>CANSZD010004288.1:1312500-1817500 GCA_947648045.1 Beta corolliflora
CTGTTCTTCTTGCGTCCTGTAGCATGTAAATATTTCTCCCCTTTCCAACACTCTCAATCTCAGACTACCAATCACATACTTTGCTTACTGTAAATTACTCCTACTCTGCTCGTCGCCTAATATATAGTTGCTCATAGTTCCTCCACTTGGTGTGCATGCGTGGCTAATTTCATAAGGTTCCCAACTTCTCCTTCTTCATCCAGTTTATTTATTGATCCCTGGTCTGTCATCTCATCTGTAAGTTGTTTCTTCTACTGGTTTAGCATTTATACATGTCAAGATTCTTCCTTCTCTCTTGGTGTTTTGGCTTCCCCTTCTTAAATTCCTGCATTTATTAACCTCCCAACATGCAACGTCCTACCCCCCTAATAAATCCGTATGGGTGTTCTTTTTAATTTTCTTAACTTCAATCCTATTTCCAACATCCGCTCGAATACTTCAGTCATTGGTGTTCTCTTTGGTCCAAATCCTCTATATCCCCACTTAGTCCAGGGCATTATTAACAATCAATGGGTTAGAAGGGGGAAACATCAATGTGCATCGAATGGGTACTTTCTATATTTTTGAGTGTGATAATCATAGGGATGTGGAAGGAATTATTTTATCACACGACCATTATTGATGATAGAATTATCTCTTTTCGTCGTGCGCATTGGACAATTGTTCCACACCATCTCAACTTCAACACTGATCGACTATGGGTAAGAATTATTTGTCTCCCTTTAGGTTTTCTATATCAAACATAGGTTCACAGAGTTTTAAATCATGTTGGTTATGTTGAACAAGTTGAATCTCTGGATGGTTCTCTCTATGAGTATCCGGAAGTTCGCGCTTTGGTTTTTCTTGATCTTTCAAGGCCTTTGATTCCTGTGTGTTACCTAACCCTATATGGTGACCAAGTGATTTTGATTAACTTTCATTATGAAGGCGTTTTTAAGTTCTGCAAATCGTATGGTTGCGTTAGTCACTTGACCATTCGATGCTCCTACTCTCGTCTTGAATCTACTCTAAGAATTTACAATAGGCTTTCTGAATTTGAAAAAGGTACGTGTCTCAAATTAAGTACTTTGTGATCCTTTGGATGCTCAATATTATACCAATCTCATCAGTGGCTCACCTAACAGATTCAGGTACATGAATACCCAACTTAACCTGTTTCGTAGGGATGAACCAGATTGGTTTCCGGAATCTCCTCGACATCAGCAACCTTGTGTTAATCCCCCTTAGACTAATTTTCCAGATCTATCTTCTTCTTTTTCAAGTGGTTATGAAACTGAGGGAGAAAACATGGATGAGAGCGACATACATGTGGATTCCCCCTCACGGGACGATCAATCACCCCCGTCCATTGAGGGTTTCCTAGCTACTTCCTCTCTTCACCCCCTTGTGTCTAGGTCACCTGCCACTAGGTTTGGTCTTGATGGTGACCCATATGGTGGGTTTTACTCATGTTCTCTACCTTCTTCTTATCTTGATCTAAATGACATTTCCTGTGTTGGGGATACTCATACTATCAATCCTGGTTCTAACTCTACGTATATTACCCAACTTTACAATCCCTTCCTTACTTTCTCCTCTGCTAACCCTAATTTTGAGGTCGGAGAATCCTCAAATGCTCGACACAATCCCACTACTATCAATCAACCTCGACCTACACAATTCCAAACTCTTAGCATTTCAGAATGGGATCAATAAAGGCCTCAACTAAAACACTTCTCTAACTCCCACTTCTCCTACTGCTCTACCTTCAGTCTTTCCCCCAATTGGGCTCTTAAATTAATATTGCCTCAAATCACATTCATACCTCACTACCAACTTCTCCCACCACGGTTCTACACACCCCAGGACCAGCCGTCACCCCTCGCACTACTTTCTTCAGGCAAGCCACTTTGAGACTTTGACGACTTTTACAACACTTACTCAATCCTTCTCGAGTCCACCCTACCCCTAATTCCTCTTCGCTTGTCTCACCTTTTAACACCCTCGCTCATCCACCTACTCTACCACTATCAAACTATTCGCCTCCTGAAAATTACCATCCCAACACTTCAGTTCATGAGTTTGTCTTAGATACCCTGTAACACCCTCCAAATTTAAATAATTAAATAATTAAATAAATTTAGTTTTCGAATATTAATTTATTTAAACTTGGTTTATATTACCGCTCATACACTCTCTAACAGTAAACGAAATGCTAACAAAAGAATTAACTAAACACAAGTAGCTTAGAGAGAATTTAAAGTTAAGAACTACTATTAAAACCCAATTTTAGACAAAACTAAGAAAATAACTCCAAGTTAAACAACTAAATAAAGTAATATAGGTGAATTAACTAAGTCTCCTCGCTCAAGATCCCCCCAAGTCCAACCCGCAAAGTAAAAGAAAAGAAAAACAACAAGAGAGACAAGCTCCCAAATATCAGAAAAAATGAGTAATTCGACTCCATCCCTTGAAAATAATAATTTTAAAATAAGTTTTGAGTTTAGAGAAAACAAATAATAATGATATTAATGTTTAGGTTCTATAACGTTTATATCAATAAACTTCAATCATAAGTCATATAATAAATAACATTTAAATCACACAATCAACAATAACAAATTTAATTAAGAGAGGGAATGTGAACGCCAGTAGGCCGAGACTAATCCCTATTATCCGCCTACTTCAATAAGAGGTTGTCACCCCAATCCATGGCCAATATCATAGAGTCCCTAGCGTGCACACCCCTTCTAATTGGATCACAACAAATAGCAGGAAGACAACAATTTTGTATCGTATAGAATAATTAACCTATAGATAGCTATACTACTTATAGACACAAAATTGTGTCTCCCCATTAAGTACCAAAAAATGAAAGATACCGTCGTGCTAATTGGTCCAGTCTAAAGGAAGAGCAATCAAACAAGCTAAGCCCAAAAACATTTCGAAAATATAAAGTCTAATTAATTATTATATCCAAGTCCAATTTTAAAGGCCCAATTAATTATTCCTGATAATTGATTATATTTTTGATATTTTAATATTAATTATTTTTTATGATTAATTTTCAAGGATATTTAGAAATTTAGATTTTTATTCATAAAGATAGCTGATTTCGGATTTCAACGGATAGATTTTACCAAAGGATAAAAAAGAATCTTAAAACAATAAAAAACGGCTAAAAAGCAAGTGTGCGCGACGCACATGATGTGCGCCTGGTGCACAGTTTTTCCTTATCTTTTCGCTCCGTATTCGATTTTCTTTGCCTATAAATACATCGTTTATTCGAACGACTTTTCACAATGCTTTCCTACTGTAGACGCAAAATCGTTTCTCCCCATTGAGTTCCCAATGATGAAACATACCGTCGTCCTAATCGGTCTGGTCCAAAGTAAGAGCAATCGAATGAGCTAAGCCCAAAAGCATTTTGAAAATATAAAGTCTATTTATTAAATCCAAACCCAATTTTAAAGGTCCAATTAATTATTCATGATAATTAATTGTATTTTTAATATTAATCATTCTTGATAAATAATGTTAAAGGATATTTAGAAAATAAGATTTTTATTCCTAAAGATAGTTGATTTCGGATTTCAAAGGATAGATTTTACTAAAGGATAAAAAATAATCTTAAAACAATAAAAAAACGGGCCACAAAGCAAGTGTACGTGGCACACAGCTGCACGTCTGGCGCACAGGTTGTGCGTCAAGTGCAAAGCGCTGCGCCAAGCGCACAATTTTATTTTATCTTTTCGATTCGATTTCGGTTTCTTTTGCCTTTAAATACCTCGTTTCTTCGAACGACTATTTACAATGCTTTCCTACGACTTCTACACATACTGTCATACTCTCCTATACTCAAAACTCATATTCAAATACATTAAAACACATTCAAATATATTGAAACACATTCATACCTACGAATTTCTTATTTCAAGCTTCAAGATTGCTCATCCTGAAGATCGTTACGTAAGACCCGGGTGACAAAGGTATAATTCCTGAATGTCAATTCCAATTTAATTCCTTTTTTACTAACAATTTTTACTTGTCATGATGTAGATATTGAAGGAATTAACGCTCTCTTGTACATTCTTCCCTAAATCTCTCTTTTTTGTATTTCTTTTATTCTATATTATATATTCATATGCATGATTGTATGATTTAATGCTTTCATCACCTCACATAATTATTATTGCTAATCAAAGACCTAAAGAAATGTTTTAACATTGAATTCAAATAATTGTACAACCTGTTAGGTTCCCTGTAATTTAATTGCATAATAACATATCACCAAAAATTAGTCTTTTTGTTTATTTAATGAACTAATATAGATTAATATCCAAATTGCATTAAAATATTATGTGGTTATTTATTTGTATAAATATATATGAATCGATATTAAGTAGAGGTCATCAATGGGCGAACGTGGTTCCTAACCGTGCTCGTACCCTCACCCCCAAACTCAATCTATGGTTCATTGACCATCTATGGAGTCATCACGGGGAAATCTACATTGGATAAGTCCCTAAGTTGTCCCAATGATTTTCCAATATCTAATTAGGTTTATGAGTCTTCCTTTAAAGACTTGTTAGCGACTTCTTCTATTTCAAAAAGGTTTTCAATAAAACCTTTACAAAGAGGTAGTCAAATACACGCTCATCCCGCGTAGGCGAAATAAAATCACGCCTACAATTTGGCGACTTCATTGGGGAGAATTTAAAAAAAAATTAATTTTTTAAATGAGTGGGTGAAACTTGAAAAATACGATTCATTCTCTTTTTATGCCTTTGAATAACATATTGTTTTGCATATGCATGGCTATTGTTTAAGCCACTATAAGGACAATCTTCCTTGCCTCATTAGCGCATGTTCTATCCGTGAGGCCATCCCGGGGGATTTGTGCTTTGTCCTTGCCAAAGCTTCATGGGCGATAGTGTTGGATCTTAGTCAGAAGCAAACCAACCCAACCATGGTATTATTCTCTTGATCCTGATTTGAGAACTGGAGTGCGTCTTACACATAGCCACCTTTTTAAGCAAAGGTACGAAGTGTGGGATCAATCTCTTAGTCATGGAACCTTTCTAAACATGACCATAGTTGAATGTAGAACTGGACTCTAGGTTGAGAACTAATGCATCCATGTTATATGACATTTGCTTATGATGGCAATTTTGCCTATTATTAATATGTCCAAAACATTGTTATGTGCTGCGCCTAAATTGCGTCTAAAAAACATCGTCAAAATAGTTTGAACCTTCGTCAAATTGTCCAATTGCATGCCTGGGCGCAGTGTGCCAAACGCACAAAGGTGCGCCTTGCGCACAACACCTGCGCCGGACGCAAAGGCTTCGCGTCGAGCACACGCTGTTGTGTGGCGCACAACCTTTTCGTCTCATGCTATTGCCAATTCGACTATCGTTCACAGCCAAAAAGCTGTCAATAAATCGGTCACTATGTCATGTGTGTCCTCGCGTCCCGAAATTATACAGAATTAGGAAAAACCTCGCCTAAATTTCCAAAAAAACATGTCGGGGAGCAGTGCGCCAAACGCATTAAGTTGCGCCTGGCACACACAGATCTTGCGCCTGACACACAGGCTCCGCGCCGCGCGCACCATTGTTGCGTGGCGCGCATCCTGTGCATCTCATGTTTTTGTCGATTTAGTCGTCATAATGGTCGATCCTGTGTTCTTTCCGTCTGCGTTCGCGTAGAGTCGTAATCATTCTAGGAGTCCTTTTGTCTAAAACGAATCTCACCTAATTCAAACATAAAAATCGATTTTTTTCATGCATATCACCTAAGGTTAAGTCTATCCTAAATAAAATGCATCTAGAAAAGTGATGAGGGTAGAGTTAAGAGTCGTCATGCATGTCTATCTCGTTCCATCTCATCCCAGCTCTAACAAATCTTCCCCTTCAATCCTACCCCATCATATCCCATCTCTTTCAAAAAACATGTGCACCATTGTTGCGTGGCGCGCATCCTGTGCATCTCATGTTTTTGTCGATTTAGTCGTCATAATGGTCGATCCTGTGTTCTTTCCGTCTGCGTTCGCGTAGAGTCGTAATCATTCTAGGAGTCCTTTTGTCTAAAACGAATCTCACCTAATTCAAACATAAAAATCGATTTTTTTTCATGCATATCACCTAAGGTTGAGTCTATCCTAAATAAAATGCATCTAGAAAAGTGACCAGGGTAGAGTTAGAGTCGTCATGCATGTCTATCTCGTTCCATCTCATCCCAGCTCTAACAAATTTTCCCCTTCAATCCTACCCCATCATATCCCATCTCTTTCAAAAAACATATCCATTTCAAAATCATTCCTACACACTCTTCTATTCTATCTTTTTTGAAAACATTTGCTAATCATTATCATACCACCTACTAAAAAAAAATATTTTCAAAATGAATCCATCATCTTTTCCAATAAAAGATAAAAACAAAGGTGTTCCTTTCAAAAACGAATTTCGAAAATTCTAAGCCCAGTCCACTCAATTCAATCAATTAACAAAATTTCTTAATTAACCCAATCCCTATACACTTGCATGCATTTCTGGCCCATGTGCATTAGAGTCCATTTGGTTTCATCCTAGGCCCATCTAAGCTTAAGTCTATACATTCATATTAGGCCCATTTGAGTCCATTCATTCATAATCCATCTTAGGCCCAATCTAAGTCTCATCTCATTCCATTCCAATCTTAGTCTCATCTAAGTCTCATCTCATTTATTCCAATCTAAGTCTAATCCTCATCCAATCCAAAACTTAGGTTCATTTAGGCCCAATTCATATCCTAGGTCTAGTTTGAATATTCATGTAAGCCCTAGTCAAGTCCTAGGACTATAAAAGCCCAATTCTTACCCTAGGTATAGTTTGCATCTCTATGTAAGCTCTAGTCAAGTATTAGGACTATAAAAGCCTAATTCATACCCTAGGTCTAGTTTGCATCTTCATGTAAGCCCTAGTCAAGTTTTAGGACTATAAAAACCCAATTCATACCCTAGGTCTAGTTTGCATCTCTATGTAAGCCCTAGTTAAATCTAATTTCAAACCCATATAGGACGAAGTCCAACTCTAAACCCATAAATCTTTTGGTCTAGCTTGCTTGCTCTAAAGGTTAGTTCAAAGTCTAGGCACCCTTAGGTCTAGCCTGTTTACTCTAAACGTAAGTTCAAAGTCTAGCCTTCCTTATTGCCTAGCCTACTTGCTCACCCGTAAGTTAAAATTCTAGTCACTATTAGGTCTAGTCTGCTTACTCCAAATATAAGTTCAAAATCTAGCCTTCCTTATTGCCTAGCCTGCTTACTCAGCCATAAGTTCAAAGTCCATTCACCTTTAGGTTTAGCATGCTTACTCTAAACGTAAGTTCAAAGTTTAGCCTTCCTTATCACCTAGCCTACTTACCCTCCCGTAAGTTCAAAGTCTAGTATTCCCTCAAGTCCACATAGGCAATCTTTTTTAGTCTAGTCTACTTGGTCACCTGTAAGTTCAAAGTCTAGTCTAGTCTGCTTGCATAGTCCAGTCCACTTCATATTTGCATCTGCATATAGTTAGGCCCATGTCAGCATCATGGTCAAGCCCATACTAGTCCAAAACCCATAACCATCCTCCATTTCAAAATCATTCCCCATTTCCTTTTCCCATTTTCGTTTCCATTTCCATTTTCATTTGTCATTTGTCATTTTTCATTTCCTATTTAAAAAAAAAATCATTTCTTCAAATTTACGAGGTCCATTTGACTTCTTTTCAGGACAAGTCACGAGATTATAACTTGGGAACGTCCGACAGAGAGGAAACAAGGTCAACCTACTCCCAGACTCGTCAAACGAATCCTTTCTTTTTCAAACGAATCTTCTGAAACTTCTGAATCATCATCCGAGATGGAAGACACTTCTGAACAACTCAATGCAATCATGGCTCAGCTCCAACTGATGAACTCTCGTCTTTAGGAATAAGACAAAGAGATCAAGGCGCTGAGAGAAAAAAGTGATAACTGAAGAAATTAAAGAGGAAGACACTCCGCCACCACCACCTCCTATAAGTCCAAGATAGATTTGAGGTTCGAAAAGCTCGAGCAATTATTCCAGTCAATTCCTTTACTCGAGAGTCAGGCTCATGGCCATGACATCATTGATCATGAACTGAGGAAAAAGCTTCTAAAAAGGTAGCATTGGGTGACCTCCCAAAATTCAAGCTAAGGGGGTCGAAGACCCAGATGATCACTTGAAGCCTTCTCCATTTCTATGGCTCTTTCTTCTCCTTTTCCTTGCTCCTCGATACCTCTCTCTCTCTCTTTTTTAAAAGTAATTATTAGGGTTTTGAAACTTAAAAGTCGAAGGTGGGTATTCGAACGATATCAAAGCTCGATTCTTTTGGTAAATTCACTCTTACTAATTTAATTTTGTTCTTATCTCTACTATATTATTTTCAGATCTAAGTTTCTGTCGAACTTAAGATGGGATTCGTTTTGTTGGATAATACAAGTAAAAATTGAGAACTTATCTTCTTAAATATCTGAATTTTTAGTGTATTTTGGGTATGTATTTCAAGTCATACTTTTTAGTTTCTTTTTTCTCTTAATTAATGAAAAACGATTTCTTTTATGGTAAGATCTAAATTATTAGGATTTTAGGTTAGTTATGTATTTTTTAAAGAGATGTTTTGAATATACTTTTCTTTTAGCCGAATTATTAATTATTGTTACTTATATATCGCTATTGTTTATTTGCTTGGAAGAAAAATGTGGCTGATACAATCGTTGTTGTTGCTGTGCTTTGAATTTCGAAGGACCCATTAAAGATGCAATATTATTCGAGTGTTTATCGCCCTAAAATCCAGATCTTGTTGTTCATTGCATATTGGGATTCCGTGAGTATAAACCTTTGCTTAACTTCCTTTATAAAAAAAATATTTTGTAGTTAATTCTTTGATCATGAGATTGGTGGATGTTGATAGCAATAAGGTTAGATTACACGCTGTCCTTTACTTTCTCTGCTGCTTTAATTTTGTTGAAGTTTGAGCATTGATTAATGGTGGTTTTTAATTGTGAATGCCTTGTTGTGTTCAGCACAGTTCTGGTGTCGAGAGGCAGTTGCCTCTAGTTGATGTTGGTTCTAAATATGAATTTAGTTTAGAGAATGTTTATCATAAATATGTTTGGGACCTAATGTTAAAATGTGTTGAATATGTAAACAGGTGATCCTGTGTTGAGCATCAGTAATTAAGGGTCTTATGCAGTTTTACGGATGCTTGGCATAATGTGGATGAATACTGCTGAACGGAATATGCTATTTCATAATTTGTCTATACATTGTTCTGATGTGAAGCAGAACCTAATTACATGATTGGATCATCTTTTTTTTTCCAGAAAAATCTATTAGCTAGGAGTATCAAATATCGATTGAGGAGTGGTTTGATTAAGAAACTGTGGTATCCAATTTTTGACTGTCTTAATTAACGGTTTGAATCCCTCAAAAGTCTCTCATTGGACTATGAGTTTAAGAAAACTTTGAAGTCGCCACCCTATTAATATCTGAATACGGACAGATTTATTTAATAAATAATTTTAAAATCAATTTCAAGAAATGTCATTTAAAACGATGATGACTTCATATAGATACGACTTTTTTGAAAATTGGTCTTTCATACCATGAGATAGGGTTCGGGGTTTAGGTTAAGAGGTGCGAACGTCTGGAACTTGTCTATTTTCCATTTTAAGGTAATCATGACTATTAAAAGAAAGAAAATCACATAATTTGCACATATGTCATCAATCATTTTTAAGAGGTCAATATATCATTTGTACATGGTAGGTTTGAGCACTGAAGTTGCACTACGTATCAATCATTGCGGGATTGGAATCCACTCATGGATTAAAACCATCGTAGTTCGATCTTATGTCTCACTCTAAATGGCCAATTCCATTGGGGAAGAAAAGGAAATAGATTATGAATAACTCACCTTTAGAATTAAACAAATCTATTGGAAAATGAGGTAATCACTCCAATTAGTGATTGAAAATGAGATTAAGATAATCACCTTAATTAGTGATTAAATATGAAGGATTAAGTTAACCACCTTAATTAGTGATTAAAAAGGAAGGAAATATAATCACCTCAATTAGTGATTAAAGATGAAGATTAAGATAATTACCTTAATTAGTGATTAAAATAAAGGTTAGGAAATAATCAACCTAATTAGTGATTATTCAAGGTTTAAGATAATCACCCTAATTAGTGATTAAACTTGAGGGTTAAGATAATGACCTTAATTAGTGATTAAAATGAATGAAGAAAATAATCACCTTAATTAGTGATTATTCAAGGTTTAAGATAATCACTCTAATTAGTGATTAAATGAGAAGAGTTAAGTTAATCACCTTAATTAGTGATTAAAAATGAAGGAAGAAAGTAATCACCCTAATTAGTAATTACTCAAGGTTTAAGATAATCACTCTAATTAATGATTAAATGAAGAGTTTGAGTTAATCACCCTAATTAGTGATTAACCAATGATTGGAGATAATCACCATAAGTAGTGATTAAATGAAAAGTTTGAATTAATCACCCTAATTAGCGATTAATCAAGGATTGAAATAACCACCTTAATTAGTGATCACATTTATAATTTTCAAGAGGTCTTAGGAAAAGAGGTTTGCTTTCTAATTAAAGGCTTTTGGATGGAATAATCTTAATTTAAGATTATTAAGTTATTTTGAGAAAAATGATCAATTTGAGATCAAATTTGGAGATTGTGTTTGGCTAGTTGAAATTTGGCCATTTAAAGTGAGACACGTGAAATGGCCTAAAATCAATTCGGAGATCATAATTACCAATCTAATTATGTTAAATTATATGATTTATCCATTTGAAGATGGAGAACAATTTTAAAATGTAAGATGGATCATCATACAATTTAACTTAGTTAGATTTGTAATTTTTCCTCTTAATTGAGACTGTGTCATTTGATTCATATACTATGATATATTGGACCCAACATGCAACATTTGTAACATTGATTGCTCATTTTATTCAAAAGAATTGTGGAATTATTTATGAAAATTATGCATAAACATCTCCATATTTTTCATTATGAGTGATGTAATAACTATTTACAAAAACTATTATTACAACAATATGTACAAATTCTATGCTCTATACAAATCTTCAATCTTGATCTTCACCATGATGCTCCTTGATCTTCATCATCTTGAATGGGATTTGGAATTCATGTTTTATTTGTAAACTTGTGAAAATTAGAGATTAATTAACCTCTTTGATTTAATTTTTTTAATAATGATTTTTATTGATTTTTAATTTGCATAATGAAAATGAATCATTTTAAGAGAAACTTAAAATTTCATGATTCTTAATTAACATTTTCGTATAAAAAGAAAATATTTTTTTATGAAAGTTTAGTTAATCACTTTATTTCATTTTTCAGATTGCACTTTTGTTCTTGTACTGATTTATAAAATTCATAACTTTCTGTACAAAACGTTAAATTGAGCATGTGATATACCTATGGATAGGTCAGTGAGTTCTTTATGTTGTGACAAAATTTCACAAGCTTTTACTGAAAACTCGAATTGGTGAATTTTATGATAAAACTGGTCAAAACAGAACCTTTATTCAATGGGTTCTTTACCGCACCCGGCCAAAGATAAAATTTCTCCTACTCTCTTTTACACTAAGCTAGTATAATGGAAGTAGGGGTCGTATCCACAGGGAAACAGGGACGAGTTTAATATTTAGCGTGAATTAGTAGTTAGATTAAGCTAAGGGCCGAGAAACCTAATAATAATAACAAAGGGGGGTTTCAAGTAGATTATAACTAAACTACAACTAACTAGCATATAAACAAGATGAGAAATCAATTATGGAAAGATCTTGAATCCGATTAACATCCACTTCAATTCATTATCGATCCTTGAACCTCAACTCTAATTATTTCCATGATTATCTATTGCTGAGAATTAATCTCGCATTCTCCTTATTCGTAGTTGAATAGCACGATCAGCGTGACTATAAAACCCTAACTAAAGGATAACCTAGTCCGATCGCGTCTAAGTTCAATCCAATAGCAAGCAATAAACACGAGAGAACCAACGGACACCGCTAACGTCATACAAGCGATAAACATTCAACAGTTGATTCAATTTCCCCAAGAAATAACCAAGACGATCTGCATCTAAGTTACTCCCTAGTTTGCTACCAATTGATAAAAGAATAAAACAATCCGATTCTATTCTTAAATCTAGCATTAGATTAATTACACAATCAAACTAGTAACGTTCCTAGCATAATTATGCAAAAATCATAGAAAGCAAGCATAGAAATTAAACCATAATCAAAGAAACTAAATAGAGAGGAAAGATCTCACAATAATGCTTGAAGCTCCATATTAATCTCGTTCAAGAACGGTTCAAGCTACAATCGGCATAGCATAAGCCAATCCCATAATTGAAATCTCCTAAAACTAAACTAGAAAATAAAAACTACAAAGAGAAGACAACAAGAGAGGAGTGGAGTTTTGGAGACTCCCTCTCCTTGTGGCTGCTGCCCCCTAGGTCCAAAAATAGAGTTTAGTATTTATACTAAAGCTCAGAAATCAGCCGACAATTACACCGACCTAGGGGTCGCGAGGTGCGAGTCTGGTCGCACCGTGCGAAGAGTGCTCTGTCTACCGCACATTTGGCTGGGCAAAGCAGGTCGCACCGTGCGAAGGATCTCGCGAGGTGCGAGCAAGCAGGTCGCGAGGTGCGACCTAGCTCGCGAGGTGCGAGCTGCTGTGCTGGGCAGCTTGCTTCGAGCACGCGCTGGCTTGCGATGATGGAGCGCTGGGCGACGAGCGCTGGGCTGGCATGGGCTGTGCGATGCTTGCGTGTGCTGCTGGATGGACGAGGCTGCTGGGCAGGCTTGCGGTAATGCTTGTGTGCTGGCTTGGCGATGCATGGCTTGGGCTTGCGATGATTGCAATTATGCTACGATGCTACATTTCCCGAGCACTTCAAAGACAACTTCAATCACAACATCATTCAAATGCATTTCACCTTGAAAGCTCGGAATACATGACGTTAACACAAATTATCTCGCAAAGCTCCGGACTTCCGCTAAGGGCTAAATAAAACACGAATGTTAACAATTACAATCAAACCCCTAGCAAAGTGCACCTAAAGTAACGTACATACACCGTATAACATGAGCGTATCACCTCTCCTTTTAGAAGCTCCGTCAAAATACATACATGCATACAAGTACTCATCAGGGAATGCATCATCATATTCATCTCCTTACACCGGTTCTTCTGCTAAGGCTTCAGATATGGCTCTTCCTTTAACAGATTCTTGCTGACAACTTGAATATCAAACTCAGAAAGCATAACATGCCATCTCGCCAATCTTTCACTAAGAATGGGTTTTTCAAAAAGATAATTGATTGGATCAAGTCTCGAGATCAGATAGGTGATATGAGCTTGAAGGTGATGCCTCAACTTCTTCGTGGCATAGACCAAAGAGATACATGCTTTTTCCAGTGGGGTATATCTCATTTCATACTCCAGGAATTTCTTGCTGAGATAGTATATGGCAACTTCCTTCTTTGTTCCCTCTTGATATTGGGCTAAGAAAGCTCCCATAGCTGTTTCTGTGATAGTGAGGTACAAAATCAGAGGTTCTCCTGGTCTAGGTGGTATTAGAACAGGTGGATTTGAAAGGTACTCTTTCATGGAACCGAAAGCTTCTTGACATTCCCCATTCCACTCATGAGATGCCTCTTTTCTGAGCAGCTTAAATACAGGTTCACATCTCATAGTGAGTTATGAGATGAACCTGCTGATATATTGAATTCTGCCGAGAAATCCTCTTACTTATTTTTCTGTTTTTGGAGGAGGTAGCTCTTGAATAGCTTTTACCTTTTCCGAGTCCACTTTAATGCCGTCTTGACTGACAATGAATCCTAACAACTTCCCCGAAGTGACACCAAACACACACTTTTAAGGATGTAGCCTTAGATTGTACTTCCTGATTATTTCAAAGAAGGACCTTAGTGCAGGAATATGCCCCTCACGATCTTCACTTTTCACAATCATGTCATCTAAATAGACCTCCACAATGTCGTGGATGAGGTCATGAAGGATAGTGGTTGCAGCCCTTTGATATGTAGCTCCGGCATTCTTGAGACCAAAAGGCATAACTCGATAGCAGAAAGTGGCCCACAGAGTGATGAAAGACGTCTTTGTCATGTCTTCTTGGGCCATGAGTATTTGATTATACCATGAAAATCCATCCATGAAGGAAAACATTGCATGACCGACCGTACTATCCACGAGGTCATCGATATGGGGTAGAGGAAAGCAATCTTTTGGTGATGCAGCATTCAAATCATGAAAATCAATGCACACCTGAACTCTCCCATCCTTTTTAGGTACGTCCACTATATTGGCGAGCCAACTCGGATGCTTCACTGCCTGGATGAATTTGGCATCAAGTTGTTTCTGGATTTCTTCTTTTACTTTCAGACTAATCTCTGGTTTCATTCGGCGGAGCTTTTGCTGCTTAGGCTTACTTTTAGGATGTAACGGAATGCAATGTTCCGCAATTTCTCTATTAACACCAGGCATATCAGCATAAAACCATGCAAACACATCTACATATTCTTTTAACAATGCAATAAACACAGACTGTTCAGTTGGGGAGAGGGATGAACCTATTTTGACTTCTTTTACAGCATTTTCTGTACCAATATTAATTACAATGGACTCTTCCATGGGTTTGATATATGTTTCAGTTGTATCAAGTGATTCATCATTATTAAATTCACTGTCAGAAATAACATCTTGCATGCAAATGTACTTACATAAAGGTTCACATTCAATTTCCCCAGTATCAGAATCTTCTGACCGGGTATGCAAAGTAGATTGGCTGGAAGATGAGCTATCAGTATGATATCCATCTGAAAGGGGTGAAAGGGTAGTTTCATGAGATGGATGTGGAGGATGCTTTCCTAAAAACATTTTAAGTTCTATAGGTCCGTCTTTTGACTGACACTCAATACTCCAATTATGTTCAATGCTTCCGCCAGAAGGTATCATCAATGACACTGGGTCAAAATCCCCTTCCTCAGAGGACTCAAAAGTGAAAAGTTTCTTAAGGACTCCATGTTCCAGATTATCCACCCAGTCATTTTCCTTTATCATTCTTTGTTCTTGGACAAACCAACTTTTGGTTAATTCCAAATTCCTAGCTTCATTGAAGAATATCTCCATTCCCGGTAAAATCTTCTGTTCTTTTCTACTAAGCCAAGGTTATGGAAACTCATAGTACAGCTCAGTATCTCCTTGCAGGATGAACTGACCGTTGAGGGTAAGAGAAGACTCTTTAATGTTGTAAGAAGTGCTGCCCGGATAATATCCTAATCCATATCGGTTTTACTTGTCTACTATGGGGATTGGTTGCTTTATCCACCTACCATCATGCCCTAATCCGGTTCCTTGAGTATAACCCATTTTCATCATGATTTGAAGACCTTTAGACATAGGTTGCATGGCAAAACCTATAGGCTCTTTGACTGCATTCGTGGATATGGCTGAGGCGTTTGTTTTCTGATGGTAATTAGTCATCCTTAGGGAATGGACAAATTTCTTCTTCTTGGTCCTTGAGGTAACGAAAAAGAAATATTAAAAGAAAAGAGAAGGAAGCCACATATTGCAGAATAAAGAAAATTTTTGAAAACGATTTTGCAATACTTTGATTGGAATGGTCCACCTTTACAATTTTAGGGTTTTTTTTATTATATATATATTTTCAAAAATTTTATTTTGACTCTCTTGAATGATTTTACTATTATTGGGGTTGATAACAAATGTGTGTTTTTTTTATCATTCTTCCATTCCCTGCTTTAGTATTGGACAAAGACAGAAAATATAGAAATTAGGGTATGTATCCCTATTGATGTCTCAATTCAGCATTCTGAAATTATTCCTATGATAAATGGCACCTTGAGTTGTGATCACATTGCCTGAAATACGATGGTTAGTTCATTTGAGTCGAACCCGAAGGCTGCCTACATATCCCCATTGCTCCAGGTTCATTTTTAGCGAATCAGACTCAGTGTAGTTCGTCATTTTAAAAGGAACTAAAGTTTTTTATTTAATAAAGCAGTTGCACTCATATTGAGCTACCTACGTATCCCATGTGTTACATAGGTGGAGTGATCTCACAATGCAAGTGTACATGATAATGGGGATTCAAGCTGCACGTAGTTCTCTGATACTAACAAGCTGAAAGATTTTTTTTCTTTTTCTTTTTTCAATGGGCTAACCCCCTATAGGACATTTACCGAAGATCTTTACCCTTCTGTCATCTGATAGGCATGAGACAATTAACTAGCTTTGCGGTAGACGAGAGCTATATTAGTAATCTACTTGGTGCGGTAGCTGAGAGCATGACATTGGTTTGTGCCGTGACCATGCAACTGATGATTATGGCAGTTTTTGTGGAGATTTGACCCTACAGGACTTACCCCTGGACGTCGAGGAAGTGGATGAATCTGACCTTGTTCAACCAGTTTGCGGAAAATATCAACTTGGGATTGCGGTTGAGGGCGCGCCGACACTTTCCTTGCGGGTACTTCTTTGTGGGTTGGACTAATGATGCCTCGATCAATTAGGCTTTGAACTTTGTAGTAAATATCATGGCATCGATCAGTGTCATGCCCATATTGGCGACAATAAATGCAGTGTTTGCTCATGTTTGTGCCAGGAATAGGTAGGCAGTGCACATATGCTGGGGCTTGGATCATACCTTGGCTCTGAAGACGATTATACACCACACTCAGTGGTTCATCCATCTTAGCAAAGACCCTTGGATTTGTGCTGGGAGTTTCAAGGCCTTCCCGAGGTCGTTTTTCTTGCAATTTCAGAGCATCAATGTCGAAGCCATGTTGTTCCATGTGGCTGAGGCAGGTGTACTTGATAGTAACCATGTGACGATAATAGAAATCGCTCAACATCTGCAGTAATATAAGCATGAACTCCCGATCAATAATAGGGATACAAAGCTGTGCGCAGATATGAGTGCATCTTGAACAGAAATGCGAGAAAGTTTCTAAGGCGCTTTTAAGCAAGGTGACTAGCTACAACTTCTTGACATCAGTCTGTTTATACTCGAAAGCCCAATTAACGAAAGCTTGGCTAGCGCTTTCCCAACTAGTTCTATCGACATAATCCAAAGAATAGTACCAGTCCAGAGCTGATCCTTCTAAACTCTTGTCAAAAAGCATGGGGTAATATTCCTCTGGTATGCCACATGGGTGTAAGGCATTTACAAACCCAACTAAGTGGACAAAAGGATCACCGTTCCCATCAAATTTCTTGAACTGTGGCAATTCACGATAGTGATCTTCATGTTGATATCCTGAAAAGAGAATCAACGACTCATTGTGAACCTCTCGGATAGGGCCTACTACATTAAAGTCCAGGTCAAAATCGTCAGTCCTAAATCTCTTCTTTGACTCATTATAATCATTTCTTTCCATTTCCGGAGGATTGCCAATCCAGGATTCTTCTCGTGCTTCAGAGGACGTATTATGTGTGCTGATGCTTGGAACTCCTACCTCTTCTTCATCGTTCTCACTATACTCTAGCTCTGTTTCTTCATTACTTGCCTCTGGTGTGGCTACTGGGATCACATTCATTGATGAATTTTCAGGCCCTGCTTGAATGCAGTGGATAGTGTAACCATCCAACCTAGTGCCCTCTACTTCGTTCAGATGCAAGACAGATTTCCCGGTGTTGAAGACAGTCATAATTTTTGGATCACCAGAAATAGTCACAGCACCTTGATTAGTGAGAAGCTTTACCTTCTGATGTAGAGTAGAGGCTACTGCACTATTTTCATTTAGCCATGGTCTTCCTAATAAGAGGTTGAAACATGCTTGAATGTCAATGACCATGAATTCCACCTTCCTTGCCATGGGACCACATTCAATGAGGAGGTTGATTATGTTAGGGAAATAATGAAAATAACAAGGGTCACAAGATGATCTATCTTCTAGGCGTGATGCACTTTCCCAAAAGTAATATTCCGACCCTATTCGTATAGTACGGGTTCATGGAATTCACCTTCGAGATACAAAGAAGATCAATAGTGGTCACGCTAACTATGAACACTATCAAGAGGAAATGAGTTTGTAAGAGATTTGAAATGATGAAGAAATTCTGATTTAATCTTGAGAGATTTGTGTGCAAATGAGAGAAGTTATTTTCTCAACCCCTTTCATCATATGAGTATTCTCATATATATAACAATACTACGTTGTTTCAGAAAACCGAAACGAATCGCAGAAAAAACGTCAGAAAATCGCGAATCAGCGCGAGCGAAAACCCGCCCAGTCAAGCATGTGCTGTGCGATCAGTTCCTGACTCCTGAAACACACGCAATTCAACGGCAAAGCCAAGGGTCGTGAGGTGCGAGAAATCTCGCAAGGTGCGACCCCTTGGTCCTCCTTGATGCGAAGCTTGTGCATGTGCTGTTCTTTGTTCGAACTTCATCAGACTTTGTCGTAGCATATTATTACATACATTGTTTGAATTACGACACCATAACCAAGCGATTCAAACAATATAACATGAATTAAACTAACATAATACTCTAAATCTCCAACAATCCTCCCCCATTTAGAGTAGACACAATAGTTATTACACAAACATCATCATAACAAAACAATCTTATGCATAAATGAAAGTGTACAAAGACTTGAACTTCCACTTAGTATAATACACATTTCAAGCATTCGTATCCAAATGGTGTCGATAAACGATTGAACCATTAGCAATACATAATGAAAACTTGAAGATATTACACACACAAGATTAACTACTCATTTCCTATATATACTTGACTCTAAGAAGCCATGTGTCCATATCATTTCATAAGTGCATCAAAGCTATGCCCCACTAGCTCCTTGAAGCGGCCAAACTTCGCACTTACATAGGTAGATCTCTTTGAAAAACATGCTCCTGTGACAAAGCATAATGTCAAGAGACCTATTAAGATTAAACAGCCTCTTAAACCATCACAAATTTAAAGAACTTTAATTACCTTGGATGATTATATAAGTTCTTTCAATCATCAAATAAGGAAATTAATCTTATTGAACTCAAGACCCAACGTCTTATTGGATGTTATGTTAAGATTCCCTTACTCGTGATTTCCAATGGGCACCAATCCTAAACCGATTGCCATCCTCTTTACCGTATCTCTAGCTAATGCCTTTGTGAAAAAATCCGCTAGATTATATGTAGTTCTTACATAGTCAACAGTGATAGCACTATCTTTGATAAGTCCTTGGACATAACTATGTCTCACACCAATGTGTCTCGACTTACCATTATACACTTGACTATAAGCTCTTGCCAATGCTGCATCACTATCACAATGTATAGCAATAGGTGATATTGGTTTTTGGCAACAAAGGTATCTCAAATATGAGATTCCTTAACCACTCGGCTTCTTTGCTTGCCGATGAAAGAGCGATAAACTCCGATGTCATTGAAGAATCTGCAATGCAAGTTTGTTTCTTGGAAGCCCAAGATATAGCACCTCCCCCAAGGAGGAATACCCATCCACTTGTGGAGGAATGGTCTTCTCTATTCGAGATCCAACTTGCATCCGAATACCCTTCTAAGACCGAAGGATATCCACTATAGGACAAACCATAATCCATGGTTTTCTGCAAATACTTTAACACTCTACGAATAGCTTGCCAATGTTCCATACTAGGATTACTAGTATATCTACTTAATTTCCCCACCGCAAACGCGATATCCGGCCTAGTACTCGTCATAGCATACATCAAGCAACCTATAACCCTCGCATACTCAAGTTGAGACGCGACATTGCCATCATTTGGCAACAATTTTTCACTTGGGTCCATAGGAGTTGAAACAAGAGAGCAATCGCTAACATTAAACTTCTTGAGCACTTTCTCGATATAATGAGACTGTGACAAGATCAATTTTCCATTGTCTCTCTTAATTCTTATACCTAAGATGACATCCGCCTCCCCCAAATCTTTCATGGAGAATTGTGAAGATAGAAAGGATTTTGTCCACTCAACTTGTGACAAATCCGTTCCAAATATCAACATGTCATCTACATATAGACAAATCATGACACCATTACTGTTGTCATCAAATTTGCTATACACACACTTGTCTGAATTATTCAATTTGAAACCATTAGACAACACAACCTCATCAAACTTTTGATGCCATTGCTTTGGTGCTTGTTTTAGCCCATACAAAGATCTAATCAACTTGCATACTTTATGCTCTTGACCTTTCACGACAAACCCTTCCGGTTTTCGCATGTAAACCTCTTCCTCTAGTTCTCCATTCAAGAACGCCGTCTTGACATCCATTTGATGGATCACAAGCTTATGGATAGCCGTAAGAGCTATTAATAACCTTATAGTTGAGATTCTAGCAACGGATGCATATGTATCGAAATAGTCAATACTCGGTTTTTGTGAGAAACCTTGAGCCACTAAACGGGCTTTGAACTTATCAATAGTTCCATCTACTTTCATTTTCTTTTTGAAAATCCATTTACACCCAATTGGTTTACACTTAGGAGGTAAATCAGCTAGAACCCAAGTGTTATTTCCCATGATGGAATCCATCTCATCATCAATTGCCTTTTTCCAAAAAGCGGCATCTTGAAACCTCATAGCCTCATTAAACGTTAAAGGATCCTCTTCCACATTAAATATATATGGAAACTTAGTCACTATGGAACTCCTTGATCCTTCAACCAAATATACATGAAAATCCGGGCCGAAAGATTTCTCTTTTCTCGCCCTTTTACTTCTCCTAGGTTGTGATGATGTTGATGCAACATTCTCATCAAGAGTTTGTTCATGAACTTCTTGATCAATGTTAGTTTGATTAAGTTCAACACCTTGATCAATGTTAGTTTGATCAATTGCATGAATATTGGTATTAGGAGTAATGTCCTTTGGTCTAGAAATTGATGAATATCTGTTTCATTAAAAATTGCATCTCTTGACTCCACAATAGTGTGAATTGACCAAATGTCATTTTATTCTATAACATAGAACCTATAGGATTTGCTATGAAGAGCGTACCCTATAAAGATGCACTCAACTCCCCTTTCACCCAACTTTTTACGTTTGGGTTCTGGCACTTTTACAATTGCCCTACATCCCCAAACTTTGAGATAACTCAAGTTTGGTTTTCTTTTATGCCAAAGTTCATATGGGGTAACCTCGTTCTTTTTCATTGGAACTCGGTTTAAAATATGACAAGCTGTTAAAATAGCTTCTCCCCAAAAACCATCACTTAAACCTGAATAGGATAACATAGAATTTACCATTTCTTACAAAGTTCTATTCTTTCTTTCCGCTATACCATTTTGTTGTGGTGTATAAGCTGCGGTTGTTTCATGTATAATTCCCATAGATTGAAAATAACTTGGGTCATAGAATTCACCACCTTTATCGGTTCTAAATCGTTTAACTTTGTCATTTAGTTGCAATTCAACTTCATTTTTATAGATCTTAAATTTATCAAGGGCTTAATCCTTAGTAAACAACAAGTAAACATAACAAAATCGAGAATAATCATCAATAAAAGTTATCATGTATTTCTTGTTCCCTAATGAAGGAGTGCTATGGAAATCACATAAATCACTATGCACCAAATCAAGCAATGAAGTATCCTTTTCCTCATTGTTTGGAAAAGATTTTCTAGTTATCTTTGTCAACATGCATGTTCTACACTTCTCTATACTTGGATCAAAAGAGGGAATCAAATCATGCTTAGACATGGAATATAACTTTTTATAGTTAACATGACCAAGTCTATTATGCCATAGAGAAGAATTGTCATTTACAACAAAGCAAGTATCTTTCAAAGCATTCGAAATACTTAGTTTGAACATACTATTACAAAGATAACCAAGTCCTACAAATGTACCACCCTTAGACAATATGAATTTATCAGCTTCAAACACCATTTTAAAACCTAATCGATTCAAGGTAGCACTGGAGAATAAATTTCTCCTAAGTTCCGGAGCATACAATACATCTCTTAAAATAAGAGGCTTTCCGGAACTAAAAACTAATTATACTTGTCCTATGCCTAGAACCTTAGCCGTAGAATCATTTCCCATGTAAATGACTTCTCCATTGTCAACCTCCTTGAAGGTCTTGAATAGAGACCGCTCCTTGCATACATGTTTTGATGCTTCCGAATCAATCCACCATGAACAATCATCATGTACACAAAAGATTTCAGAAATCATACACACAAAATTCATATTTGAATTAAGTGAAACTTGTGTACACATACCTGGTTTGGCATGGGTTTGGCTAGACTCGCCATTCCCACCATTCTTTTTGTTCATTTTCTTCTTCCAAATGGTGCAATCCTTCTTGAAATGACCGGGCTTTCCACATTCCCAACAACCTCGTTGAGCACCTCCACCAAACTTAGGCTTCTTTCCATTGTTGCCTTTGGTGAAATTGTTAGCCCTCTTCTTAGGATTAGAAGACTCATTTGATTTACCATCATCCACCATGTTAATGGTGGAAGAATTAGGATTGACATCCTTTTGTCCATCTTGGACCCGAATGCCCTCTTCAATCCGAAGATGGGCACCCAATTGTTCAACATTCATATCATCTTTCCTATGCTTTAAAGAATTTCTAACATCCTTCCAACTAGGTGACAATTTGTCAATTATAGAAGAAACAACAAAGGTTTCATCCATTACAATGTTGTGTTGCTTAAAACTCCCTAAAATTCTTTGAATTTTATGAAATTGTTCCATAATAGGCCTTGAATCAACCATTTTAAAGTTATTGAAATTACTAACAAGAAATTTCTTGCTAGAAGCATCCTCAGCCATATACTTACTTTCTAAATTATCCCAAAGAATCTTAGCGGATTCAACAAATTGATAAACATCAAACAAAGTATCAGACATACCGTTAAGGATGTGACCACGACATATGTAATCATCGTTCTCCCATTTGTTTCTCTTCCTAGTTGCTTCAACAGTTTCAGATTCCACTTCCTCGGGTTTGGGAGTGCTTAAAACATACGCCACACTTAACGAAGTGAGAAGGAAATGCATCTTCTTTTGCCATCTTCTAAAGCCAACACCTTCAAACTTGTCAAGTTTGTGAAAATTTGCATACATTTCACGAATTGTATTCATCTTGCAAGGATATTACTTTTGGATTGTTACGGAAATAATGAAAATAACAAGGGTCACAAGATGATCTATCTTCTAGGCGTGATGCACTTTCCCAAAAGTAATATTCCGACCCTATTCATATAGCACGGGTTCACGAAATTCACCTTCGAGATACGAAGAAGATCAATAGTGGTCACGCTAACTATGAACACTATCAAGAGGAAATGAGTTTGTAAGAGATTTGAAATGATGAAGAAATTCTGATTTAATCTTGAGAGATTTGTGTGCAAATGAGAGAAGTTATTTTATCAACCCCTTTCATCATATGAGTATTCTCATATATATAACAATACTACGTTGTTTCAGAAAACCAAAACGAATCGCAGAAAAAACCGTCAGAAAATCGCGAATCAGCGCGAGCGAAAACCTGTCCAGTCAAGCATGTCGCGAGGTGCGATATTCTTCGCGAGTCGCGGATCGCGAGGTACGACACTGATCGCACCGTGAGATAAGTTCCTGACTCCTGAAACACACGCAATTCAACAGCAAAGTCAAGGGTCGCGAGGTGCGAGAAATCTCGCAAGGTGCGACCCCTTGGTCCTCTTTGATGCGAAGCTTGTGCGTGTGCTGTTCTTTGTTCGAACTTCATCAGACTTTATCGTAGCATATTATTACATACATTGTTTGAATTACGACACCATAACCAAGCGATTCAAACAATATAACATGAATTAAACTAACATAATACTCTAAATCTCCAACAGATTAAACCTAGCACTTCTCTCTTGGCATTATCATATGCTCTGACCACCTGGTTGGATGGTACCAGATCTTCTTTTGAATACCCGAGTCTTGTTAGCACACGCATGGGGGCAAACGTTGATTGCGGAGCCGTTGCCGATCAATACTCTAGGTATCTCCCATCCATTGCAGCATACAATGATGTGCAACGAATTGTTGTGGTTGATATTATCAGGGAGATCATTGTCTGTGAACATGAGAGTTCGATCTACACTATGAATGAGCCCCACCATCTGGTCAGGTGTTATGGAAGAAATTACAGAGGCTTCATTGAGATGCTTTAGAACAGCTATCCTATGAGGCTGGGAATGCATTAACAACTTCCAGATGGAAATATTAGCATTTACTTCTTTCATGCGCTTGATAGCATCATCTTCTTTATTACTATCCGCTGTCATAGGCTCCTTGCCCTTTTCTTTCCTTCTTAATACCTCCAATGGATTTTCATCCTCCAAATGGGATGGTTTAAAATGGCGACCTGCTCTAGTTAAATGAGATATATCCACGTACTCCTCATCACTAAGATCATCGAGGCAGATGGGGCGCCGATAGGTATTTGTAGTGGTGAAATGACCTCTAGTGTTTTTCTCCACAATTGTCAAGACCGAAGAGGCATCTTCATCAGCATCAGAGTCCAAAATAAAGAAAGCACCATCATAATCTAAGGTTCCACACATATCAAAGAATGGATCCTTGTTGAGGGTGAAACTGAGGTCTTTACAAGGCATCATTTTGACCTTTTCTTGAGTGGAATAGTCATAAATCAAGCACTTGTAACCTACGGCTATTGGCATCTCATACATTTGGGGAATTGTCTTGCGGATTAACTGGATTGGATCGCATCCATCTGACACAGAAGAGATTGCATTAATCGCAAATGAAGGTTTATGATTAGGAAGGGGGTTTTTTGTGATGTTGGGTTGAGAGTCATTTGGTTTACTGGAAATGGATCCCAAAGAGAGTTTTCCATCATCCACAAGATTTTGAATTTGATGCTTGAGGGCCCTGCAGTTTTCAGTATTATGCCCCGGGCTTTGGTGATATTCGCAATTTTAGTTTGGGTCATAACCAGGGTAAGGATTTTTAGGAGGTGGGCGTGGATTCAAGGTTTGAATGAGATTGGCCTTTTTTATCTTGGAGAGAGCTTGGGAATAAGTCATGTTCAAAGGGGTGAAGTTCCTCTAGGGTCGCAACTGGAATGCGGAAGATGCGCCGATGGCATGGACCGCATTAGTTGTTTTAGGAATTGCTGAATCATTGTTTGGGGCTCTTTTGTTATTTCCAAACTTTGCATTATAAGTAGTGCCGCCAGTAGGTTCATCTTTCTTGATGTCTCCCTTTTCACAGCATCCTCGACTAGAGTTCCCGTACCAATCAAAGCTTTGAAGGTCGGAAAATATTGGTATGCCATATGCTTCTAATAGACATGAAGAAGGTTCTTCACAACCATTTGCATTTGTTCTTCCTCATTAGGCCTACTCATCATTTTGGAGGCTTTGTTCCTCCATCGAGTGATGAATGAAGAAAATGTCTCATTAAGGTTTTGCGAAGTGGTCTCCAGATCCCTTCTAGTAACATTAATTTCTTCATTATACTTGTACTGGTTTGAGAACTCTCTGACTATATCAGCCAAAGTGGATTTCTTTGTGTTCTCAAGATTGAGGAACCAATGTGTTGCGGCACCATCTAAATACTGTTGAAAGAGTTGGGCCATCAAAGACTCTTCTACTCCCCAGGAATTCATTGCCCCCACATACATCTTCAGGAAATTGGTGGGGCTACCGGTCCCATCAAACTTTGTCAGATTAGGCATCTTGAAACTATGAGGTAATCTTTCCTTTGGAAAAAGTGTTAACCCATGAATGTCCATCCATGGTTCAGCCTTCGTCATACCTTTTAGGACTTATTTGAGCTTAACTACCTCTTCCTCAAGCTTAGTGGGAATTTCTCTCTCATTGTTCATAGGCTCAAGGTGAAAAGGTGAAGCTACTTCCGACTCCGGAGGAGGAGGCATCTGGGCGCTTTGGCGCATTATGCCCAACACAGTTTGTTCAATATTATCCTATCAGTCAATCATGGCTTGGACAAGTCCTCGGAGCTCAACCATTGGATCAGGTGGAGGGGTAGAGTTCTGTGGGTGCTCATTGTTCGGAATTTCAGACATATCGCTGAGACGTGTAGCAGAGAATATAGCTGGTGTAGACAAGGATGACAGTATCACTGACAGAGAACGTTCACTATGGTCAGAACTTTGACGAATCAACCTAGATCCTGAGCGGGCCCATGCAGAGTTCCTGTAAAATGAAATGAAAAGTTAGCACCATGATTTATCCAGACTTTGTCTTTTTTTTCTCTTTTTTTTATATTATTATTTTATCCATAGGGAATGAAAGAAATGATATTTTTGAGAAATGTGTTTTTTTTATTGTTTTTTTAACCCCGATTTCAATTATCATGTATTAAAAGATGTAAAACCTTGACTCTACCATTAGATTTCTTTGACCTATTATTTCTTCTTCTTTTTTTAGACTTGGACCTTTTTATTTTTATTTTAGACTTCCATTTTTAGACTCGTATTTTTTGGGATATGACACAAACATTTTTTTGTTTATAAAAATCAATTTGGTGATATCCTTCCATTTCCTGCTGCTACAAAAAAAATTTTAAGAGGAGAGATTTAGCGAGGCATGTGTCCTCATTTTGGCAAATTATAATGCCCCAGATATCATTCTTCTTTGTGGTGATCCGTATGTATTGATTGCTTTTAAGCGCCGAAACCATAAAGGAAAAATATCAAATGCAAAAGGGGCCGAACCCGAAGGTTGCCTACTGTAGACACATAATTGTGTGTCCCCATTTAGTACCCTATGATGACCAATACCCTGCTCCAATTGGTCCGGATCAAGGAAAGAATAATGAACGAGTCTAAAATAAAATATTTTAAGCCCATAACCATTTTCTACCCCTTTTTATTAATCCATTTTCGAAAACCTTTTTTATAACTAGTTTTACTAAACCTTTTTTATAACTAGTTTTACTAAGCCCACTTTCTAAAACGTTTTAAAATAACCTTTTAAAGCCCATCTTCGAAAACCTTTTAAAAAATCGTTTTTATGAAAGCTCAATTTTATAAAACCCCTTTTCTAGCCCAATTTAATTAATAGGGTTAAATAATTATATTGATTATTTTTATTAATAAAAATATCTTTTTTTATAAAAATAATCTTTTCCAAAAGTGTTTTAAAATATTTTTATCTAACTCTTTTCTAAAATCATTTTAATAAAAATCTTTTAGAAATCTATTATCTTTCAAAAACCTATTGCTTCCCAACTACCCTAAACCTATATATAATTCACACCCTCATCTCACTCGGGGGCTCCACCAACAAAAACACTCGACCATATAACTCCCACGGCCTACCTCCGCTAATCACCAATTACTTACAGCACATCATCTCACGCATCACCTTCATCCTCCCTCGCCACATCATCCCTCACAACAACAACTCACACACACAGTACTACAAAACTCCTAATTCATCATCAGGGATCATCACCAAGATCCTCATCTACTCCCTTGATCAAGTCAACGCTCACATCTCCTAATACTATTACAATCCACCACCATCACCGCATCATCACCATATTAATCAAAAGCAGAGACAAAGAAAATTATTTTTTGTGTTGTTACGTTTGATTATACTATTATACAAACAACAAATCTTTTTTAAAGACTCGTACAATAATTCAATTTTCCAAGATCCGTACAAATCAATGACCCCGGACGGTGGTATAATTTCTGAGGGTCAACTAAATTAACTATCTTTATTTGCTTTCTTTATTTATTTTTTATTATTTTCTTGAAGTTACTAACATTCTATTCGTCATGTAGGCTATTAATATATTCCTGCGATTGTAAGTATTGTACATATTATACTAACTCCCTGCAATATTTCTTTTTTATATTTTTATGTCTTTTTCATGAATAATATTCATGATTGTTATGATTGTTCTATGCATTATTTTTTTATCACCCACATGTTATTATGCTAAATAAGACCTAAAGAATTGTTCTCATTAATTCAGATAATTTGGCCAACCTGTTAGGAACCTTGTAAAATGATTGTATAATAACTGATCACTAAATAATTAGTCTTTTGATGTGTTTCCTGAACCAATTTAGATTAATTATTTTAGGGTGCTTTAAAACGTTATTTGATTATTCTTTTGCATAAAATCTGTAATGAATCGATATTTAGTAGAGGCCAGCAATGGGCATTATAGTTCCTAACTATATTGTACCCTCACTCCTGAACTCAATTTTTGGTTCGTGACCATCTATGGAGTCATGACGGGGAAATCTACATTGGATAAGTCCCTAAGATGTCCCTTCCGTTTCAATATCCAATTAGGTTTATGATTCTTCCTTTAAAGAATTGTTGGCGACTTCAAAAACATATTTTTAATAAAACCTTAACAATGGGGTAGTCAAATAAACGCGCTCACACCGCGTGTAGCCATTAAAGGAATTCAAAATCCACGCCTACAATTTGGCGACTCCACTGGGGAGCATTTTTAAAAAATTATTTTTTTTTAAAAATGAGTGGGTGAAACTTGAAAAATACGATTCATTCTTATTTTATGCCTTAGAATAATATATTGTTTTGCATGTGCATGGCTATTGTTCAGCCATCATAAGGACAATCTACCTTACCTCATTAGCACATGTTCTATGTGTGAGGTAACCCCCGGGGGGTTTGCACTTTGTCCTTCCAAAAAGCTTCCTGAGCGATAGTGTTGGATCTTAGTCATAAGCAAACCTACCCAACCATGGCATTGTTGTCTTGTTCCTGACTTGAGACTAGAGTGCGTCTTACACGTGGCCACCTCTTTAAGCAGGGGTACGAAGCGTGGGATCAATCTCTTAGTCATGGACCCTTTTCAGCCTTAACCTAAACCTGACCATAGTTGAACATAGAACTTGACTTTTAAGTTGGAACTTTGCATATTATTATCCTACATGTGCATATTTGTGTGTGCTTGTATCTAATTGTTTTGGTACTACGCGAGTTTCGAGTCAAAACTACCGAACACATTTACGCGTCGAGCTAAAAGTCAAGCAATTTATGTCTCGCTTAAGCCGCGCTTGGCGCACCACATCTGCGTGTGACGCAACAGTAAAGCGTGTCTCACATTCTCCTGCGTTCAGCGCACCACTTAACCTGCGTGTCGCGCGCTGCTCGGCATTCATTTCACGGACTGTCATGCTGTCACTAGGATTTGTTCACGACTAGTACGTAATTCCATTTGCGTTGTAAATCATTAGGATAACATAGTTTCTTTCCTATCCTCCGCAACTTTTACATTCAAAACTTTATCTTCAAAAAAAAATTCATCTCAAAAACAAAAAAATCTCCATCTTTTTTTTAATATCTTGATCTATTTCGAAAACTTTATCTCATATTTTTTCTCAAATCCTATCTTTTTCGAAACGTCTTTTACCAAACTATATCTCCCATCTTTTTTTTCAAAAATAATTCTCCTATTTTTTTAAAAAAAATTTCATCCCATCTTTAATCTCCTATCTACTTCAAAAATTCTATCTCCACCTTTTTTTCAAAAAAAAAAAAACATCTCCATTTTTTTTTTCCTATCACATATCTTTTTTCGAAAATTCATCCTTTTTCTCTATCCTATCTTTCTATGTATATTATCCATCATTTGTGTACACCATCTAGGATTTCTTTTAGTGGCCATCTTGTTGTAAAAGTCTCATCCACCTAGGAATTCTAACTCCATTAGAAGTCCGTCTGACCCAAATGTCTATATTCATCCAGTTTCACTCCATTTAGAGTTCTTCACCTCATCTAACTCTGTCCATGTTAGGAGTCTTAACCCTGTCTAGGTTCACCCACCTAAGAAGTCTAGAGTCGTTAGAATTCTGTCAATTTTAGGAGTCTAGGTCCACTAGAGTTTCATCCATTTTAGGAGTCTAAATCCACTAGAGTTTCATTCACTTTAGGAGTCTAGGTCCACTAGAGTTTCATGCACATTAGGAGTCTAGCATCCTTGAAAGTCCATCAAATCTAGAATTCTAACGTCATTAGAAGTCTTTCAAGTCTAGGATTCTAAAGTCATTAGAGTTTCATGTCAATTAAGACAACATTCATACTAGAGTCCTTCTGCATTGTATAGTCCATCATCCATACACCTCATGCATAATAAAGAGTTCATAAGCATTTAGGAGTCTCATTGCATTCATACTCTCCATTTCATCTCATGCATTCCACATTTAGTAGTCCCGAACTACAAGCGATCTGATTCCCTCTTTTGGGATATGTAGGCAGCCTTTACAGGTTCGAACGCATAGATAGGGTCATGTATTAGGTCTAGGTGCATCCGAAAGAGTCATACATACATGCATTAGGTCTAGGTGCAACCAAAAAAGTCATTCATACATGCATTAGGTCTAGGTGCTTAAAAAAAAAACAAAAAATAAACATCATGCATTTAGGATATTCAGATTCGTTCCTAGAAGCTCAATTCTTTTAAAGCAAACATCCATTCTTTCATTCCATTTCTGTCTCTCCATCATCACTCTATCTCTAAATCTCCTTTGATGATCTATGTAGAAATCAAACGACACTGAAATGGGTAACCCATCGAATACCGAGCAATAATTCGCTGAAATGGCTAGAGCTTTAGCCAAGCTGTCCAGCATGACGGAAGAAATAACTATAAGGCTTGAGAAGGTCGAGTCTAGTGAATCTCCTGGATTCAACAAGAAAATGGAGAGTGTTGTTCATAGGGTAACCGATACAAATTCCCATTTTGAGCCAATTGATAACACTAAACTGAAAGGGAAACTTCCTGAAAAGTTCTCTACAATTGACATCCTTAAATTCAAACCAACTGAGAATCTAAAGTATCATTTAAGGAACTTTCGTTCAACCATAATCATCAAATCGGTTGACCCCAACTCTACTCAATGGTATTCCCGAAATACACTTTTTCTCTTTTCATTTAGAAAGAGACCTCATGAAGACCAAAGCAACGAAGTTGTCTCGTCACGTGACGTAGGAGTCTAGACTTAAGATTTCGTTTTCTATTTCATCTCTCTCTTTTTTCCCAGTCTGATATAGAATTTTCCTTTTTATTGCATGTACTCATAATTTTCAATTAATAAATGAGTATTTCTTTTCTAACCTTGCACTAATGAGCATCAACGGAAATCACGATTGTCGCCTTAAAGGAAATGAATTTCTAATTCTCATGACTATTCTAATAAAGGCAATGAACATAATTGGCATAAAAGAGGCATCCCTTCCTTTCTCCAATCCTTATCATCCATTTCAACCTAAATGCATAACATCCATTCCCCTTTAACCTACCTCACGAGAAGTACATGTGACAACAATTCAATGTAAAGGGCAAGTAAAAAAAGAGAGCAATAAAACAAAAATCAAAGTAAAAAAAAAAGCAAAAGCAAAAAGATGATGAAAAAAAAGTGCAAAAAAAAAAAGAGAAGTGTTTGCAAATAAGCCCATCAATAGCGTTGTCAAAGGTACTTCTTTCAAGATCATTAACTTTCAACCCAAAAACCAAACGACCTTGACCTCCATAGCCAAAAACCATTACAAGCCAAATCATACCTCTGGTAAACCTTCTCATAAACAACCAATATCCATATCATATCCCAATAAGCCCTAAAAAGACAAACCAAAGCCCGCTAGGTCGAAAACCCATAAGGGCGACTTAGGCAAAAGTCAGGGCACCTTCTCATTCACTAGCCCGAACTACGAATGGTCTGATTCTGCTAAAGATACGTAGGAAACCTCACCCTGAGGTCCGACCGCTTTAAACCAAACCAAACCTACATTATTATCCACCCTTGCTAAAGACCTATTACAATTCAATGCTTAAATTCATTGCAAATGGCTCCAAAGCAAAATGCTAGGCCACCAATTAAAATGTTAAGAGCTACGACTAGCCTGATTCCATCATGGATACGTAGGCAACCTCTTTTGAGGCCCGACCATTTTAATTCACAACATATTTTTAAGGCTCGCCTAGGCCCATGAGAAAAGCGCGATCACCCAAAAAAAAATCAAGAATTTTCAATGCTCATCCCCTACCCTTAGAACTAGACTGGGATTTGTATCTGCATCATTGGCCTACCTCATTGCGTGAGTCGATTCATTACGACTATACCTTTTCTTATTCTAATCACTTCCTTTTTCTAAGCCACATTATCGTTTCTAAGCCAACCTTAGCATAACCTTTAAACACTCAGCGCTATGACCGCGCCTCATGCCTTGAGTGTTCTTTTCTTTGACCTTTCTAGTCTTTTTCACCTTAGGAACCCTATATGGAATCTTCGGTCGAAACTTCCGCTAAGCGTGACGAGATATCTTCAAAATCAAGCAATCAAGCTGAGTACTTCATAAACTTCATCCTACTGGGGGCTTCATCACTGTTCCACACAGAAAATCATAGGCTCCAAGTCTAAGTCTATCGTAATAAGGACTTCATTACGAGTCCATACATGACATCTTGGGTTTTAAAACCCACATGGATACAACATCGCATATATTCATGGGCTCACTTAGGCCCTTGACATACAAAACTCGAAGCATATACAACTCAAGCGCTACAAAAGCTCGTTCTATAAGGTATTTTAAATCCAACATAATCTATTAACTGAATAGAGTATCCTTGGGCTCAATGTGTACCTTGATAAGGACTACATTATGATTCGATACAAAATATTGTGGGCTCCAGACCCATACGAGATTATAACTGTTTTATGGGCCCGCTTAGGCCCGTAACAACTACAACACATTTCGAATCAAACACAGCTTACATGGATCATCCTTGGGGGCTTCCCATTTCTCCTCTTTCAAAAACAGTTTTCTAAAACGAAAATTTGAGCTTCTAATGAAACGATCAAATCATTAGTGTCATATCATCTGCATTAGTGTCATATCTCTGCATTAATGTCACATCGCTACATTTGCATTACACATCTGCATCATCCAATATTGCGTCAAACATTGCATCCTTCGTCCTTAACCATAGGATTCTAGCGTCAATCATTGAGTCATACATACACACACACGTATGCACACACGATAGCACCTTTAAGTCTAGAGTATTAGAGGTCACTCTTTATAGGTCGGGTCTTTTCCTATCACTAGCACCCACATCACGGGACACATGCATGTCCCCTAGTTGTTTGTCTGTATATCTGTGTGTTATTTGTATCCACAGGTACCTAACATTAAACCACTCTATATGAGTTCTATTCCGCCGAAGTCTGCGGACCACTACAAATTAACAACAGAAGACAAGTGCTATATACATGGTGCATCCAGCGCACCGACAACGTTGTGCCACGTGCAGCAATCAACGTCCAGCGCAGCATACCACGCCAAGCGCAGCCTTGTGCGTCTGGCGCACAGTCCTGTACATCACGCTTGGGGGCTTCTTAGCCAGGTGGAGCCCGCACGCTTAATTCCAAATGATTTCAAATATTCGTTACGACATTACGCGCGACAATTTCACGAACTTTTGAAACTTTGCCAAAAATACGATTTTGCCATCCTACAAATTCTCAACGTCTATCATTCAAGAAACACTGAATACTCAGGAAAATCAATGACGGCACACAAACCGTCAACAACGGGACACAAACCGTTGGGTCTGCAGACCACTTTCAATCAACTACATCATTTGTCTGGGAGCAGGACAAACAACATACTGCTCAGCCCCGTAGAGTGGGATGCAAATACTCTACACCATTTGTCTGGGAGCGGGACAAACAACATACTGCTCAGCCCCTTGGAGTGGGATACAAATACTCTACATCATTTGTCTGAGAGCGGGACAAACGACATACTGCTCAGCCCTGTAGAGTGGGATACAAATACTCTACATCATTTGTCTGGGAGTGGGACAAACGACATACTGCTCAGCCCCGTAGATGGGGATACAAATACTGTACATCATTTGTCTGGGAGCGGGACAAACGACATACTGCTCAGCCCCGTAGAGTGGGATACAAATACTCTACAACATTTGTCTAGGAGCGAGACAAACGACATACTGCTCAGCCCCGTAGAGTGGGATACAAATACTCTACACCATTTGTCTGGGAGCGGGACAAACGACATACTGCTCAGCCCCGTAGAGTGGGATACAAATACTCTACACCATTTGTCTGGGAGCGGGACAAACGACATACTGCTCAGCCCCGTGGAGTGGGATACAAATACTCCACACTACTTGTTTGGGAGCGGGACAACCAACAGCTCAGCCCCATGGAGCGGGATACAAATGCTCTACAACATCTATTTCATTTCCACCTATCATTTCATTTTTCCAAATTTACAATTACTTTGCAAATATGTTTCACGCATGTCTGTTCCTGAAACTTTTGCTTGTTTTGCAGGTACCGGTGCAAAAGAGTGATTTTGGATTGCAGAGCATCTGTAATCATTCTCCGTCCCGACACGTATACTTTGACTTTCGGTTTTACAAACCTCAGTCAAAGTGGGGGCTTCTGTAGACACATAATCGTGTCTCCCCATTTAGTACCCAATGATGACCAATACTCTGCTCCAATTGGTCCGGATCAAGGAAAGAATAAAGAACGAGTCTAAAATAAAATTTTTTAAGCCCAAAACCATTTTCTACCCCTTTTTATTAATCCATTTCCGAAAACCTTTTTTTATAACTAGTTTTACTAAACTTTTTTTATAACTAGTTTTACTAAGCCCACTTTCTAAAACGTTTTAAAATAACCTTTTAAAGCCCATCTTCGAAAACCTTTTTAAAAAATCGTTTTTATGAAAGCCCAATTTTATAAAAACCCTTTTCTAGCCCAATTTAATTAATAGGATTAATTAATTATATTGATTAGTTTTATTAATAAAAATATCGTTTTATAAAAATAATCTTTTCCAAAAGTGTTTTAAAATATTTTTATCTAACTCTTTTCTAAAATCTTTTTAATAAAAATCTTTTAGAAATCTACTATCTTTCAAAAACCTATTGCTTCCCAACTGCCCTAAACTTATATATAATTCACACCCTCATCTCACTCGGGGGACTCCACAAACAAAAACACTCGACCATATAACTCCCACGGCCTACCTCCGCTAATCACCGATTACTTACAGCACATCATCTCACGCATCACCTTCATCCTCCCTCGCCACATCATCCCTCACAACAACAACTCACACGCACATCACTACAAAACTCCTAATTCATCATCAGGGATCATCACCAAGATCCTCATCTACTCCCTTGATCAAGTCAACGCCCACATCTCCTAATTCTATTACAATCCACCACCATCACCGCATCATCACCATATTAATCAAAAGTAGAGACAAAGAAAATTATTTTTTGTGTTGTTACGTTTGATTATACTATTATACAAACAACAAATCTTTTTTAAAGACTCGTACAATAATTTAATTTTCCAAGATCCGTACAAATCAATAAACCCGGACGGTGGTATAATTTCTAAGGTCAACTAAATTAACTAACTTTATTTGCTTTCTTTATTTAGTTTTTATTATTTTCTTGAAGTTACTAACATTCTATTCGTGATGTAGGTTATTAATATATTCCCGCGATTGTAAGTATTGTACATATTATACTAACTCCCTGCAATATTTCTTTTTTATATTTTTATGTCTTTTTCATGAATAATATTCTTGATTGTTATGATTGTTCTATGCATTATTTTTTTATCACCCACATGTTATTATGCTAAATAAGACCTAAAGAATTGTTCTCATTAATTAAGATAATTTGGACAACCTGTTAGGAACCTTGTAAAATGATTGTATAATAATTGATCACTAAATAATTAGTCTTTTGATGTGTAGCCTGAACCAATTTAGATTAATTATTTTAGGGTGCTTTAAAACGTTATTTGATTATTCTTCTGCATAAAATCTGTAATGAATCGATATTTAGTAGAGGCATAGTTTCTGACTATATTGTACCCTCACTCCCGAACTCAATTTTTGGTTCCTGACCATCTATGGAGTCATGACGGGGAAATCTACATTGGATAAGTCCCTAAGATGTCCCTTCCGTTTCAATATCCAATTAGGTTTATGATTCTTCCTCTAAAGAATTGTTGGCGACTTCAAAAACATATTTTTAATAAAACCTTAACAATGGGGTAGTCAAATAAACGCGCTCACACCGCGTGTAGGCTTTAAAGGAATTCAAAATCCACGCCTACACCTACGTATCTCCATAGGTAGATTTGGATTTGGGGAAGAAATTTTTCTTGTTTTTTTTAATGGAGAATCAGGCTCAACGTAGTTCTGATATATTGAAAATGAAATTTATATTTATTTTTTGCAGCTGCACTCAGAAAATGAGTTGCCTACGTACCCCTTTTAGTACATTACATAGTAGAGAAAGCTAAGATTGATGCATTACAACATTGGAATTTTTTGTGTTTTTTTAGGGGATCAAGCCGCACGTAGCTCTACCTACAAAGTATAATATAAAAGCAATTAACTACTCAGGTTCTTCCCAAACTTTTTCAGAATTCAGTCTGCTGGGCGCCAGGCCATGTATTCTCCTGTTTGAATACGTATGTTCCACCTCTTAGGACTAGAGTAATGTGAAGTACTCGGGTTCTTCTCAACCTTTTTTCGAATTCAGTTTGCTAGGCGACAGGCCATGTATTCTCCTGTTTGAATACGTCTGTTTCACCTCTTAGGATTAGACTAATTTGAAGTACCTGAAATGTACACACTAACAATGTTAGTCATAGAATTTTCTTTCTATATGTTTTTAGCTAGAAATGGAAGAATTTTCATCTTTTTTTTTTAATAATTATCCCCTTTGATTTTATCTTGGCGACAAAGTTTTTTGTTTTTTTTTTTTTATCTTTTTGCTTTTTTTTTTATCAATTTTTTTGACTAGATTTCTCGTGTTTTAAACCATACGTTTTAATTACATTCTAAACATGACAAGTTTTGAACTCGTGATTATAACGCTTTTCATTTTTCATTTTTTCTTTGTTTTTGTCTTATCTTGGGATTATATTTTCGAAACAGGATTTTTTTTTCTTTTAAAAATCAATTTTGTTTTTGAAAAAAATAATTTGAATGAAAATAATTATGAAGTAAATGTGAGTTTTTTTTTTAAATAGGTGAGCACACATTTTTTTTACATGACACTTATGATAAATAAACAAGAATACTCTTAATATTTTTCAATAATCATTTCGGTAGCAATTCAGCTACAGTTAATGATTACTGAAATATTGACCGACTGAAAACGGACTGAGGAATTTTGAAAATTTTCCACATTATTCAATAACTGCAATAAACAAAGGGCATTTGTGCATTGATCCTTGTGTCCTAGAGGTCGACTAAAAGGAGATTCATTTAAGGAGAGATTATGTTAAAGTGGCCTCGAGTCACTTCCATTGTGTCCATCGAGGGTGGACACTCCTGACAGAGCCGGTCGCAATAGCTCACGGATGTAGGTTTTACGCCCTTAATTCATTAATTTGTCATTCTAAAATTCTGACCCTTGCCAATAAACAGAGGTATTAGACCTAATAAGGAACTGGTTAAAAAGAGTGCACGTGTATGGATCGATAAACTACCAAGCACACGCAATTTTCACATAAGCATGCTATATACAAAAATTAAATTGTGAATACCCATCATTAACTTTTTTTTATTATATATGCATATGGAAAATAACGCATTGTTCAGGTTTAAACCTCATATACTTCAAGTGGAAGTATAGTCCCCAGTGCAGTCGCCAGCCTGTGGTATCCGATTTTTGACAGTCTTAATTAACGGTCTGAATTCCACAAAAGTCTCTCATTGGACTATGAGTTTTAGAAAATTTTGAAGTCGCCACCCTATTAAAATCTGAATAGGGACAGATTTATTTAATAAATCATTTTAAAATTAATTTCAAGAAATATCATTTAAAACGATGATGACTTCATATAGATAAGTTTTTTTAAAAATTGGTTTTTTATACCATGAGATAGGGTTCGGGGTTTAGGTTAAGAGGTGCGAACGTCTGGAACTCGTCTCCTCTTCCGTTCTACAGAACGGGCTCTTACTAAATGCGTTATTTTCCATTTTAAAGTAATCATGACTATTAAAAAGAAAGAAAATCACATAATGTGCACATATACACATCAATCATTTTTAAGAAGGCCAATATATCATTTGTACATGGTAGGTTTGAGCACTGAAGTTGCACTACGTACCAATCATTGTGGGATTGGAATCCACTCATGGATCAAAACCTTCGTAGTTCGATCTTATGTCTCACCCTAAATGACCAATTCCATTGGGGAAGAAAAGGAAATAGATTATGAATAACTCACCTTTAGAATTAAACAAATCTATTGGAAAATGAGGTAATCACTCCAATTAGTGATTGAAAATGAGATTAAGATAATCACCTTAATTAGTGATTAAATATGAAGGATTAAATTAACCACCTTAATTAGTGATTAAAAAGGAAGGAAATATAATCACCTCAATTAGTGATTAAAGATGAAGATTAAGATAATCACCTTAATTAGTGATTAAAATGAAGGTTAGGAAATAATCACCCTAATTAGTGATTATTCAAGGTTTAAGATAATCACCCTAATTAGTGATTAAACTTGAGGGTTAAGATAATGACCTTAATTAGTGATTAAAATGAATGAAGAAAATAATCACCTTAATTAGTGATTATTCAAGGTTTAAGATAATCACTCTAATTAGTGATTAAATGAGAAGATTTAAGTTAATCACCTTAATTAGTGATTAAAAATGAAGGAAGAAAGTAATCACCCTAATTAGTAATTACTCAAGGTTTAAGATAATCACTCTAATTAATGATTAAATGAAGAGTTTGAGTTAATCACTCTAATTAGTTATTAACCAATGATTGGAGATAATCACCATAATAAGTGATTAAATAAAAAGTTTTAATTAATCACCCTAATTAGCGATTAATCAAGGATTGAAATAACCACCTTAATTAGTGATCACATTTATAATTTTCAAGAGGTCTTAGGAAAAGAGGTTTGCTTTCTAATTGAAGGCTTTTGGATGGAATAATCTTAGTTGAAGATTATTAAGTCATTTTGAGAAAAATGATCAATTTGAGATCAAATTTGGAGATTGTGTTTGGCTAGTTGAAATTTGGCCATTTAAAGTGAGACACGTGAAATGGCCTAAAATCAATTCGGAGATCATAATTACCAATCTAATTATGTTAAATTATATGATTTATCCATTGAAGATGGAGAACAATTTTAAAATGTAAGATGGATCATCATACAATTTAACTTAGTTAGATTTGCAATTTTTCCTCTTAATTGAGATTGGGTCATTTGATTCATATACTATGATATATTGGGCCCAACATGCAACATTTGTAACATTGGTTTTTCATTTTATTCAAAAGAATTGTGGAATTATTTATGAAAATTATGCATAAACATCTCCATGTTTTTCATTAATGAGTGATGTAATAACTATTTACAAAAACTATTATTACAACAATATGTACAAATTCTATGATCTATACAAATCATCAATCTTGATCTTCACCATGATGCTCCTTGATCTTCATCCTCTTGAATGGGCTTTGGAATTCATGTTTATTTGTAAACTTGTGAAACTTAGAGATTAATTAACCTCTTTGATTTGATTTTTTTTATGATGATTTTTATTGATTTTTAATTTGCATAATGAAAATGAATCATTTTAAGAGAAACTTAAAAATTTCCTGATTTTTAATTAACATTTTCGTATAAAAAGAAAACATTTTTTTTATGAAAGTTGAGTTAATCACTTTATTTCATTTTTCAGATTGCACTTTTGTTCTTGTACTGACTTATAAAATTCATAACTTTTTGTACAAAACGTTAAATTGAGCATGTGATATACCTATGGATAGGTCAGTGAGTTCTTTATGTTGTGACAAAATTTCACAAGCTTTTAGTGAAAACTCGAATTATGGTGAATTTTATGCTAAACTGGTCAAAACAGGACCTTTATTCAATGGGTTCTTTGAAATCCAACTTACTCAACTTAGTTTGAAGTGAATTTTGGTATGAACATTCTAGACACTTTGAAGAATTGGATATTTTTAAGACCCTTTTTTGTTTATTTTCTTAACTGGAGAAGAAATCAGTGTTCTAAAATTTAGTGATTTGCATTAACGGTTTTGTAAAAATAATATAAAATTGTATAAAATTCATATGAACATGATATTTATGTTTTTGGAAATCTACTGATGTCTACTTTAAATTTTATGTTTTTAGTTTTGTCTAAATGAGTTTATTTTAGATTTTATTGAAAGAACAAGCTTATGTAGTACTGGATAAAATCAGTTTTGCACAACAATGTCCTATGATTTTTAATTAACTGTACAAAATTTGTTTTTTAGAAATTTACATAATACAGACGTAAAATAAAATGAAGTACGAAATTAAAACTAACCATAATTACAGCATCACATTTTCTTTTTATGGAGATGTTTATGCACAACTCTACTTGAATTTTTTTATGAAAACATGTTTTTGGTGATGAACAACAACTTGATTAACAAAAATCACATAAGCACATATTTCCTAAGAGTCTCCCCATTAGAGTTGACTATTCTAGGTGGAGTGATTTAAGGTTGGGAACCTATTAGGACTTCCACATACCCAAATCACTCCAAATATTAAAAAATGAAACGAGGAAATAAAGAGAAAGTTAGTATGTGATTAAGAAGATAATTAAGAAAAATAACAAGAACTTAAACTTTACCATGCTAACTCAATGATGCACTTCCTTTTTGCAAAGTTTTCTACATTTTTTTTGTGATTTTCTTAATTTCTAAGTGAGTTTCTAAATCCACTTAATTACTAACTTAAACCCTTTTTTGTGTTTCTCTTTTGATGAACTTCTTACTTACTAATTATAACTTTGCTCTTTTTTTTTGAATGATATTTTTCTTAGAGGGAGGAATTAGAGAGAAGGAGAGTAGTATTGAGATTTCTTAGTTGTGAGAAGTTGTGAAGTTGAGGAGTTGTGTTTTTCAAGTTGTTCTTTTAAAATGAAAACAAAGGAGGGTATTTATAGGGAAAAGGGGTGATGAATTAGAGTTTGAAGGAGGTAGAAAATCAGAATTTTCAACCAAAAATCTGATTTTTAACATCCCATATTATCACACTAATGACATCACCTTAATGACATCACTAAATCCCCTCAAATCTTCCTACATCATCAAATTTATTGAAAATGCCAATATTCTTATTCTCTTTAGATTTGATTTTGATCGTTACACTAATGAGGCAAAATCCGAATTTCAGCACGTCCTAATACGTATAAATGCATCGAAAAACGTGAAAGAAGTGCTGACTGGACTACTGCGCCAAACGCAGGAGCCTGCGCTAGGAACAACATCGTGCGCTAGGCGCACTGGCTTGCGTCTGGCGCAGGAACTCGTTGTGCGCTGGGTGCATGATCATGTGCCTGGCGCACAACTCGAATCTTCCGAAAAAAATCCGGATTCTTGGCTCTTACACTTTGGATTTGATTCTTATTCTTTTTCTTTTTCATGATTCTTATTCCTTAACTAATGAATAAAAGGATGTGATTGGTGATTAAATAATATATTCTTATTCTTTACCCAATGGATAATGACTTGACCACCAAGAAAACTGATTCCTACCGGTTTTGAAAGACGACTAAAATTCCGGCGCCTAATTGCGACTCGGTTTTCTGCTTTTTTTTTTTCCGAAAAAAACTAACTTAAAACAATTAACGAAAACTCGTCAAATTAGTAACGACGAGCATGATTCTTCAACAAATCATTTTATTAAAACGGTGGCTGTAGTTATTGACTACAACTTATGGAAAATTATATTTCTAAGCCGAAATTGCATGACTAATACGCAAAAATAGAATACCATACGACGGAATGAAACTCGCGCTCCGAGACGAAACGTGCCTTTGACGGGGCACGTGCTCCACGATGCATGACGGTTTTCGTTATTTTTATTTATTTTCAAAATCTTTATTTTAAAATTTTATGCACAGCAGGGGTTCAAAATTTGGTGTCTACAGAAACATGAAATGCTTTTAATGAGAAAGTATTTATTATAGAGTTTTAACATCTTTTTTTATTTGGAATGATGTAGGTGTAAGCTTATATTGGAAACAAGATGACAAGTGGCTCTAGTTGAGGAGCAGGAAGGACTAGTACAGCAGTTGAAACCTATCGCTTACTAATAAGAATGTGGTAAAATGATCTAAGAGATTTCTGAAACAGAAGCAGAATCTGTAAGTTTCGCTATTAGGAGAAAGATTTAGGTCTGATTATTAGAATGTCTAATCTCCCTCTAACTTTATACTGACTTCTATTATTATTTGTAGAGGTACTTGCAAGTCTTAACGCATAATAGGAGTCATTCAGACTGTTGACACTTGAAATCTTACAGCTCGAAATTAAATTTCAAGTTTTACTGTCAAAATATACGAAATAAAAGAAATTTGTGGTTGATTTCTCGCAAGTAAAGGAAATCATAATTGTACATGATATTATATACTTTGGGCTTGCAAAAAAAACATGTAAAAGCATACGGATATGCTAATTACTTTTAAATTGTAGTGAATTAGAAGGTGGAAAGAGGTAGAGGTGTGTGTTGTACGAGCAATATTAATGAAGATAACAAATCAAACAACTTGATGTGTAGTTTTCCTTTTTTAGTCCCTGTTTGGGCTCAATTGATCAGCAGCCCAATAAAGAACCTGGAAGCCTCCTAGAGCATGGGCAGGTGGCGGCAATGGGTCCCACTTGTAAAAGTTGACCTAATCACCAGCATTGGGGAAATCCCTAAAAGGATGAAATGACCATTGCCTTAAAAGGTAGCATGCCCATTGCTACCAAAAAAGGCCCATCTCGAGTAATGTTTCCCGTCCGGGAAATCCCCAACACTATAAAAACCAACTGTCTCATCAATGAACAGGTATTGAATTCTCACCTAACAAACTAGAGCATCTCTCTCTAGACTTCACTTCTCTCTCTACCTCAATCACATCTGACTTGAGCGTCGGAGGGGCGATCCCGGAAACACCCCCGGGGTAGTCTAACCTTGTTTTGCAGGATTCAGGCGTACGGATAACGGAGCTCAGGCGTACCTTCTTGGGGCCCACATCAAATCTCACAACACATTACAATCCTTAATTTCTTAGCAGAAACAGTTTGGCGCCGTCTGGTGGGGAAAGTACAAGAAGTTACTTCGCCACCACTCAAAGAAGATTCACCTTGTTGCTACTCAAAGAAAATCCCTCTCACAATCACTTAGCAATGGCCCCCACCAAGAGCACACGTACCGGGCGGCCCTCGGCACAGGGTCAGAGGTCCGAAAGAGACCCCTCCCCATCTCAACAAAGGAGGGCCGAGCGACCCAAAACGCCCACTGTTCAAACCCTCGATCATGAAGAAGAAGAGCAGTCCATCGAAAATGGACCGCAACCATCGAACCAGCTACAGCACGCTGACCCCCATCCCATATCCACGGCGGACATAAATTTGATAGCCGCTCAGCTCCAACAGACCTTGCAGCAAAGCCTGAGGGATATGTTGGCTAACCTACAGCAGGGGCGTTTTCTTCAACCCCCTAAAGACCAGACCCTGGTCCCTTCCCTTCGGGCGGAGAATCAAGGCCAGCCTAGCCGGCAGCGGTCGGGCCCGAGGGAGCATAGTCAGCACGATCGGCAACGATCCAGACAGGGGGAGGAAGAGCGGCATGGGTCTAAGGGAAGATCCACCTTGCGGGGTGAGGAGACGCACGTGTCAAAATCACCAAGGGGCAACGTCGGGAATAAAACCCACGACGCTCGGCATTTCCTGAACGAGAAGCGGCTCAGCAAGGGCCTAGATGCTCGGCACATTCTTAATAAGAAAGCCGCTCAGCGGGAGGGGCGCGGCGACTCCGCCCAATCGAGGCCCATTCGGATCAACAGCGGGGCGCTCAAGTTCATGGTCCCGTTCGCCCAGACATACTTGAGGCGCCCAGCCCTGGAAAAATCAAAACGCCTTCGATCGAACCTTTCGCGGGCCTGACCGACCCGGACGATCACATGGCCACATACAAAGCACAAATGAGCGTTCAAACTGGCTGCGAGGCCACTTGGTGCCGTTTCTTTCCCACGACTCTGAAAGGACTGGCCCTAAATTGGTTCCAAGAGCTTCCTGCAGGGATCATAACAGATTTCTCTGTGCTCGAGGACCTATTCCTACACCAGTTTATCGCCGGAAAGAGACAAAAGAAAACAAGTCTCCACTTAATGGGAGTCAGCAGAGAAAAACGAAAGCCCGGCCGACTACATCAAAAGGTTCAATGAGGAGTCATTAAAAATCTCCGATCTACAAGATGCCGTGGCGTTCGCCGCCTTAATGTCCGGCCTCACGGCCCGGTCGGCTCGAGATGGTCCTTGGCTGAGAACGAAGTGAAAACCTTCTCCGAAGCAATGACTCGGGCTCAAAGATTCATCCAAGCAACAGACATATGTCGTCACTCAGACGACGGGAGCAAGAAGAGGAAGGAAGAAGGAAATCACAAGGACCCGGTCCAAAGCGAGAAAAACGGGTGGTCGGTCGATAGGTTTAACGACCATGGCATCGACCCCCGATTCAACAAGAACAGAAGAGAAATCTACTTGGACAAACAAGGACAAGTCCATGATGCCCCGCCCACCTCCCATCGGGACGTCGGTCGCCCCGGCGAGACAAAAGCCAATGGTGCGAATTCCACAAAGAGTGCGGTCACACCACCAGGGACTGCAGGGAACTTAAGAAATCCTTGGACAACCTAGCTGACCAGGGGAAGCTGAACCGGTACCTCAAGCACTCTAGGGAGGAAAAGGGCAAACAAAAGGTTGGTCCATCCAACAGCGGGGACACAGAGGGCTTCATCGGGGTCATAGCGGGTGGCTTCGCGTCGGGTGGCCTTTAGGCCGCTCGCGCAAGGCCCACCTCCAAAGTCTAAAGCACCGTGTACTTGATGTACATCATCCCCGACCCGACCGTCCCATCATGACATTCGGCGAGTCCAGTCGGCCCTTGCACACGCCCCACGATGACCCCTTGGTCATCGAACTCAAAGTGGCTAATGCCAGAGTCAAGCGGGTGTTGGTGGATAGTGGATCTTCAGTAGATATAATCACACTGGAGTGCCTCAGGAAACTGAAGTACAGCGAGAAGGATGTAACCCCGCTCAATCAGCCACTCATAGGCTTCGTGGGAAATTCGGTACATCCAATCGGATCCATTAAATTGCTCGCTCGGATGGGAGAGAAAGGCAAAGGAAGAAGCCTACCGATTGACTTCCTAGTGGTGGACATCCCTCTACCATACAACATCCTAATGGGAAGACCAACTCTGAATAAGGTCAAAGCAGCAATTTCCATTTATCAGCTTCTCATGCAGTTCGAAACCGACGAGGGTAAAGTCGGAAAGATCCAAGGGGATCAGCAGGCAGTTAGAGAATGTTATGTGAACAGTCTGAAAAGCAAGGTCGACGTCCAAGAGGACTCGAAGAAAAGAAAGCGAGAAGATGGTCAGCCCTCAAGTGAGCTCGGGGTCTACCTTACTGAGAACCCCAAGCAATACGAACGCCCTCAGCCGGCTGAGGACGACGAAGAAGTCATCATTGATGAGAAACATGGTCGGACTCTGAGAGTAGGCAAGGCCATGGACAATCAAACAAGAAAAGAGATCATTCAAGTTCTAACAGACATGAGACGTCTTTGCCTACGAAGCCAATGAAATGCCAGGGCTCGACCCTAAAGTGATGTGCCACGAGCTAAACATCAAAGAGGGGTTCAAGCCGGTCAAACAAAAGTTGAGGCATCAAGGCCCCGAAAGGAATGCCGCCGCAGCGGCAGAGGTCAAAAAATTGCTTGAAGCAGGGTTCATTGAAGAATGTCAGTACTCGGAATGGCTGGCCAACGTCGTCCTAGTCAAGAAGTCGAGTGGGGCATGGAGAATGTGCGTGGATTTTACAGACCTGAACAAGGCCTGCCCAAAAGACAACCACCCTCTGCCCAAAATCGACAGACTGGTAGACTCAACAGCAGGACATGCTCTCCTGAGCTTCATGGATGCAAACGCGGGGTATCACCAAATCCCGATGGCAGAGCAGGATCGGGTTCACACCGCCTTCGTCACCAATCAAGGGGTGTATTGCTACAAGATGATGCCCTTCGGACTTAAGAACGCAGGGGCTACGTATCAGCGGACAGTAAACAAAATATTCAGTGCCCAACTGGGTCGGAATATAGAAGTGTACGTTGACGACATGATCGTCAAAAACAAGATTCAGGGCGATCACCCCTCAGATTTAAAAGAGACCCTCAGCACCTTGAGGAAATTCCGCATGATGTTGAACCCCAAGAAATGCGTCTTCGGAGTGAAGGGAGGGAAGTGCCTCGGATTCCTGGTGGATGAGAGGGGAATCGAAGCTAATCCCGACAAAATCAAAGCAATAATGGAAATGAAGTCTCCTCGAAATGTAAGAGAAGTACAACGCCTAACCCATTGCCCCGCCGCCCTCGGTCGCTTTCTATCACGGTCGGCGAGATAAGAGCTTATGCTTCTTCAAAGCTCGAAAAGAAAAGAATTCGCTTGGGATGACGAAGTCGAGCAGTGCTTTCACCTCCCTCAAAACGCATCTATCAACACTCCCAAAATTGATATCCCCTTCACGGGAAACACTGTTCATTTATTTGGCTATTTCAGAGTACGCGCTCAGCGCTGTTTTGATAGCCGAAAGAGAAGAAAAACAACACCCAGTCTACTTCATAAGCCACGCCTTTCGAGGAGCAGAGGCCAAATACAGCGAAGTGGAAAAAATGGCTTTCGCCCTAGTAATGGCTAGCCGGAAGCTCAAACCTTACTTCCAGGCTCATCCTATTAAGGTCCTCACTAGTCAGCCGCTCAGGAAGCTTATCGAAAGCAGGAACCACTCTAGTCGGATGACCGATTGGGCGGATCAGCTAGCTGATTTTGGGTTAGAATATGAGCCCAGAAGGGCGATCAAAGCCCAGGCCTTGGCTGATTTCATAACAGAGGGCACATCCAGGCCCCCAATCAGCAGGCAAGATAGCTGGGAGCTGCAAGTGGATGGCTCGTCTACCAGGACAGGTTGTGGAGCCGGGACCGGTCATCAAACCCCCTGGCCGGAGAAAAGATGGAATACGCCATCAAATTTGAGTTCTTGGGCTCCAACAATGAAGCTGAATATGAAGCCCTGATCCTCGGATTGGAGTTATGCATCTTGGCCGGGGCAACCGTGATCAATGCTAAATCCGACTCGCAGCTAATAGTGGGTCAGGTATCAGGCGAATACGAGGCCAAAGAAGACAACATGAGAATGTATTTGGCCAAGGCCCAGGACATAATCAAAAAGCTATCTCAGTTCAAAATCGCCCACATACCGCGATTGGAGAATCAGCAAGCCGACGCTTTAGCCCGAATGGCCAGTTCGGCAGAAGGGTCGGCTCCCCGAACAATTATGTGGGAAGTCCTTCGGCAGCCTAGCATCAACGTCAAGGAACTACTTGTATTGAATCGGACGTCCGAATGGATGGATGAGGTAGTCGATATTTGAGAGACGGGAAACTACCCGAGGATCACAAGGAGGCCGATCGGGTAAAACACAAGTCCTGGATGGTTTCTATGGCACGAGGATCAACTCTACAAGAAGTCCTTCACCCATCCCTTACTTAAATGTGTCACCCCGAGGAAGGAAATTACATCCTCAGGGAAATCCACCAAGGGGCTTGTGGAAGTCACCAAGGGGGAAGGACCATAGCTGGAAAAGCTCTCCGAGCCGGATACTACTGGCCTACTCTGAAAACAGACGCTCAGGAGCTGGTAAAGAGATGTCCGTCCTGCCAGATCCATTCGGATATTCCACGAGCACCAACCACCCCCTTGACAACAATTCAAGCAGTCCTGCCATTTGATAAGTGGGGCATGGACCTACTCGGACCATTTCCCCCACCTCGTGTCAAAGAAAGTTCCCGATAGTCGCCATCGACTACTTTACCAAATGGACCGAGGCCGAACCACTCTCCTCCATAACGTATAAACAAGTTCAAGCGTTCATTTGGAGGAACATCATCACCAGATTCGGAGTTCCCAGAGTTCTGATCTCCGACAACGGACGCCAATTCAACAGTGGCCCGACCCGGGATTATTGCGCTCGGTTCGGAATATGTACCAAATTCTCCGCAGTCTCAAGGCCGCAAACGAACGGGCAAGCTGAGTCGGCCAATAAAATAGTTCTCAAAGGAATCAAAAAGTCTCTGGAGGCTGCCAAAGGAGCATGGGTCGATGACCTGCCTGGAGTCCTCTGGTCGGCCAGAACCACTGCCAAGGAAGCAACGGGGCACTCGCCTTTCACCCTGGTATACGGGAGTGAGGCGGTCCTACCGGTGGAGGTCGGCATCCCTTCTCCTCGAATGACCTTCTACGACTTCGAGAAGAATGAGGAAGAAAAACCGATCAACTTAGACTTGCCGCGTAAACAAGGGGCAACGCCGCCGAAATCTATCCAAGACAAGCAAAGAGTTACTCGGATGTTTAATCGCCGAGTGAGGTCCCGGCCAATCCAACTCCACGATTGGGTCGTTCGAAAGGTCGAGGCCACTGGGCTCTCACACCTGAAAGCAAAGCTAGGACCTAACTGGGATGGCCCATACAAAGTAACAGAAATTATTAAGCCAGGCACATTCCGACTAGAATCCGCCGAGGGCATCCCCTTGGCCCGGCCTTGGAATGCAGACAACCTTAAGAAGTACTATGTGTAAAGTTTGTTACTTGCAATAGGGGCATATATTGTAATAGCTTACTTGTAGCCGGTCGGCATTGTTGTAGTCGGTTTCAAATGTAATGAATTGGTACTGTCAGTCGGCATATTTTACACCTCGTCCAAACTACTAGGCTTCGACTACCAAAATGGTTGGCGCCATATCTCCAAGTTATTGCTGGTCGGAATTTCGAACAAGTCGGGTCGGAATTATGTTAAGACTTAACCAGTCAAAACAGTCCGAACCCTTCCTGAAATGATTGCTGGTCGGAATTTCGAACAAGTCAGTCGGAATTATGTTAAGACTTAACCAGTTAAAACAGTCCGAACTCTTCCTGAAATGATTGCTGGTCGGATTTTCGAACTAGTCAGTCGGAATTATGTTAAGACTTAACCAGTCAAAACGGTTCAAACTCCTCCTGAAATGACTGCTGGTCGGAGTTTTGAACAAGTCAGTCGGAATTAATTTATGACATAACCCAATAAAACAGTTCGGACTCTTCCCGAAATTATGGCGGGTCGGAATTTCGACCAAGCCAATTCCGGTATAAATTAAGACCTAACCGCACTGTGTCATTGTTAGTCCGTCGGAAAGAGCAATGGTCGGTCGGGCAAGATTGCAATCAACAAACAAGAAAATAGAGGTCAAAAGAGTATTTTTCATTAAGCGGGTCGAACATTACAGACAGAAATCAGTACAAAAGCAAGGGAGGCAAAAGCGTAAAAATGCTAAGTACAAGCGCTACGGGGAGGGGGAAGATCGGTCATGCTCTCGGTGTTCGGCTCAGAGTTGTCACCGACCAACTCTTTACCCCGACCAGCATTGTCGGCCGCCTCGGCGTCATCCTCATTATCATCAACATCATCGCCGTCCAGGGCGTTGACGTCAACTTGGCCTTCTTCATCATCGTCTTCATCGTTTTCACCCCCCTCGGCTTCCAGCCGAGTCAAGATAGCAGCGTTGTCGGCATCTACCGACATTTGATAGCTCGACCAAACGTCCGCCCGCATCAAGTCGGGTGGGACTCGGCAAGGACCTTCTTCTTCGCCCGATCAAGCGCCTCATCCTCCCCCATTTTATGCGCCGCACCGCCGACCTCGTTGGCGTAGGCCTCGCAGCGTCGTCGATTTCTCCCGGTCGGAGAACCACTGCGCCTCGGTCTTTACTTGGCCTTCCAACTCGCCCGGTTTGACTTTAAGGTCGGCTACCTTTTGCTCGGCCTCCCTCGGCTTGACCGGGCGTCGGCCTTCTCGGATTGAGCAAGATCCCGAGCCGAGACCCGGGCGGCTCTCTCATTACCCCACTTGCTCCGTTCCTCCTCGAAGCCTTTTTGGTCCTCCTCAATGGCCCGCTCGGCATCACCAAGCTTCGACTCGGCTATCCGCTTGCCTTCCTTGGCGCGATAGACCTCGTCAAAGTGTTTCTTGGCCTTCTCCTTAAGATCGGCCACTTCTTCAGAAAGGCTTACTCGGTTTTGAGCCACGCTGGCCAGCCGAACAGAGAACTGGAAAAAGAAAGGACAAATCAAAAAACAAAAAAAAAGAGAAATAAAGCACATAGATAAGACGCTCGGCACTGAGAAAGGGACTTACATCATGCCAAGAGCGGAAAAGCTCATTGGTCTCGTTCGGACCATGAGTCGCCTGAATATACTTCAGGTCAGCAGCAGTATACATCAGCTCAATGGCCTTCGTCCAGCGGCCATCTTTCTCGGCTCGACTGAGCTCGGTGAAAGGCACCCCAAGCCTCGCCCCCTCGCCCAGTTCACCCTGAAGACGGTCGGCGGAGGGAGACATGGGGGTATACTGAGGACTTCCGACCGGCCGAAAGTCCGAAGAGTGGAGAGAGAGAGATCCGCCCTCAGCAGGCTGCGGCGGCCCTCTCGGGCTGATGACCTCGATGGACTTTGACTTTCTGGCCTCATCCCGGTCGGCCTTCTCCCGATCAGCTTTGGCCCTAGCGAGCGCCCCTCTCCGTCCGAGCGACCTTGCTCGGCCGACCGCTCCTTTCTTTTTTTGGACTTGGGCTTGGCGAGATCCCGAGGAAAAAGAAAACTCCTATGAGTCGCTAATTACAAGAAATACCGCTCGTTTACAGAAAAGGGAAATTTTACCTTAGGAGGGGCAGGGACCTTCATGGTCTTAGCCGCAATCTCGGCCTTCAGCCGAGCAGCCCTCATTGCCGCCACATTCAATTTGTCGGCCATGGCTGGATCTACCTCGTCTATGTATGATCGGGCGGGCTTTGCAAAACAAAACAAAATGTAAAAAGTGTTAGTCAAATAGAAGAATCCCTCTTTGATCACCCCAAGCCATCCCCTTGGCAAATTACCCTTCGGAAAGGTCGAACTCGGTGCCCATAGCCGAGAGGAAATGCTCATCACTGAATAGGTGGCAGTCGGGTAACCATTGGCCGGGGACGAACACCTCGCCCCCGTTCACGATCCTCGACTCGGCCCCGCATATAGCAAGCCGCAGCCTCCTTCTTCATCGTCGAGCTCGCCCACCCAAGCAATTCGGAGCAACAATGGGCTCGGCTCGGTCGGGGAGGGACCAGCGGGATTCCCCAATTTCCGCCAAAGTAAACAAAAGCAAACTCCCTACGAAACCCTTTCTGGGATCGGGGAAGATTGAGGACGGTCCGATACCCCGGGTCGGACCGAAAACTCCACCAGCCAGGCCCATTGGACGCAGCCCATGACCTCAACCACCTGTACATGTGCCTCCACAGCTTAATGGTCGGTCGGACACCTATCAAGTTGCAGATGATCTGGAAGGCACCGATCCCTCCCCATGAGTTCGAGAGAGACTTGGCAAATTGCCAAATTATAGGCATTCAACAATTCGGCAAAAAGGAGTTAATGGGAACCGAAGCCCCATCTCCATCGATTTGTAGTAGACCGCTACGCATCCGGGCGGTGGAGACAGAACTGTGTGGTGGGCTTCCGGTCGGACCAGATAGTATGGGTCTTTTATTTGGAATCTGGTCGCCGTCCCCCGAAGGTCCTCAGTCAAGGATTTAATTACGCCGGGCTCGGGGAAGAAAGTCCCTGGACCTCCTTTCGGATCCAGGTCGGGATACTCTAACTCTCGGCCCGAAGTGGACGCATCTCCTGCTCCCCTCGGCATGGCCACCCGCACTACATCACGAGACAAATATTTGTCTAAGTAACTTCTTGAGGGGGGATAGGCCAGCGACACTTCCCAAGGATAGGGAATGACACCCTCGGCCTCCTCCTCCACCGAAGACGAAGGGCTCGGGAGAGCTACTGCGTCGGGCACAGCTGAGGGGTCGGGGCAATTTATTATAGCCGACACCAGCGTTATTCCCAATCCCCTCACCTCCTCGGATAATTTATAGGGAGGTGAGGCCGGAGGTGTCGACGACTCGGACGAATCTCCCATTATTTATAGACAAGGGAGTCGGCCGATGTTATTCAAAGGAAAAGAAAGAAAGAAAACTTAAGAAAAATAAAAAGCGTACCTGGTCGGACGAAGAGTATGGAAGGAGAACTTCGAAGAGTTGAGAGAATTTGGAGATTTTCGAGAGAGAGAGAAAGAGGAAATGAGCAAATGACCCTCAACTTCTCTCCCCTCTCATACATATATAGGAGCACCTTGGGGAACGTGCAACGCAAACCCCCCCGCGTCGTCTTAATGGGCTCCTAATAGAGGCCCAACTGGACCTACTCAGTCCATTCCATGGAAGACCCAGTAGACTCTCACAAAGATGATCCAAACCCAAAAAGAAGTTGAATCGTCAAAATCCATGAGGGCTCCCCTCCAGCTCAGCCTATCACGAGGGTCCCAACATCCCAAGTATCAGGGGTAGCCATGTGGCATCCTTGGTCGGATGACACCGGTCGGGCAAAACAAGCGCAACGCCAACAGTCGGAGCACGAATCCCACTCGGACCCTCTTGGGGCTCATTAGCCCCCCGTCCGAGTGGCTCAAGACCCTACTCGGCCAACAGGAGCCCCCTCCTTTGCCGTATCATTTCTATACTTGGTCAAGTATGGCCAAGTATCAACTAACACCCACTCGGACCAACTTGGGGCTCATTAACCCCTCATCCGAGTGGCCTAGCACCCCATTCGGCCAACAGGAGCTCCCCTCCTTTGCCGAATCGCTTCTATACTTGGTCAAGCTTGGCCAAGTATCAGCTTGCACCCATTCGGACAAGCTTGGGGCTCATTAGCCCCTCATCCGAATGGCTCAAGACCCCATTCGGCCAACGAGAGCTCTCCTCATTTGCCGAATCGCTTCTATACTTGGTCAAACCTGGCCAAGTATCAGCTAGCACCCATTCGGACCAGCTTGGGGCTCATTAGCCCCTCATCCGAATGGCTCAGCACCCCATTCGGCCAACAGGAGCTCCCCTCCTTTGCCGAATCGCTTCTATACTTGGTCAAACTTGACCAAGTATCAGCTAGCACCTATTCGGACCAACTTGGGGCTCATTAACCCCTCATCCGAGTGGCCTAGCACCCCATTCGGCCAACAGGAGCTCCCCTCCTTTGCCGAATCGCTTCTATACTTGGTCAAACTTGGCCAAGTATCAGCTTGCACCCATTCGGACAAGCTTGGGGCTCATTAGCCCCTCATCCGAATGGCTCAGCACCCCATTCGGCCAACAGGAGCTCCCCTCCTTTGCCGAATCGCTTCTATACTTGGTCAAACTTGGCCAAGTATCAGCTAGCACCCATTCGGACCAGCTTGGGGCTCATTAGCCCCTCATCCGAATGGCTCAAGACCTTATTCGGCCAACAGAGCTCCCTCCTTTGCCGAATCGCTTCTATACTTGGTCAAATATGGCCAAGTATCGCCTAACACCCACTCGGACCGGCTTGGGGCTCCTTAGCCTCTCATCCGAGTGGCTCTCGGCCGCCCGCTCGGCCAACGAGGAGTTCCCCTCCTTGCCGAGCCGCCTCTATACTTGGTTAAATATGGCCAAGTATCAGCGGGCCCCTCATCCAATAAGAAGGAACCGGGTCGGCAATCTTCCTTCAAAAGGGAGTGACTCGGTCGGACCTGCCCCTATCCAAATAAGAAGGAACCAAGCCGGCATCCTTCCTTCAGCGGATAGTGACCCGGTCGGCCACCCCTCAACTAGCAGAGGATGACCGGGTCGGCACTCTCCCTTCACCAGGAAGTGGCCCGGTCGGTCATTCTTCATGTAGCATGTGGAGACCGAGTCGGCACTCTCCCTACACCAGGGGGTGACCCGGTCGGCCACTCCTCATCTAACAAGGTATGACCGGGTCGGCACTCTCCCCTCACCGGGGAGTGACTTGGTCGGCCACTCTTCACACGGTATGAGGAGACCGGGTCGGCATTCTCCCTTCACCGGGGGTGACCCGGTCGGCCACTCCTCATCTGGCAAGGGATGACCGGGTCGGCACTCTCCCCTCACCAGGGAGTGACCTGGTCGGCCACTCTTCACACAGTATGAGGAGACCGGGTCGGCATTCTCCCTTCACCAGGGGGTGACCCGGTCGGCCACTCCTCATCCGGCAAGGGATGACCGGGTCGGCACTCTTCCTTCACCAGGAAGTGACCCGGTCGGCCACTCTTCATGTAGCATGCGGAGACCGGGTCGGCACTCTCCCCTCACCATGGAGTGACCTGGTCGGCCACTCTTTACATAGTATGAGGAGACCGGGTCGGCATTCTCCTTTCACCAGGGAGTGACCCGGTCGGCCACTCCTCATCTGGTAGGGATGACCGAGTCGGCACTCCCCCTTCACCAGGGAATGACCCGGTCGGCCACTCGTCATTTGCCAGGAAATGACCGGGTCGGCACTCTCCTGCCGCCGGGGAGTGACCCGGTCGGCCTCGTCTCATTCACCAAGAGGAGACTGGGTCGGCACTTATCATTCAACTGGAAGGGACCCCGGTCAGCATTCCCCCCTTTTTTGAGTCAGAAACAAGACGGCTGTGTATTCCGCCACAGACGGGCATCCCACCAGTCGGGCTCCCGCGATCCCCCATCTATGGCGTGGAGCTAATTGTTTGGGCTCAATTGATCAGCAGCCCAATAAAGAACCTGGAAGCCTCCTAGAGCATGGGCAGGTGCGGCAATGGGTCCCACTTGTAAAAGTTGACCTAATCACCAGCATTGGGGAAATCCCTAAAAGGATGAAATGACCATTGCCTTAAAAGGTAGCATGCCCATTGCTACCAAAAAGGCCCATCTGAGTAATGTTTCCTGTCTGGGAAATCCCCAACACTATAAAAACCAACTGTCTCATCAATGAACAGGTATTGAATTCTCACCTAACAAACTAGAGCATCTCTCTCTAGACTTCACTTCTCTCTCTACCTCAATCACATCTGACTTGAGCGTCGGAGGGGCGATCCCGGAAACACCCCCGGGGTAGTCTAACCTTGTTTTGCAGGATTCAGGCGTACGGATAACGGAGCTCAGGCGTACCTTCTTGGGGCCCACATCAAATCTCACAACACATTACAATCCTTAATTTCTTAGCAGAAACAGTCCCGTCTCTTAATAAAAACTTATTATGCTATTAACGTAGTGCTTCATAGTCCTTTCCTCTTGACTTGAAAATAGAGTAAATTCAACAATCTGAGCTGGATGTCCTCTATTAGAACCATGATTTTCTTAGAAATTTCATAACTAATTAGAGTTTATTTGACGTAATTATTATAAGTGATTAAGTTGGGGCCATTTGTGGGAAACCTCCATCGACATCGTAGACTCATAATCGTCTTCAATGTTTTATATAGGTAGAGATTTTGAGATTTTAACCTCCATTATCAACAGCGTTCCATCTGCTTATGGCTTTTGTTTTGAGATAGCTTCCACCCTGATTTGATTGCATAGTCAATTTGTAGGTATAAAGAGATTTGTTTACATTTTTGCTGCTGATTTTTGTGTGGTTAACTACCTACTGCATAAGGTTATTACGAAGGAAAGGTATTTTTGGCTGTTTTCTTAGCTTCACAATCTACCAAGGTCAAATTAGCTTATGCAGTTTGTGTTTCATTATTCTTTTGCACATATATATTCTCATGATTGAATAAGTCTTTAGTATCTCACTAGAAAATATTAGTAGTCTTTATTAATGAATTAGGAAAGATATTAGCTGAAATATCATTCTATATAGTCAATAATTAGGAAAGATATTAGCTGAAATATCATTCTCTATAGAAAATACTAGTAGTCCAGTATATCAGTATATTATTGCTCGTTTGATATGTTTGTCTAACATAGTGACATGTGGTTCTTTTGAAAAACTATTTCTAACATAGTAATGCTGGGCATTTAATTTTGTAGTGTTGTACATCTTTTTAGTCACCAAATAAAGAGAAAATAAGCTTTAAATTGTTATACATCTCACTGATGCTTGTTTCCTGCACTATTGAAGTTTGTTGCTCAACTTGCTTAGTATATGTGGGCAAACTAGGAAAAGAATTGTTTGTACCAGCCCGGAGCAACCACAAATCAGTGGGGATTTACTTCATTCGTAAATTGTATCTGCAACTTATTTTTAGTTTTTTTTGTATGAATAACAGAAATTTCTATGGAAATGGATACTTTTATGTATATGTAATACTTTGGGCATCATTTTGGCTTTAAAAAAAGCAAAAAAAAAATTATTTTATTTTTTTAGGGCTCACAAATGCTCCTCAAATGCTCCTGTTTTTCTTATTAACCGGAGCATTTATCACCTCAAATGCTCCGGTTCTTATGGAAAAACGAAGCATTTAAGCTGATAAATGCTCCGGTTGCAACCGGAGCATTTGTAAGAATCTCAAATGCTCGTAATATGACGTCTGCTACGGGTCAAATATGGAGCATTTGGGGCCTAAACAATCGGAGCACTTGAGTTTTTTTGTACTAGTGTACATCAAAGAAGAGTTCCGCAAGCTGTACATATACAACACTCAGCTTCCTATTGGTCTTCGTGAGTTGGAATTAACTAAACAAAATTCCAAAGAAGATTTTGTTACCTTCCTTAACAGATGGAGGGAAAAGGCCGCGCAAATGACTAACAGACCAACTGAAGAGGACCAAGTCCGACTAGTGATTCGTAACTTGCAGCCCAAATATGGACATCACATCAAATTCTAACCTATCGAGTCTTTCACGAAACTCTACAAGGTAGGCCTGCTGATTGAAGAGGAGGTCCAAGCCTCAAAGAATAAGGATTATAATAATAACAACTCTTTCAAGAAGAGTAACAACAACCCTTCTAGCTCCAAAAGTAATGACGTCAAAGCCCTAACTACTGAAAAAAGAGGTTATCAAAAGCCTCAAAGAACATTTACTCCTTTAGGCATGTCTCTAGAAGAAGCCTTCACTAGGCTTCATGAAAAGGGAGCACTTCAGCCTATTGGTCCCACTTCGGACCCTGCACCTGAGAATAGGTCCAAGAAGTGGAATTCTGACGCCTACTGCAAGTATCACCTAGGGAATGGGCATCCAACATCCGTATGTTGGGCCTTAAAGAATGCGCTAAAGGATATGGTCGATAATGGTAGACTTCCAATCCTGCCTGCAGCAAAAGTCAGCAACAACATCAACCCCTTGGGCGGTGACTAAATGATCCATATGAGAAATGGTCATTTCCTATAAATCCTAGTTCTGTTAGGAATCGTGTTGTTTTCCTAATTCTAGTCGGAATAGGACTCTTAAAATCCTAATCCTAGTAGGATTAGAACTCCTAGTTCTGTTAGGAGTCTAAAAGTTTTAGTTTGTTTGTAATTCTAGTTGAGCTAGAAATCCAAATCCTAGTTGGATTAGGATTCCTAATTGGAGTAGAATTATAGTAGTAGAAGGAGTCTTTTGCTTGTAAGTTTTTACTATTCTACTTGGAATAGATTTATCTTACTTTAAGCACATTAGGAGTCTAATTGGAATAGGAGCGGTAGTAGGCGCCAAGTTGGAGCTTGTTCCACTTGGTTAGGACTTTGTTATTTCATTGTTATCTTGTTTTTAGTTTCCTAGCTCTAGTATGATTAGAGTTTTTTTTACACGCCTATATAAGGCTTTTGTTTCATTAATAAAAATCAGTTTTTGAATTTAAAGAATTGAAGTGTTAAGCGTTTGTGCTTTGCATCGAACTAAGTGTTCAAAATACACAAGTTATTGTGTGATCTTGGAGCCTAGAGTTACAAGAGACCCTCTTAAACCTAGATTTAAGAGTACTATCCTTTTATTTTCATTGTTGTTCGTCCATAAAATCACAAAATCCAAAAAGAGTTCAAAACCGCCAATACAAATCACATCAAGTGGTATCAAAGCAAGGCTACTGTAACGGCGCGTGAGGATTTTTTTGTAAAATCACAAAACACAAAAAGAGTTTGAAATTGTGATTTTTTTGGCTCATTGGAAAGCTAACATATAGGCCTACCTTGTGTAAAAATTTCAGCTCAATTCGATAAGTAACGAAGTCGCAGCAAGAAGAAACTTTTGGCGAAAGATCCTATCTTTTGCGCGAGGATGGTAAGTGATTCCTCAAAGAAGATGGAGGACGATGTTGACCTTTTGGGGACTAGGATGGTGCCGTTGGGGACTAATCTTGATTCAGTGGTGAGCGCTATTAAAGAGATGCAAACGAAGTTATTAGAGTTGAGAAACAAAGCTGGTGAACGTTCCTACAACTCCTATGAGTGACCACTACGCAAGGAAGAGGAGATCAAACTAAGTGAATTTCCGGAATTTTGATGGTACCTTGGAGCCGGATGTTTACTTGGATTGGGAGAGGCGTATGCAACGAATCTTTGATCATAAAAAGGTTAGTGATGATAAGTGTTTTTCTTATGCTACTCTCAAATTTACGAAGTACGCTTATTTATGGTTTGACGATATGCAAGTGAGGTGAGAAAGAGAAGGGAAGGAGCCCATCTCTACGTGGACTGATTTGAAGATCAAACTTAAGAAGCGTTTTGTTCCACGCACTTATAAGCAAGATTTGTTCGTAAAGGTTAACTCTTTGTAACAAAACCATTTGACCGTGGCTCGATATATACAAGAATTCGAGAGACCACTACTACAAAAAAGACCTAGAAAACCGATTGAAAACCGATTGAAAACGGCATAGGAGACGAATTAATTGGAAATTTAAAAAGCAAATCGATCATCATAAATTGAAACTACCTCGACTAAACAAGCAGAAGCTAACTACTATGGACGCCATTGAAGTAAGTTGATATTAAACTAAACCTGATAATCAAACGATAACGAAGAAATTGTAAACAATTACAGGTTACAAAAGAGTTATGAAAGAGGAGAGAGAGAAAGAGTTGTGAAGCGAACGAACCATTAGAGGATAGGCGTGAAGAATTCTAGGGCTTGATCGACTCATTGACATCATGAGAAAGTTGGATTGAGATTGCGAATGGCGAATCAGTTAATGGAGATTGATAACAATTGGGAATGGTGAATTCCAATTTCTCAATTGAGAATTGGATTGAGATGTGAGGATAATTAGAGTGAATTGTGATGGACAAGAAGAGTCAGTTAATGGAGTTGGGAGAATTTAGATTATCGGGAGGGGTGGTTTACTGGTTTAAGGTTTTGGGGAAGAGTACTACATCGTGGTAGTGTTTTTTTTGGATAGGAATGCTCACTGCTCAGTATTGTTGCTTCGAAAAGGAAAAATAATTTTACAAAAAGAATATATAGCACATAGTCACGTCCACTAGTATTATGTATTCTGAAAAGAAATTGAATTAAAAAATTAGAATATTTCAAGGAAACCGATTTTACTTAGAATTAGTCTCCTATCTCACAACTATATACTTTATCAATAAGTCACATAGTTAAACTTAAGAGACTGGTTTTGCATAATCAATGGTTTCATATGTTTAAGAAATGGGTTAGTAACCTCAACCGGTCTCTTATAAATGGTCTCCTTGGCTTTTTTTGTAGTAGTGGACTTTCAATGTCTTGTGATTGTAAGGATGAAAATGAGCAAAAGAGTGCCAAGTTTCTGATTGGACTCAATACTCATATTGCAAATCTTGTGGAACTTCAAGTCTATCATTCTTTTGACGAGTTATGCTCATTAGCAAGTAAAGTGGAAAGGCAGTAAAAGGAGGCCAAGGGCAAGTCTTCTAGGGTTCCTTTTTCGAGAAAGATTGAATCTTCATCAAGTTTCAAGGTGGAGATGAATGATAAGGGGAAGGGAAGTAGTGTGCCGACGTTAGAAGCTCCTAAAACACCTTCAACTCTCACGTCTGGTCAAGAGGGAATGAGGGAGGTGGTGTGTTTCAAGTGTCAAGGCCAAGGACATGTAGCTAAGCAATGCCCTAACCGAATGCTGATTTCTATGGAAGAACGTTATAGCCTACTGTCCAAGCAAATAGAGGAGACAGAGGAAAAAAAGGTTTGTGGAGATTGAGAGGACATCCGAAACTAGTATCCATGACATGGTTGATCCTAAGTTTTGGGCTACTAATGTTGTTGAACCAGAAGTTGAGAGGAAAAGCATGACACTTAGGCGTGCATTAGTGGTGCAACAATTCGAAGATCATGAGTATGAGCAACGTGAAAACTTGTTTCAATCAAGGTGGTTAATCAATGGTAATTGGGCGGGTGCGGATGTGTCGTTGTGCACCGCACCCGGCCAAAGATAAAATTTCTCCTACTCTCTTTTACACTAAGATAGTATAATGGAAGTAGGGGTCGTATCCACAGGGAAACAGGGACGAGTTTAATACTTAGCGTGATTCGAAACCTAGATTAAGCTAAGGGCCGAGAAACCTAATTACAAAGGGGGGTTTCAAGTAGATTTACTAACAAACTAAAACTAACTAGCATATAAACAAATGAGAAATCAATTATGGGAAGATCTTGAATCCGATTAACATCCACTTCAATTCATTATCGATCCTTGAACATCCACTCCAATTATTTCCATAATTATCTATTGTCGAGAATTAATCTCGTGTTCTCCTTATTCTTAGTTGAATAGCACGATCAGCGTGACTATAGAACCCTAACTAAAGGATAACCTAGTCCGATAGCGTCTAAGTTCAATCCAATAGCAGCAATAAACACAGAGAACCAACAGACCTGCTAACGTCATACAAGCGATAAACATTCAACAGTTGATTCAATTTCCCCAAGAAATAACCAAGACGATCAGCATCTAAGTTACTCCCTAGTTTGCTACCAATTGATAAAAGAATAAAACAATCCGATTCTATTCTTAAATCTAGCATTAGATTAATTACACAATCAAACTAGTAACGTTCCTAGCATAATTATGCAAAAATCATAGAAAGCAAGCATAGAAATTAAACCATAATCAAAGAAACTAAATAGAGAGGAAAGATCTCACAATAATGCTTGAAGCTCCATATTAATCTCGTTCAAGAACGGTTCAAGCTACAATCGGCATAGCATAAGTCAATCCCATAATTGAAATCTACAAAAACTAAACTAGAAAATAAAAACTAAAAAGAGAAGACAACAAGAGAGGAGTGGAGTTTTGGAGACTCCCTCTCCTTGTGGCTGCTGCCCCCCTAGGTCCAAAAATCAAGTTTAGTATTTATACTAAAGCTCAAAAATCAGCCGACATTTAGACCGGTCTAGGGGTCACGAGGTGCGAGTCTGGTCGCACCGTGCGAAGAGTGTTCTGCCTTCCAACACGAGCTGAAGAACTGGGCCAAGCCAAGAGGTCGCACCGTGCGAGGGATCTCGCGAGGTGCGAGCAAGCAGGTCGCGAGGTGCGACCTAGCTCGCGAGGTGCGAGCTGCGAGCTGGGCAGGCTTGCTTCGAGCGCTGGGCGAGCATGCTGGGCGTGCGGTGCTTCGAGCGCTGGGCGTGCGATGATGGAGCGCTGGGCGACTTGGCTGCTGCTTGGGCGAGCATGCGATGCGGCTGGTGAACGTGCACGCGAGAGCTGGGCGATGATGCCGAGCTTGCTAGGCATGCGGTGCTTGGGCTTGCGGTGATGCTTGGGCTTTGCTCGGCTCAAATGCACTTCACCTTGGAAGCTCGGAATACATGACGTTAACACAAATTATCTCGCAAAACTCCGAACTTCCGCTAAGAGTTAAATAAAACACGAATGTTAACAATTACAATCAAACCCTTAGCAAAGTGCACCCAAAGTTACGTAAATACTACGTGTAACTTGAGCGTATCAAATGCCCCCACACTTGAACTTTACTCGACCTCGAGTAAACTCAAAATGAGAAATACCAATTAAGTCATCACCCAAATTATCAACACCAACCTACACTCCCCATCAACTACATCATCATCATCACATCTTAACAACATCCGCTCAAAACCTAAACATAAGGGATGATGATTCCCCCACACTTAGGTTCAAGCTCACCTGAAATATACAAAGACGCGACAACAATAATAACCAGCAACGCCAACAAGTTTAACCAACAACACCAACAAGAATCAAAATGCCAGCTTACGACACACTAAACTATCAGCTCTCCCAAACCTCAAAAGATGACCTAAAACTACTACTACAACAACTAACTTAAAATAGCAAGCCATGGAACAAAGACAAAAAGGGATAAATTCCATGCTTACTCCCAAAAACAAACAATCAACCAAAAGAATGTGGAAGCCAAAATAAATCTTCACAAAATCAAGGATGAAATAACCAACCCAACCCGAAAACGATTTCCACCTTATGACACCATCTCCGGCAAATGAGTTTTCAAAGTACAAAATTCTCTCTTAATCTCTCATTTTGCCTAGGAGCCCTTTCGGGTTTTCATCCTAGCTTCACACATTTCTTTTTGGTTGCATCTCACCATCTTACCCGCTCAATATAAGCCACTTTTTTGCATAGGCCGCCCTTTCGGGTTTTCAACCTATCCGGGCCCCCATTTTTGCCCGAGTCGCCCACCCTTGTGGGTTTTCAACTCAGCGGGATTCTTTTCATCACTTTTTTTTTATATTCTTTTTTTCTTTTCAATTTTTTTTTCATTTTCATTTTTTTCCAAATTGAAAGTAATATATACAACATAGATACATGAGAATGAGAATACCCTCCCCCCTACTTAAACTACACATTGTCCTCAATGTGTCGACAATTAAAAGAAAAAGTAAACTGAAAAAGGGGAGAAATTTGAAAATCGGGTAAATCGAAGATCGAATGCTCAAAACTCATGAAAAGCAATCCGTCAAACTCAAATTTCTTAACAACACCAACTCAAATCTCATAAATCAACTCACAACCCTCTCCCTCGAATCACTCAAACAAATGACAAATTCAAATTTTGTTTAGATTTTTGAGATTTGCTCCTAGCTTAAGAGATCGAAAAGATACATTAACAATCTTAATCCTCTAGTGTTACCAACTCCTAGCTATTGAAGTCCTCCCAACGGGTTTTCTTTTGTGGATTTTGGTTACAAGCGGATTAAGATTGGTTGTGGATCTTTTTAGTGGGTGGGCGGTGGGTGAAAGAAAATTTGTTGTGGTGGTGGAAATTTGATGAGAAATAAAGAAAAAGAAAGAAAATAAAAAGGGTCTCGGGTTGCCTCCCGAGAAGCGCTGTTGTTTAAAGTCGTGAGCTCGACTTAGTACCTTAAGCTTAATCATTGGGTTTGTGCTCCATGTGTGACAATGGTGGTTCCATGTCAATCTCCACTTCAAGTACCTGCAAAATTGATTGAGAAGAACTCTTGCAATGCATCGTTAGTACCTAGCTTATTACATCATGGTTGAGCATATAACATCAGATTATATCCAAAACCTAGCATTAAGTCAACAACAAACATCAACTAGTAGTACTCCTAGCTAATCCAAGTCATGACCATTAATATAAATATTTAAAGCTAGACAATAACCAAGATATAGAGTATGAGTCAATCAACCATTCCCAAGAGAGTTTAAGCAACAAGTTCCATGCTTCTTGTCCAAAATACAAAAGTGAAATACATAGAGCTCAATGGAAGATGAAAACTAGAAACTAAAACAAAAAGGGAATTCTTTATATGAGTGGCCAACCAAAAACAAAGAGCACAAGCAATACCATCCAAAAATCACGCTAAATACAAACAAGTAACACCGTTTCCCCGGCAACGGCGCCAAAATTTGGGCGGGCGCGGATGTGTCGTTGTGCACCGCACCCGGTCAAAGATAAAATTTCTCCTACTCTCTTTTACACTAAGATAGTATAATGGAAGTAGGGGTCGTATCCACAGGGAAACAGGGACGAGTTTAATACTTAGCGTGATTCGAAACCTAGATTAAGCTAAGGGCCGAGAAACCTAATTACAAAGGGGGGTTTCAAGTAGATTTACTAACAAACTAAAACTAACTAGCATATAAACGGTTCAATTGATACCAATTGATAACCAAGACGATCAGCATCTAAGTTACTCCCTAGTTTGCTACCAATTGATAAAAGAATAAAACAATCCGATTCTATTCTTAAATCTAGCATTAGATTAATTACACAATCAAACTAGTAACGTTCCTAGCATAATTATGCAAAAATCATAGAAAGCAAGCATAGAAATTAAACCATAATCAAAGAAACTAAATAGAGAGGAAAGATCTCACAATAATGCTTGAAGCTCCATATTAATCTCGTTCAAGAACGGTTCAAGCTACAATCGGCATAGCATAAGCCAATCCCATAATTGAAATCTACAAAAACTAAACTAGAAAATAAAAACTAAAAAGAGAAGACAACAAGAGAGGAGTGGAGTTTTGGAGACTCCCTCTCCTTGTGGCTGCTGCCCCCCTAGGTCCAAAAATCAAGTTTAGTATTTATACTAAAGCTCAAAAATCAGCCGACATTTAGACCGGCCTAGGGGTCACGAGGTGCGAGTCTGGTCGCACCGTTCGAAGAGTGTTCTGCCTTCCAACACGAGCTGAAGAACTGGGCCAAGCCAAGAGGTCGCACCGTGCGAGGGATCTCGCGAGGTGCGAGCAAGCAGGTCGCGAGGTGCGACCTAGCTCGCGAGGTGCGAGCTGCGAGCTGGGCAGGCTTGCTTCGAGCGCTGGGCGAGCATGCTGGGCGTGCGGTGCTTCGAGCGCTGGGCGTGCGATGATGGAGCGCTGGGCGACTTGGCTGCTGCTTGGGCGAGCATGCGATGCGGCTGGTGAACGTGCACGCGAGAGCTGGGCGATGATGCCGAGCTTGCTAGGCATGCGGTGCTTGGGCTTGCGGTGATGCTTGGGCTTTGCTCGGCTCAAATGCACTTCACCTTGGAAGCTCGGAATACATGACGTTAACACAAATTATCTCGCAAAACTCCGAACTTCCGCTAAGAGTTAAATAAAACACGAATGTTAACAATTACAATCAAACCCTTAGCAAAGTGCACCCAAAGTTACGTAAATACTACGTGTAACTTGAGCGTATCAGTAATACTTACTCTTTTATTATTGATCCGGGGTCTTGTACTAATGTTATTGCTCAAACTGTTGTGAATGCTTTGAAATTACCTACGCAAGTGCATCCTAAACCTTACAAGTTGAGTTGGTTGAATGATGATGGGAGTGTATGGGTGAATAAGCGAGCATTGGTAGGTTTTAGAGTGGGAACTTATATGGACCAGTTGTGGTTTGATGTTTTGCCAATGAATGCTTGTGACTTGCTACTTGGGAGACCATGGCAATCAGATCGCCAAGTGATACATAATGGCCGAAAGAATGTGTATTCAATGATGAAGGATGGGGTGCGTTTTGGTCTCAAGCCATTACCTCCTAAACGTAACTTGCTACCTAAGGCTAATGATGGTGCGTCCAAGCAACATGAGAATGTTGGTCATGTGTGCATGAGTTTATGTAGGGAAGAAGAGTTAGATGCAGCAAGCAACAAGAAAGAACGAAGGGCTAAACTACTTCCTCTTCGTCATGATCCACATATAGGTGAAGGGGATTATGTTTGGTTGTCACTTAGTGCTCAAAAGTTGCATCTAGATCACAAGAATGATGAACCTATGGGTGAGGGGCCTTTCAAAATTGTTAAAAGCTTGGGTTCGACACATACAAGGTTCCATTGGGTCGTGGCATTTGCGCAACACTTGGGGGATTGATTTGGTGCCGTGCTTGGAAGACCCTTGAGGACAAGGGATGTTTTCAAGAGGGAGGGGATGATCCATATGAGAAATGGTCATTTCCTATAAATCCTAGTTCTGTTAGGATTTGTGTTGTTTTCCTAATTCTAGTAGGAATAGGACTCTTAAAATCCTAATCCTAGTAGGATTAGAACTCCTAGTTCTGTTAGGAGTCTAAAAGTTTTAGTTTGTTTGTAATTCTAGTTGAGTTAGAAACCCAAATCCTAGTTGGATTAGGATTTCTAATTGGAGTAGAATTATAGTAGTAGAAGGAGTCTTTTGCTTGTAAGTTTTTACCATTCTACTTGGAATAGGTTTTTCTTACTTTAAGCACATTAGGAGTCTAATTGGAATAGGAGTGGTAGTAGACGCCATGTTGGAGCTTGTTCCACTTGGTTAGGACTTTGTTATTTCATTGCTATCTTGTTTTTAGTTTCCTAGCTCTAGTATGATTAGGGTTTTATTTTACACGCCTATATAAGGCTTTTGTTTCATTAATAAAAATCAGTTTTTGAGTTTAAAGAATTGAAGTGCTAAGTGTTTGTGCCTTGCATCGAACTGAGTGTTTAAAATACACAAGTTATTGTGTGATCTTGGAGCCTAGACTTACAAGAGACCCTCTTAAACCTAGATTTAAGAGTACTATCCTTTTATTTTCATTGTTGTTCGTCCATAAAATCACAAAACACAAAAAGAGTTCGAAACCGCCAACAAAAATCACATCACTAAATAATGTCGGGACGTAGTCATTTAGTGCTAGTCTTCTAGGTTGAGTTGGAGAGTCCCTCCCCTAGCTTCTTTATTTCTTTCTTGTTGAGTTTATGCCATTTAGGACTTTGATTCTAATAAGTCTTATGTCTTACTTATTTCTAATTAATAAAATAATTGCATTTTCTTTTTATTGTCATTAGCCTTCCATCATTTTATATATGCTTCTAATTCAATGATGAAACTTAAATCACCTAATGACCTTGATTAATAAAGAGAAAAAATTGAAAGAAAATAAAAAATTAATAAAATAATATAAAAAATGGACACACTTTCGATTAAGAGTCATTCCCCTCTTTCCTCCATCACCTTCCAAAAGCCATCATCCACAAGCCATCTCTATGCAAACCAAAAATAAAATAAAAATCCCTTAAACCATCATCCTCCATGACACGAAATAGCCTTTTAAGTCAAAACTCCACAAAATAGGCTTCAAACCTCTCAATAACCTAAACCATAAAAATTTGTGTGCAAGCCTCGCTACAAAAAAAAAAAAAAAAAAAAACAATGCCAGGCAAAAACAAAAAAAGTGAAAAAAATTCAAAGTGCGAAAAAAAAGCAAGCAAAAGCAAAAGAAAACACACAGGACAAAAAGAAAAAAAAACGCAAAAAGAAAAAGCCAAAGGCAAAAGAAAATTTAAGCTAGGGGGACTTGCACACATGTTCTACCCATCATTCTAAAATCCTTCGATCCATCAAACCTTAACCCATATAATCCAAATCCATGATCCTTACCTTATTTTATCCAATTAAACCTTTTATCATAAACCTCAAACCTTAAACCTTTCAACCTTTCATCAACCATAACTCCTTCTCCAAGGTATGTCCAAGCCTGCTAGGTTGAAAACCCGAAAGGGCGGCCTAGGCAAAAGTTAGGGCACAAAAAAAGAGAAAGAAATCAGATCTGGAACTACGAATGGTCTGATTCCGCAAGGATTCGTAGGAATCCTCATCTCAAGGTCCGACTGCTTCAATAACATAAATTAATCAAGGTCTAATGATTTGACTTTCTAGAATTCAGGATCATACTCTTTCTAGATCCCGACATAGACTCGAGTCTGAACCTAGCCACGTCAAAGCCTTTTCCCACCTAGATCTATATGAGTCACAAAATTTAAACTTTTTGTTTTCAATCCAAACTCTCATTTTCCCTGAAGGACTCTCCGATCATATCATGGTCTCTGGAGATATCTGACTTTGCCTATATCAACTCCCCAAAGAAGAATCTCTGGTGAAGAACTTTAAACGCTTAATACAAATCAAATATCTACCAACCTAGGCTCATAGTGCCTACTTCAAGACAAGCTTACCCAAAGTGGGGGCTTCCTATATATGTGGTGGTTCCTCCAAATCAGACTCTCGAATATTTGTAATCTGCATATCTCACTTGCGGACCCTGATTCATTGCCAAAACAGTTTTCGAAAATCTCTCTACCTATCTAAACCTCCTAATCTTGCATAACCCTGGCCTTGCATTACATTTCACCTTTCTTAGCCTTGCCTAATCCTGACCTTGCATGACGTTTCACCTTCCTTAGCTTTGCATAATCCTAATCCTTACATAGCGTCTCATACATCCTTAGAGAGTCTAAGTTTGCATCATTGCATCATTATGTGCATTATTATCTGAGTTGTTTGCACCAATCTGCTAATATCTTTTACTACAGTTAATCAGATTTCTTGTATTTATCGTCTTGTAGACTAACTTTGTTTTGCAGAAATCGGTGATATATAGATCAGTTCTAAACTACGGAGCGATTAGAATCGTTCTCCGTCCCAACACCGTATACTTTGACTCTCGGTTTCTTGAACCTCAGTCAAAGTGGGGGCTTCTGTAGACACAAAATCGTGTCTCCCCATTGAGTACCCACTGATGAAACATACCGTAGTCCTAATTGGTTCGGTCCAAAGGAAGAGCACTCGAACGAGCTAAGCCCAAAAGCATTTCGAAAATACAAAGTCTATTTATTAAATCCAAGCCTAATTTTAAAGGTCCAATTGATTATTCCTGATAATTATTTGTATTTTTAATATTTTAATATTAATTATTCTTTATAAATAATTTTAAAGGATATTTAGAAAATCATATTTTTATTCCTAAAGATAGCTGATTTCGGATTTCAAAAGATAGATTTTATTAAAGGATAAAAAAGAATCTTAAACCAATAAAAATCCGGCCACAAAGTAAGTGTGCATGGCACACAGCTGCGCGTCTGGCACACAGGCTTTGCTTCTGGCGCACAGGATGTGTGTCTAGCGCAAAGCGGTGCGCCAGGCGCACAAATTTTATCTTTTCGATTCATTTTCGGTTTCCTTTGCCTATAAATACCTTGTTTCTTCGAACGACTTTTTACAATGCTTTCCTACGACTTCTACACACACTCTCCTATACTCAAACTCATATTCAAAATACATTCAAATACATTGAAACACATTCATACCTTCGAATTTCTTATTTCAACCTTCAAGATTGCTCATCTTCAAGATCGTTACATAAGACCCGGGTGACAAAGGTATAATTCCTAAGGGTCAATTCCAATTTAATTACTTTTTTACTAACAATTTACTTGTCATGATGTAGATCTTGAAGGAATTAACGCTCTCTTGTACATTCTTCCCTAAATATCTTTTTTTTATATTTCTTATATTCTATATTATATATTCATATGCATGATTTTATGATTTAATGCTTTAATCACCTCACATGATGATTATTGCTAATCAAAGACCTATAGAACTGTTCTAACATTAAATTCAAATAATTGGACAACCTGTTAGGTTCCCTGTAATTTGATTGCATAATAACATGGCACCAAAAATTAGTCTTTTGTTTGTTTAATGAACTAACATAGATTAATATTCAGATTGCATTAAAATATTATGTGGTTATTTATTTGCATAAATATAGATATGAATCGATATTAAGTAGAGGTCATGAATGGGCGAACGTGGTTCCCGACCGTGTTCGTACCCTCACCCACGAACTCAATCTATGGTTCATCGACCATCTATGGAGTCATGCATGACGAGGAAATCTACATTGGATAATTCCTTAAGTTGTCCCAATAATTTCCCAATATCCAATTAGGTTTATGAGTCTTCCTTTAAAGACTTGTTGGCGACTTCTTCCATTTCAAAAACGTTTTCAATAAAACCTTTGCAATGAGGTAGTCAAACACGCGCTCATCCCGCGTAGGCGAATAAAAAAACGCCTACACCTACGCTTTAACACCTTGACATCCTTAATAATAGACACTCAAACTCATATTTAAACACTCAAACTCACATTCAAACACATTCATACCTTCGAATTTCCTATTTCAAGCTTCAAGATTGCTCCTCCTACAGACTGTAACACAAGACCCAGGCGACAATGGTATAATTACTGCGGGTCAATTCCAATTTAATTCCTTTTTTTACTAACAATTTACTTGTCATAATGTAGATTTTTAAAGAATTAACGCTCTCTTGTACATTCTTCCCTAAATCTTCTCCTTTTATTTATTTTCTTTATTATTCATATGCATGATTGTATGTTTTAATGCTTTCATCACCTCACATGATTATTATTGCTAATCAAAGACCTAAAGAACTATTCTAACGCCTAATAAGATAATTGGACAATCTTATTAGGATCACAATAATTTGATTGCATAATAACATGTCACCAAAAATTAGTCTTTTGCTTGTTTAATGAACCGACATAGATTAATTATTAGATTGCATTAAAATATTTTGTGGTTGTTTAGTTGCATAAATATAGACATGAATCGATATTAAGTAGAGGTCATCAATGGGCGGATTTGATTCCTGGTCTGATTGGTACCCTCACCCCGAACTCAATATATGGTTCATTGACCATTAATGGAGTCATGAAGGGGAAATCTACAGTGATTAAGTCCTTAAGTTGTCCCTATGATTTTCCAATATCCAATTTGGTTTATAAGTCTTCCTTTAAAGACTTGTTGGCGATTTCAATAACGTTTTTAATACAAAACCTTTGCAATGAGGTGGTCAAATATGCGCTCATCCCGCGTAGGCAATAGAAACACACCTACAATTTGTTGACTCCGCTGGGAATCATGTCTGGGGTGTTTTTGTAGTAGGAGAAATTAGAAGTCTCCCATCATCGATCATGTCTTGTACGAGGTTTATTAGGATCCAACATTCAGATGTTAGATGTCATTTACCTTGATGATACTTGCAGTATGAATTTGGATTCCACTTTTTAGACTTCTTTTAAGAGGTGGTTCTGGTGTTGGCCCTACAGTTAAAATCGCGCCTCTAGAGTGAAGGCGGTCAAAAGAAATCTCATAACTCATGTCTAGCGAGGTATACTTTCTTTGTGGTTTCTTTTGAGGCCTGATGGCATTAAATTTAGTTCCATGTGAGACAGTCACATCAAGGTGCTTAGAAAGTATTCCGATTGGAGTAACAATTTTCCTTATTTTATGGGGCGTTTGAAAGTTCGATGAATAATTATTAACCCTTTTACCTCTACTGGAAAGTAGCATACTTTCTTGTATAGGAGATTGCTTTTTGACGTCAGACTTGATTGAGGGTCTTAGAAGTTAGCTATGTGGTATGATGTCGTTAAGTTCATTGATCCTTTGTTGGTCAGCTACCATTGCATCAAAGTGGTCTAATGCTTTGATATATTGACTATGGTTCTCTTGAAGGATGTGTTGATTCTTCTCGAGCCTCATTATTAACTAAGAAGTTAGCTATTTGATATATTTTCCTTGTTTTCTTGAAGGATGGTTCTCAAAGTGTGAGCGCGTAGTTGACTACCTCATTATTAAGGTTTTATTGGAAAATGTTTTGAAGTCGCTAACAAGTCTTTAGAGGAAGATTCATAAACCTAATTGGATATTTATGAAACTTAGGGACATCTTAGGGACTTATCAAATGTAGATTTCTCCGTCATGACTCCATAGTTGGTCATTGAACCAAAAATTGACCAGTTCGGGGGTGAGGGTACAAACACGGTCAGGAACCACGTTCGCCCATCGCTGGCCTCTACTAAATATCGATTCATAGCAAATTTTATGCAGAATAACAACCAAATAATATTTTCAAGCACCCTAATAAAATTAGTCTAGGTTGGTTCATTAAACACACAAAAGACTACTTTATAACTAACATGTGATTTAACAATCATATTATGGGGTTCCTAGCAGGTTGTCAATATTATTTGTTTTAGTCGTGGGAATAATTATTTAGGTCTTGATTAACAATAATATACAAGTTGGAAAATATTGCAATTAGACATAAAAAATAATGTTCATGAAAAAGAAATAAAAATGATATGAGTAGGGAGTTAGTAAAATATACATAACTATTTACAATCACAGGAATACGTTAACAATCTACATCATGAATAGAGTTACTTTGATTGACACTCAAAAATTTATACCTCCGTCTGGGTTGTTGATTTGTACGAATCTTGGATCGAATATTGAACAAGCCTTGAAAAATAGTAGTGTATCGAACGCTTTGTATTTGGTACGATTTATGTTTGGCGTGAATGGGTTTGGTGATGCTAGTTTGATGATAATGTGGAGGTGTTATGTATTAGTTTAGAGTAGTAATATTAGGATGATGAATGTAGGTAATCGGGGTCACCGTGGCTATTGTTTAAGATGGGATTGATGGTGTTATGGTTTTGTTTGATTATGAATATTGGTGATCGGGATGGTGTATGAAGAAAATAAAGTGATGTGGCTGCAAGATTATTATGGTGATATAAGGTGGAGGAGTATTAGTATGGTGAATATGTTAGACGGTATTAAGATGTTGACTCAACAGGTGACCACTACTGATATTGATCAAGCCCTGGATTCTATTGATGATTCAAAAGCTCCAGGATTGGATGGCTTTAATGCAGTTTTTTTCAAGAAAGCTTGGCATATCATTAAACATGATATTTATGATGCTGTCTTAGAGTTTTTTATAATGCCATCTTTCACAAACCTGTTAATTGTACTGCTATTACTCTGGTTCCAAAAATGGAAAATGCTTTGTATGCAAAAGACTACAGGCCTATTGCTTGTTGTTCAATTGTCTACAAACTGATTTCCAAAATCTTAACTCATAGATTGCAGAAAGTGATTACTGAAGTTGTAAGTTGCTCTCAAACTGGCTTCATTCCAGGCAGACATATAGTGGATAATATTCTCTTAGCCACTGAGTTAATAAGAGGGTATAATAGGAGTCATATGTCTCCTAAGTTTGTTATAAAGGTGGATATTAAGAAGGCTTATGACTCGGTTGAATGGGTATTCTTAGAGAGCATGCTTAAGGAGTTGGGTTTCCCTGAAAAGTTTAATCATTGGATTATGGCATGTGTCAAGTCTGTCTCTTATTCTATTTTACTCAATGGTGTGCCTTCAGTCCCATTTGCTGCTAAGAAGGGTTTAAGACAAGGGGACCCCTTGTCTCCCTTTCTTTTTGCTTTAAGTATGGAATACTTAAGTAGATGCATGGGTGTGATGAGTAAAAATCTTGATTTTAACTTTCATCCCAAGTGTGAAAGAATTAACTTGACTCATCTTATGTTTGCTGATGATCTGCTCATGTTTGCTAGAGCAGATCACAGTTCAATTGGGAAGATTATGGATGCTTTCCGTAAGTTCTCAAGGGCTTCAGGCCTTGAAGCTAGTAATGAGAAGAGTTGCATCTATTTCTCCGGGGTCAGTCAGGATGATGCTACTCAGCTTGATGCAGAAATTCATATGCCTATTGGCCTGTTACCTTTCAAGTACATTGGAGTTCCCTTGGCTGTTAAAAAACTTTCTTTCTCTCAATGTAAGCCTTTGATTGACAGGATTACAGCTAGGGCTCAAGGGTGGATGATTCACTTCATTTCTTATGCTGGCAGGCTCCAACTTGTTAAATCTATTTTGGGTAGTATGCAGAACTACCGGGGGCAAATCTTCTCTATGCCTAAGAAGCTTATTAAGGCTGTTGAAGCAGTTTGTAGGAAGTTTTTGTGGAGAGGAGGTACAAAGAACTCTAGGAAAGCTCATGTGGCTTGGTCTTTCATTCAGCAGCCAAAATCTTCAGGGGGTTGAATGTTGTTAACATGGTGCTTTGGAATAAAGATGTCATTCTTAAGCAGCTTTGGGCTATCTCTTTTAAGCAGGATAAGCTCTGGGTGCATTGGGTGAATGCTTATTATATTAAAAGAGGCAACATTGACTCAGTTACTGTAAGCAGTAACACCTCTTAGCTTCTCTAAAAAATCCTTGAGTCTAGAGAATTATTGGTGAGAATTGGTGGCTGGGACAAAGTTAGCACTCAACATGAGTTCAGCATCAAGAAAACTTACAAGCTTTTACAAGATAACTTTGATAGAGTGGAATGGAAGAGACTAGTATGCAACAATAAGGCTTCCCCTAAAAGTAAGTTTATTCTTTGGATGGCTTTGTTAAATAGGCTAGCCACTGCTGAAAGAGTTCATAAATAGAATGGTGATTGTAGCCTCATGTGTAAGTTGTGTGATGTGAAGGTGGAGACTGTTCAACATATGTTCTTTGATTGTTGTTACAGTATGACTGTGTGGAAAACTGTCCTGTAATATATGGCTTGTCTTCCTAAAAGGAATGCAGTTGAAGAACTGAAGAAACGTTTGCATAAAGCTGGAAGCAAGAAGAGTAAGGATAAGATCTTTGTCATGATGTATACTGAGTGTATTTATGCCATTTGGCTTCAGCGCAATAGCAAATGCTTTAGGAACACTCTAATGACTCCTAATGCTCTTGCTAAGGAGGTTATTTTTAAAGTTGCTTGTAATTGTAATGAGCAAGAAAGAGCTAGGCTCATTCTGATGTAGTTGTGATGTTTGTTTGGGTGTTTTAGGAGCAGTCTGTTGCTCTATTCATCCTTAGTTTGTACCCCATTTTTTTGGTTATCAATAACTATTTTGAATTGCCAAAAAAAAAAAAGATGTTGGGCGCGTGAGAATTATTACAAGGGATTAGTATTTTTGGAGGTGAAAGATGGTCGTGATAATTATGGAGATATAGTGTTTGTTTGGTTGTAATGGGAATTAAATTCCCATAGGAATTTACAATTTGTGGGAAATTAATTCCCTTATGAAATTCCAAGGAATTAGTCTAAATTGTTTGGTAGTCATAAGGGAAGTTGTAATTCATAGGAATTTATGTAGGAATTGTGAGTGACCAAGGGGAGGGTAGGTAAATAAATTCCTACATTTTGTGGGAATTCCAAATTCCCATGAATTTTCATTGCCTCCATTTTCCCCATTTCCTGTCAACCAAACAACTACCCAAATCTGAAAATCTTGGGAATTTCTATTGCCTACATAATTTCCTGTATACCAAACAACCACATAGTATGGTTGTGCTGTGAGATTTAATGAGGTTATGGGTGGTATATATATAGGTTTAGGTAGTTGGGAAGTAAAAGGTAACAAAAAACAACTAAGTTTCAAAAAGATTTTTATTAAAAATATTTTTAAAAGAATTTTAAATAAATATATTTGAAAACAATTGTTCCCTTCAAGGCAACACCTCTGATTGGTCCCTTGTCACTCTTAGACTCAACTAGCATCTCATGAGTCATAAGGGAACCAATCAGCTGTTCTAGACTCAACGAAGTGAGATTTTTTGCTTCATAGATAGCTGTTACCTTAGCCGTCCATACATCTATTAAACTTCTCAACATTTTTCTAACCAAATCCTCGTCAGAAAAGCTTTTGCCAAGAGATTTAAAATCATTTACTATAGTCATAAAACTACCAAAGTAATCATTTATTTTTTCATCTTTATTCATGTTAAAAGCTTCATATTTAGACACAAGTAAATCAATTTTAGACCTCTTTACCTCACTGGTTCCCTCATAAGCAAGTTCGAGGGTATCCCATATCTCTTTGGCGGAGACACAAGCAGAGATTTTGTATGTCTCATTCTCTCCAATGGCCTGTTGCAATATGGACATGGCTTTGGCATTCTTCTCCAACTTCTTGTAATCAGTAGACGTATACTCACTCTTCTTCTTCGCAACTGAGGAACCCTCAACTTCCTTGGTAATTGCTATTGGTCCGTTTTTGACAACTAACCAACACTTGTAGTCAATACCAATGATGATATTCCTCACTCTATTCTTTCCTTGTATAGTTATTTTCGTTGAATTTTGGAGTCTTGTTGTCGTATCTTATAGCATTCATTTATTAAGTACTCATGATCAACTTCTCTAGGTGTTACCCTATTAAGAAGAACCCCATATGATACCAATTGAAGGTTTGCAATATACTCAAGAGGGGGGGTGAATTGAGTACTTAGACGAACTGGTGCTAAATTCAAATTCTTTCGATTTAATGGAGAACCAGTTGAGCTGGTTCCTGACAGCGGAAACAAAAGAACTTGAAAGCAGTAAAGAATACACCAAATTTAACGAGGTTCAGCCAAACAAAGGCCTACGTACTCCTATGCTAGCTTCCTTATTAATCAACTCAGAAAAAGAAGAATACTTTCGCACTCTCTTGTTTCCCTAACTCCAGGGGAACAACACACCCCAAACTAACTCTAGTGTGCTACTTCGCACTTGAACTCACAAGCACTCGCGAATGAACTCACAAATGCTACCCAATCTCTAACCCCTCCGTTAGAGATTCAATACAATCAGTTTCTCTTAAAACACGCTTTCTTACAAAGCAAACAAAGAGTAATGTAAAGCTCAATGAAATGCGTACTCTATTTTAGGAAACCGTTCAGCTATTCTCTATGTGAAGGCTCTCAAAATTACTCAATGAATTAAATCCAGGAGAGCATCAAAGGTAATGTAGAATCATAATTCAGTATTTGTAGAGCAAGGTCTAACCTTTGAGCTTGCCCTAGCTTAAGATATCAAAGATATCATTTGCTTATGTTAGGAAAGTATATCTTGAACAATATCTTTCTTGAGGGAAAGACATTATCCAAGATATACACACGCTTTAAGGCAAGTAACAACTAGATTATGATCCTAAAGGTTGGCAACCTTTTTTATAGGAAAGTATTTATAAAAATATTTTTCAGAAAATATTTTCTAAAACAACCAGCTCAATCACCCAACAAAGTAACTGGTACCCAGACCCATTACGTACCCTACTTAGTAGTGTTTTGAATATGTAACCAAATGGTTCCCAGATTCAAAACCCTATTGTTTCACATTAAGAACAACACAAACAATTCCACTAAGAATATCATACGCAAATATTACATGAAGACCTAAAATGAATCATTTAAAAGATCTTATACTATCTCCATGCACTTCAATCCTTGAAGCTTCCCTTAAATCAACAATGTAATACTTTGTCTTTTCCTCGAATATCTTGGAGAGGGCCTCCTAGCTTCAAGTCTTGGAATAACCTGTTTGCTACACAAGAACAGATTATAGGATAGCAAATAGTCTTTGACTGTTTCAATCTACAGTAAGAAACAGTTAGTTTTTCGGCAGTTTCCTAACAGCTCATAAACACCTGTAAAATAACAATTGTTCCTTAGCTTGCAGTTGTTTGTCATCATTCAAAACCTAGGGGACTCAATAAACTTAAGATCGCAAACTCCTACGACAACATATAAGAACATATTTCGCTAGACTTTATTAAGATTAAGTACTTTAAACCACTATATAAACCAAAATACAAGACAAACATAAAATACAATCCAATTGCCACAACCACCACCAGCAGCATCTAGCATGGGCACACATCATGTCAGCTACTACTTTACAAAAACGAAATCCCTCCAAACAAAAGTTGCCCTTCTTTCTTAAATATTTAAGCTAATTATATATTTAGAAATAACACTAAACACCCAAAATGCATCCTTGCTATTTGAACCAAAGAAATTTACACCCATTCCTAACACTTCATCAATTCACTAACCCATCAAAAATTTGAGCTCAGAATTCAAACAAACCCACTAATTTAATTAAATCAATAACCAAAATACTTTAAACCGAAGGAATACATCAATTTCTTGGCATAGTAGTTGGATTTGGGTAGTTCATGGTCGTCCGACAACCTATCATCTGTAACACCCCGACAATTCTCTCTTTTCTAAAATACCTTTTAATATAAACTTATAGAATTATCAAAGTATTATCACCCATATGAAAACGTATCGGCTTATTCAGAATTTTGCAGCGGAAATAATAATTAAATAAACTTTAGAAATAAAACTTAGTCAACCCAAAGAGTCAACTCTAAAAGTCAAACCAACATAAAGTCAAAAGTCAACCTCCAAAGTAAAAGTCAACTACAATAGTCAAAGTCAACTAGGAAAGCATAAAGTCAAGTAAAATGAAAAGTCAACACAAGCTCGCCAATCCCGAACCCATGATGCATCATCTTCAAACCTGTAAATGATGATGCACTATTGATCCCTAGAGACTGCTCACCAAATGGGTTATCACATGATCAATATGGCATAGTCATGATCAACACATACACACAAAGCACGTAATCAGCAAAGCTGAGTACTACATAATAAATAAATAAACAAACCTAACATGATACTAATAATTAATAAGTAGGGATAAATAATAATGTAATAACACTGCAGACTACTTTTACTGAACTAAACTCCACAATTAATTTAGATGGAATAGTCAATGAAACGAGTTGTCTAAACCAAAACCAGTATTCAATCTAGAAGACGAAATACGGGCACGACTCCGTATTCCCCTGGCCTACGATATTATACTTCATTTTACAAGTCATGCAACACTATAATCAAATGTTATGGATCCGATACCAGATTATCAGATCCGAGAATCAAATATTAATTTCTTTTTCACTAAAAACGATTCATTTTTTTTTTTTTCAAAATTTCGAATCATATCAAATTATCCAAAAAGAACCGGCCTACTAAACACTCAAGTAGCGACTTCTCTAGCTCAAAAAAAAAGATTGCCAAAAAAAAAAAAAAATCACAACAAAAACAAAAGCAAGAAAAAGAAAAGATATCTCTAACGAGTAACGACTTCTCTAGCTCAAAACTCCTCCCTCCCATTTCTCACAAAAGCTCCAGTGAAGTGCTTTGTTCTTCCTAGAAAAATACTTGATAGTTGTTCATACACAAAACCTGTATTTCTAGTCTTCAGCTTGCTTAATTCCGACTATTACCTCTTATAATTTAACACTTTAAATTTGGTTTAATCAGCTACATGGCAGGGTTATCCACGCGCCACCTAGTCCAAACTCACGCGCCATATTTTGTTTCTCATGCGTGCCCTCCTCTTTCTGATCTCACCTCCTTTCAAGCTTTCCCAGCGACCGCCATCTCTCAGTGAGTTTAATTTTTAGATTTTCTGTGTTTTTATCTCTAACATTTTTTTATAGATAAGAATCATTTTATACAGAGAGTTTTCCTTCTTTTTATGTACTTCATATGTATATATACTAAAATGTTAAGCTGCGTATGGTAAATTTTATGTTTGGATAGGGGTCAATTTCGTATAATGAACTTTCGTGGGTAATAATTTGATAAGTATGGAAAAAATACCTTTGTTTATAAAAAAATTGTTTTTAGCAAAAACAATAGTAGATTTATTACAAAAGGTAGTATAATTATACAAAAAAGACTAGTACATAAAAACCCGATATTGGACCTTATTATAGGTATATATCAAAGTGATGCTTTTGGTTAGGGTATGTTCTGTTTAACTTATTTTGTCTTATCTTATAAAATCTTATCTTATCTTATCTTATAAAATCTTATCTTATCTGATCTTATCTGATCTTATATTATAAAATAGTTTATTGTGTGTGTCTAATATCTTATTTATCTTATCTGATCTTATCTTATCTTATCTTATCTTATAAAATCTTATATAAGTTAAAATAAATTGAACAGAACGGACCCTAAATGTACTGTTTTTTTTATTACAAAATATACTACTTTTCTTTGATATGAATAAAAAATGTATAGAACGATTCTAAATTGGGCAAAGCTTCGTAAGTATGTGTTTAATTGTAAAAATTCTTATCACATTTTAAGTTGCAGTTAGTAGAAGAGATAATTGTTTGATATTAGAAAAGAAACGCAGGAGGTTATTGGTAAATTGTAATGTTGGCAAGAACAAAGTAGAAGTGGAGAATAATTGATATTTTATTTTGGAAGTTGTTTGTGACAAATGGCTTTCTTTTGAAAATATAAATATATAGAAGAGAACTGTTTGAAAATTGCTGTGCATTGAGATATGATTTTCATGGTGACCGAGTGCGACTTTGGAATGTATAGGACCTCACGCAGTTTCATGAGTCGTTTGAATTGAATTAATGATAAACTAAGGGTGCGTTCTCTTCCCATTATTTTTCCGAAAATCTATTTGAACTTGTTGGAATTATTGAAGCCTTTTTTATAAGGTTTTAGAACTTATCGGAACTTATCTAACTTATTGGAACTTATCTAAACTTATTGGACCTCCAACTTTATTTAAAAGGTGAAGAGAATGCACCTTGTAAAGTCAAAGGGCGATGAACTTTTGACTCCATTAAAATGGATTTACTCTTTGCTATTAACTCGCCAGTAAATTGTTGTTCACATAATAATTTGGGCTGGTAATAGAATAAGGCGAAGTATGGACAAATGCTGTAATTTGTATTTTGTGATCTGTTTGGGGAATGCTTTCATGCATTTTCACTCAGGCAATACCTCTTTGAATGGGATAGAAACTAGCTATTGCCGTGGAGGATTATCTTTGCATTAGCTTTCCCTTGGTTATTGGGCATTTATTGCCATAACCTGCAGTGTGCTATGGTGCTCTTTTTCTTTTGAGGGGAGGGGGGGTAAGGGGGATCTTTTTTTTCTTTTCCTTTGATGTTGTTTGGGCTATGATGGTCATTTAGTTTTTTATGATTTCCTAATCCAGAAAGAAAATTATATACTAACTTTTATTACCCCGGGAATAAAAGAAAAAAGGAATTGTGAATTGGAACAATTGGCTTAACAAATTGCTGCTGCTTATTTTTTTAACACTAGACTGCTGCTTGATTTCTTGATCCGGCTTCTTTAGTGTGTCTATGCGTTGGGGTCCATGGGGGCTTTGTAATGCATGAAATCCTTATGCTTTTGGATTTTCTGCTTCAGAAAACAGATGGCACTTGCAAACGTGTGTTACATCAACTTTAAAAACCACAGAAGACTGGAGGTTGTATGTCTTGGTATGTTGGCACCAAGAAAGTTTATGCAAAAGAGGAAGAAAATAGAATTTTTCAAAGATGAAGCCCATGAAGCAGATCAAAAAAGCTGGTGGAAACTTATGCAGGAAATTGAGGAGACTGGTTCTGCAGTTCCTGTTTTGATAAGTCGAAAGGCCTCCAATGTATCTCTTCCTAAAGAACTTGTTCTAGGGACGTTGGTTAGATTGAAGCAAATGAAGAAATGGAATCTTGTTAGCGAGGTACTTTATCCTCTTGTACTGAACCCTGCTTTTCTTCATTCAGTTTTTGGCTAAAAGTTCAGTTGGATATACTAAATTCTCACATGTATGTACTGCAATAATCTGGACTTCTTCTATACATTAATTTTATTGCATCATCACGGCAGTTAGTGCTTTTGGATGACTGTATTCTGGTTGCTGAATCTATGTGGTCATGGAAGCTGATAAGCTATGTAATTACGAATAAAATCATGATCCAAGAGATAAGACACTGAATCGGTGGTAGGTGCTGAAATGCTGCTAGAAACTCAAAATGAGAATGAGTTACTGTGAAAATGATTCCAATAATCCAATCTTTCCGAAAAGAGATAATAATGTTTGTGTTGGAGTATTTTGACAAACAAGGTGTTAAACATTCTACATTTCCAGACTTCTCTCTTGATAAATAGTTGATGGGATGTAGGGTGTTCATTTTTGTTTAAAACTTGAGCAACTTACTCTATCTTTTATGGGACTATGGTTACTTACAGGGTTGTTGACACTTGGCACTTGTTTTCAAGCCTGATCTTAATAAAGGCTTGCTTACTTGAGAATGCTAATTTACTTTTTAAAGATACTATAGGTGAGACATCTTTATGTGTATTGTTTAAGGTTACTTTTTCCTTCTGTTTTCTTTTTTAAGGTAGATTAAGGAGCTGAATACAATAGCTGCTTGTTTGGAGGGTCGAGGGGTGCCAAAAATTTAATCTTATAGCCTTGTGGTGATTAATATTGGGGGAATACCAACTGAGCCCTGTTTTAAAGTGGGGACCATAAGCTCTTTGTTTGTTACTTTCTCTACATTCTTTAAAAGTGAATGTGCTTGAATTTCTTTCTTACATGTAGCATCCATTTTGTCTTCAAGATTCTTGAATGGCTAAGGACTCAGGAGTGGTGGGACTTCAATGAAATGGATTATGTGATGCTTATCACAGCTTATGGGAAGCAAGGGGACTTCGTAAAAGCTGAGAACATATTCAGCTACATGAACAAGAAGGGATTTACTCCAAATGTGGTGTCCTATACTGCTCTTATGGAGGCATATGGGAGAGGAGGCCAATACAATAAAGCTGAGTCTGTATTTCGAAGAATGCAGACTTCAGGTCCTGAACCCTCTGCTTTGACATATCAAATAATTCTTAAGACATTTGTTGAGGTAATGCATATTTCTAATATATATCCTTGCCTAATGCCTACTACGGACTACCTGTAAAGTGTTCTTGTCACAAATAAATTGAGAAAGATATAGTTGCGAGATAAGCTTATTGATCAATGTACCATTAAATTAGCTTAAGAAATTATTCCTAATGGTTCTCAAATTGAAAGAATGTGCACGCGACAGCCATGTTTCTTTCTTCCATTGCGATCCACTCAGTAGTCATTTGGGCTTCTGATATTTCTGAAGCATAGCTTTTTGCTGCGTCTTCTCTGTCATAATAATCTTCAACTTGCTACTACCATGATTGGCTTCTTTGTTGTTTAACATTACTTCTTCTATCTAATCAAATTTAGTCTTAGATTGAACATGACCTATTTGACGCCATCCAAAGAAGTTGCAGACTCTAATCTTTATGTTCGTGATGATTATAGTACTACTAATATCTTCTATAAGAGTTTATGTTAAAGATACCAACGCAGCTTAAGTGGAAGGCAAAGAAGGTCCCCTTCTGGGGGGTGCTCGAGCCATCAGTGAGATACCACTCTCAAAGAGCTAAAATTCTAACCTTGTGTCAGAACCTATGGCCCAAGGGACAGTCTCAGATAGACAGTTTCTATGGGGCATAATATATCAGGAGTTGGGATTTAAATATCATTGCTGCATTGCATTTGTTGTTTACATAGTTGGAAGAGAAACTTCATGATTTGTTTTTTTTTGGGGGGCGGGTAAAAACCATATTATTATGTGTAAATTTTGTTTTCTAAAATTCAAAAAAGTTTGTTGTATAGAAGCATTTCTGAATCTCTTTGAGAACCACTGATTGTATATATGGAGGCTTTTGTACTTTAATCTTGCTTGCAATCTCTTCTTCTTACATTAAGTGGTTTGGTATCTATGTCATATGAAGTTATGCATAAAAAATGCATAGTCATAGACTTCATTGCTCAGAATATATAAGCAAGAATGTCTTGTTAAGGTGCAATGGCCTAATGAATACTGTGTTCTTTGCAACTGCAAGGGTTAGCTTGCTGGCATCTTAACCTTCACTATTCTGCAGTATGGGTGGCTGCTCACATGTTAGGTTATATGTCATCAGTGCTGAAGATGCAAATGATTGCCTTTGCAATGGATGAGAACACTCATGCAATATATTGGATGCTTAAATAACTTCAATTCAAAGAAATGGGCAAATTTATGATTTGTAGAGGAATAGCATATGTAACTTTTATCATTTACACAACTTCAATTCTAACATGTGCATTTCGATTATTAAAGGCTCAACTACCATGTAACTAGTCTTAATACACAATTGTAGTCTGTAAGTTAGCTGATGTTTTCTAATGATAATGCATAATCATTCTGCTAGCATGTAATTAAAGAACAAGAGTATTATAACTTCATTTTAAAAGAAAAGATATTTGTACTAGGAACACGAGCATCTTGCACCTCAGGCACCATAAGGCACATCAATAATACGCCCCATGCAGTCCCATTGTGCCATGAAGATGATATCTGGGTGCCATGCAGCTTGTGCTCGCACATTATTACAGTGATCTAGTTTATTAATCTGCTTATATTTGTTTCCCTCCTGTTTATTAATCTGCTTATATTTGTTTCCCTCCTGTACATAAAATTAAGAAATGAACATGCCAATTTTCCACTAAATAGAAAAGGATATAGCATGGGGTTGCAGTCTGGACAAATTGACAATGTCTCTACTTCTTTTGTTGTTGCTATGTGAAGTTTTAGATTCTCCAAAAAATATTTCCTTACCTCTTAAGTATCTAACAAACCCACATATATTTCGTACAAAGGATTCATAGATTTTTGCGAACGTTAATTATACTTCGAGCAACTATTTTCTTATAGCTTAGTGATGGTAGCTATATGATTGACAGTTTTAGTCTTGACACCTGCACTCTCTCCTTACGATAAAAAACGAATGCTTTTGCCAATGTTTTAGGTTAACATCGAGAAAACCCCTTTCCTACTATCATATACTTACATGAGCAGAAGAGTCATAAAGTGGATTTTTTGAAGCACACCTACACTGAATTTCTTTCTTTACTTTTGGAGATTAGGGTCTATGGTGTCTTATTACCAAATGAACTGATATAAATCATACATATGTTTATCTAGTCATGGAGGAAGGTGATATTGCTTTTTGAGATGATTTTTGTCACAGTGGCTGCGATAGGCTTGTGGCCTTTTTGAGACTATATCTGATCTAATTCTGCATTAAGAGCAAGTCCGTAAAGCTTCGAATTCTATTTTGTAAAAGCAGGGCATTGAATTTTCATATCTGGATATCGTTTCCAATCAGTTTAGCAAATAAAGTCACGTAATTTGTAAGATCCTTTCAAGTAAGAGGTGAACAAATCCTGTCTATGGAAGCACTTGAATCTCATTGCCTAATATTGGGGATCTTGTCTGCATTCTGCTTGGTGTTCTATCTTTTCCTTTGTTATGTATCTGGTAATTGATAGATAATTTTCACCTTTTTTTTCTTTGGGGATAGATATTATCCTCACTTTTAGATCTTCAGAGATTGTAGATTATCTTTTTCTTTATTTCTTTTATTTTTCAAAAATTGCATGTTAGATGATTAGTGTCATGCAATGCTCTGCACCTGTTTGTTTGTATTCTGAAATCTCATGAGTGTATCTTCTGCAGGGGAACAAGTTTACAGAAGCTGAACAAATATTTGAGAATTTGACCAAGGATGAGAAATCACCTTTGAAGCCAGATCAGAAGATGTTCCATATGATGATTTACATGCATAGGAAGGCTGGAAGCTATGAGAAAGCCTACAAACTCTTCTGTCTGATGGCTGAACGGGGAATTCACCGATCCACAGTTACTTTCAATAGTCTAATGTCATTTGAAACCAACTATCAGGATGTTTCACGTATTTATGATCAGGTAAGGTTGAAGAATTAGTCATCATGCTGTTCATCAAAAAATTTAGGACTCTAAATTGTCTGTTCCTTAGTACGTAGTTTGTGATTCTGAAGTTCTATGTATGTGATATAACAGAACAGGAAAAGGATTGAAAGAAATCGATATCACAGACAGGATCAAGAAATTACTTCTTAATAATAATCTGGAAAAAGAAAGTACCTGAGTATTTTGTCATGTCAAAAAAACTAAAGAACGGTGCATGACATTTTGGTCTTCTTCATTTATTATCCATATTGTCTCATCTGGATAGTGTATGTAGAAACATATCTTTGAATAGATGTATTCTCCGTCGTATACTTGTATGATGGGCCTATCTTATTATCATTTATGACAGTAATTGCAAATCTCGTTTGGCATTTATTACATTCATTCATGTACTTTCATATTCTTGTGGTTCAATATTGCTAAGTTATTTACTTGAGTATTTTTATACTCCCTCCGTTTCTTATTGATGTTCCTAGTTTGACTTGCACATTTGCCAATGTACATCTTTGACTATTAATACATGTAATTACTTATTAGTATAAGATTAGAAAATTTTGATATTATTGAAGTAGTCATTAAGACAAATAAAACCCCACATGACTATGTTTTTTCTTATGTATTGGGAAAAATTTAGAAGATTCTATGTAGTTCTAAATAGTGCCAAGATCCCAAGTAGGAACATCAAAAAATGAACCGGGGGGGTATGTTTTCTCTTAAAAATCTTAGTAGGTTCATTTTCCTATTTTCATCTTAACTTCTATAACATTCTATAGTATTCAAGCTTATTATTGTAAGTTGATACTCTCTTCGTCTTGAAATAAACTTCTTGTAGGCTTGCTCATGCATTATAATGATTTTTAGTTTGGGAGTGTAGGTTTTATGCTAGATAATGTAAAAGTACGGATAGAAAAAAAAGGAAACATTGACGGAAATAATCCTCTCTTTGTGCGTTCTTCTTAAAACAGTCCCACCTTTCTATTAACACAAGATAATCCCATCTTTGAGCCTTATCAGCTTAAAAATGTCTATTACCCTATATTGTTGGTAAAACCCCGTACGTCTTATTACAAATATCCGAACTCCTAAAAAGTAGATCGGATATCCGTTTTATTGGATCGGCTTGACTGGATCACGGATCGGATCAACCGTATCGGATATTTATGAACACCCCTAATCTGGACCATTTTAAGAAGAAGCTCAAAGAGTGGATTATATTGAGTTAATCAAAAAATGGGACCTTTTTAAGAAAACCGCTCAAAGATGGATTATTCCCATCAATTTTGCCTAGAAAAAATTGATAGTGAGATTTCAAAAGTTAGTGGGGGGCCCTGGAGCATCACATTGGATATAAAGAGAGATTGTGGTTGAGAGAGAGAAATAGTGGGGGACGTGCATTATCGGATATTTATGAACACCCCTAATCTGGACCATTTACTCATTTTTTCATTTTCATTTTCGTTAAGTGTAAACATTTGTCTCTCTCTTCTTTACTCATGTTTTTCTTTTTTGTTGTTTTTTGCCTTTGTTTTTCCTTTTTGTTTCTTGTTTGTCGTTTTCTTTATTTTTTTCTAATGTCTGATTTACTCATTTTTTTTTCTATTTTTAATTGTATGAATTTCATGTCAATTAGTTAGCCATTTGTAGCATATCAGGTGGGATGTAGCATTGTGGATTACTTCTTTTTTTTTATATAATATTGGAGTTATTACCTTAGTTAATATATTAAAACATAATATTTAGTACTTCATCTGTTTTAAAATAGATGACATGGTTTAACTTTTGCACTATTCACACACTCACCATTGACCATGTTTTGTGATTTTTACTTAAAAAAATAATTATGTGAGATCTTGTTAGATTCATTTCGATAATATACTTTCAGAATATCAACTTTTATAATTTTTACATGAAGAGAATTAGAGATATTAATAGTTTGGCAAACGTGCCCGGAGGAGTGTGTCAAGTATTTCAAAACAGAGGAAGTATAATTATTAAAGATATATAAAATAATAATCGAGCTTTTCACGAGCTTTTCGAGCCGAGCTTTGCCTAGCTCGGCTCTGCTCGTTTAAGTCTCGAGCCGAGCCCGAACCCGAGCCGAGCCACAACGAGCCGAGCTTTGACCGAGCCGATCCCGAACTGTTCGCAAACAGGTCAGGCTCATTATCACCCCTAATCAAGTCTCTTGATTGAATTTCTCGATGAGAGATTCCCTTAAAAGTGAAGCAAAATTATTTGGAAGGAGAAAAATAATGGTCTCTTTGAGGAGAAATGAGAGAGAGGAGAAAGACCAAATAGATATCGAAAAAGTACAATGCCAAAAAAGATACAAGGAAACCGAAAGAAGTAGCTAAAACACAAATCAACTAGATATATGATTCACACACCCACTAACCGAAATTTGATGCAAAAATAACTTGAAAGTCAATCATTGTGGAATTTCAAAATACACATCTGGGAAAAAGGGTGATTGCTCATTTACTTGTTTGGCCTAGATAGAATTGAAAGTCAAGACGTGCTTGATTAAAATGCGAAGAAGATTTACCTGTTATGTTGCTCAGAAATTTTGCCGACAAAATTTTGCTTATGTTATTTTCTTAAGGTGTTCCTATTTACCTTAGACTAATGTTCTTTTGGCTTCTAATATCTTTTGTGGTCATCAGATGCAAAGAGCAGGTCTCAGACCAGATGTTGTAAGCTATGCTTTACTCATCCATGCTTACGGGAAAGCCAGACGCGAGGAGGAAGCACTAGCAGTTTTTGAGGAAATGCTGGATGCTGGTGTCAGGTATTCTGACATTGAAGTCATGTTTTGGTTTCTTTCAGCAAAATATAGTCATCCGACGGAAACAACTAGAATTTGACATGTTCAAGCTTAATTACATTGCCTCATGAAGACTTTGATGTAATCATAAGCTCAAATTGCTCAAATGAATTGTTTAAACTTTAAAACCAAGTAATCAAACTATAGAGCACGTAGCTTCGTAAGATCCCTGATTTCTTGATTCAAAACGCATCTATACTTGCCAGTAGACAATAAACAAGAAATACTCCCTTTGTTTCCGAAAATAGTTACACTTCTCTTTTCACTTGAACCAAGGAAATATGGAAAAGGTTGGTGGGAGAGAAATAGAAAAGGTGGGGTTAAGTAGAGAGAAACAAATTATAAAGTAAGGAGATGTGAGTAATAAAGTAAAAAGTTATGGTGGGCCTCATGTCCCACAATAGAAAAAAAAAGGCGTTAATTTTTGTGAAACATACCAAAAAGGAAAGTGAGTAAATTTTTGTGAAAGAGAGGGAGTATATGATGTCTCTGGTTCTTCGAGATTTTCTAGTAGTGGCTAATTTTGCTCTATACCATCCTTGCAGCCACCAATCTTTCTATGGGAAGATTACCGACTGTTTGAGCGTTGTGCTATCTTCCTGGATGGTTGAAGTTTAACTGTAGTGTTGTTCTTTACGTGACTATAAGGACTTGTGTTAGGATGGCCACCTCAAGGTTCCTATGCTAGATGTCAAGTAGTTAGGGTTGTGTCGTTGTAGTATTCAGCACACAGTAAAACTATCCAGTCTTTATTAGCACTTGTTCAGTTGTATGACTTGTATCTGATTATTTTTATGTCACTTGAAGTCTAGTCTCACTCCTGGGGAATCTTTTCATTTCACATCAAGAAATTATGGAAGAATCATTATAGTCTAGAATCAAAGAATTATGGCATGAATATGTGGTTTAGGGTGTTTCTGTTTTACTAGGAATAAGGATGGAAACATGTGAAATGGAAGTTCGAAGTGTGGAAATGATGTTTGGAATGGTATCATCACTATAGCAATTAGGGAGTCTTAACAACTCTTTTTGGAAAAAGAGTGAGCTCAAGGAGAAATGGCTTGGAGTGTTTGGTTGTAGATGATGCAGAATGAACGTGGGTGAAATAGGTGGAGGATAAGAAAAGCAAAGTGAAATGCGTGAAAGAAGATGATACTAATACCAAGATATTTTTCCAGTATATGGTTGTCTTAATAGGAAAAAGAGGTCTAGTTACATTAATAACTATGAGTCATCCAATTTGTGGGCTGCTAGTGGTTTTTCAAAAACTAGTTAGGAAGAACTATCAGTCAAGAAATGGTTTCCTGTTATCATCTGAAAGGTAATAAGATCTTAAGGCAATAATTATTTTTCCAAAGGTTTGATATCAATCACGCTCTTGTTTGTCCCAGGCCAACACATAAAGCTTACAACATATTGCTTGACGCTTTTGCTATCTCGGGGATGGTGGAGCAAGCTCGAACTGTCTTTAAGTCCATGAGGCGTGATAGGTTGGTGTTCTTTTTTTATTTCTCATTTTGATAATCCATATTAATATAATATTGAACAACTTATTCTGCCATTATTTCATGTTGGATATTAGATTGAATAGTTTCATTTTGTTTTGCCTCTCCTCATACAAACAAAAGCGTATCTTCCTAATGGCCCCATATTATATGTTAGAATAGCAAAATTAAGAGAGCACAATGCCTGCATTAGACCTTGGTTTCCGTGATTGGTGAGGCTTCCAGTTCATTCTAACATTCTTGCACATATACTTAAGCTGGTTCAATTAGCTGTGCTTGGAATTCCTATTCATATAGCAGTGAGTGGCACATTAATAAGGTGCACCTTTTGTTTGCCAATTCATAGCAATGAAGCTGGTGTGACCTTTTTTCTCTTATATGGCTACAGGTTGACCCCTGATCTATGCTCCTATACAACTATGCTGTCAACATATATAAATGCTTCTGACATGGATGGTGCTGAGAAATTTTTCAAGAGACTGAGACAAGATGGAGTTGAGCCCAACGCCGTTACATATGGGACTTTGTTGAAAGGCTACGCGAAAGTAAATGATCTTGAAAAGATGATAGAAACATATGAAGAAATGGTAACACATGGAATTAAAGCAAATCAAACAATACTTACCACGATAATGGATGCATACGGGAAGAACAAAGATTTTCCGAGTGCCGTGCATTGGTTTCAGGAGATGGACGTTCGTGGATGCCCTCCTGACCAAAAGGCAAAGAATATCCTCCTGTCACTGGCTTCAACAGAAGAAGAACGAGAGGAAGCTAATAAACTCGTGGGAAGTGAGACAAGCAATCAAACCTCCCGGTTCTCTGAATTCAATAGTGATGATATAGATGAAGCCAGTGATGATGATTATTCTGATGATGAAGCAGAGGTGAAGATTACCTTCGACTCTTATGAAAAGGTATAGGATGAGACGGATGAGTTGGTGTCTGATAAAGGTTCATGATAGTGAGGCACGCTGATTGTGAAGCTCTTAAATCACAGATCCCTACAGGAAAACAAAAGGGCTTCTCTGGTCCCCCCTGAACTTGAGAGTTCTCGCGGGGAGCGAGAGAACAAGGTCTATGGTGACGTCAGAATTTGCCCATGACACCAAGGTAAATCAACATATTTGTTTTTATATTTCCGAACCCATATTTTAGATTGGTTCCTTAACTTGATAGAGAACCATTTCCAGGCATGTATTAAGGTAGTGAAAGAAGTGTCACATATAGCAATATATTGAAAGTTCTTATTTCAAGTTTTCTTATCAATAGTTAGTTCCAAATAATTCTTCAGTTGCATCCCTTGAAAACCCCTTTCTCCCACGGGCCACTCTTTCCACCCCGGCCTCATAAAGTAAAAGAAGGCTTCCATTGTTGTAGAGAAGCTAATATGGCAGCCGATGTAGTCTGATGGTATGTAGCAGTTTTGGGCATATATTGATCTGTTAGTCGCTCCACTTCTGGGACAACCTTTCTAGTAGTTACAGTAGGTTTCTTGCACCTGAACCTCTTGAGATTCACTAGACTACAGAGGAGTTATTAATTATTTTTTCTTGATGGCGAGTTGTTATTGTTGTTACTATGTTGCTATTACTCCACCCATCAATATGATTTGCATTTATGGTGGTGATCGTGGCAGTGAGATTTGCCAAAATAGTTTGGCACTGTAATGTTTGCTTTCCTTGGGATATTATTTTCCCAAATATTTTGGATCTGAATTGTTGGCTTGGTGGGTATGAGGTGCTCGTTGATGTACAACTAAGTAGCAACGCAGATACGGGGACAGAAGATAGCATTTTTTAAAACTACGCTGAACGAGTGGGAATACATCAAAGAAGAGTTCCACAAGCAGTACAGATACAACACTCAGCTTCCTACTAGTCTTCGTGAGTTAGAATTAACTAAACAAAACCACAATGAAGACTTCGTCACCTTACTTAACAGATGGAGGGAAAATGACTAATAGGCCATCCGAAGAGGATCAAGTCTGACTAGTGATCCGTAACTTGCAGCACAAGTACGGAGATCACATCAAATTCCAACCTATAGAGTCTTTCACGAAGTACTACAAGGTGGTTTACTGATTGAGGAAGAGGTACAAACCTCTAAAAATAAAGGGTTACAACAAGAATAATTCTTCCAATAAGAGTATCAACAACCCTTCTGGCTCCAAGAGTAATGAAGTCAATGCCCTGAACACCTAAAATAGGGGTTATCAAACACGAATGCCCCAAAGAACCTTCACTCCCCTGGGCATGACTTTGGAGGAAGCCTTCGATAAGCTTCATGCAAGAGGAGCACTCCAACCTATCGGTCCCACTCCATACCGTGCACCTGAGAAGCGATCTCCGAAATGGAATCCCAACTCCTACTGCAAATATTACCAAGGGAACAGACATCTAACATCTATGTGTTGAGCCTTAAAGAACGCTCTGGAGGATATGGTTGACACTAGTAGACTTCCAATTCCGCCTGCAGCAAAGTCAGCAGTAGCAACAACCCCTTGGGCATTGTCTCAACAGTGCAGGAGGATTAGTTATTTAGCGCTAGTTTTCTAGGTTGAGTCGGAGAGTCCCTACCCTAGCTCTTTTATTTCCTTCCTGTCAAGTCTATGTCACATTAGGACTTTATTTTTATCGAGCCTTCTGGCGGGCTCTTGTCGTGAGAGTCACCAAATATAATTTTCTCCTACTCTCTTTTACAAATAAATGTAGATAGGAAGTAGGGTTCGTATCCACAGGGAAATGGGGAAAGCAAGTGTATTTAATGAAACTGATCACCTAGATTTCTCTACGTGATGAACAATCAAGGAAATGGGGGATTTTGGATTAAATCAAAATCTAGACGAGCAAACAAGATGAAAATTAATTAGTGGAAGTTAATAATAACGAAGTTAGGGTCCAGTTGATATCCACTTCTACGGATCTATTTATCGATTCACTGCAAGCCTACTCAATTCTTGGTTGATTATCGTTAAGGATCGAGTCCTCCGTTCTCTCAAGTTTTAGTTAAGTAAGTACGAGCTGCGCATTACCAAATCCTAACTCTCAATCAACCTCTCCTAGCGTCGAGATTCAAACTAAGAATCGCATTAAGAATAGAGAACCGATAATATTGCCGATATTTAAACAAGCGCTAAGCATTCAACAACTTGTCTAGCTTAACTGGATTCACTCAATAATGTTCAGCATAAATCAAGAGAACCTAGCTTACTACAACATGGTTAAGCATATAACATCAGATTATATCCGAAACCTAGCATTAAATCAACAACAAACATCAACTAGTAGTACTCCTAGCTAATCCAAGTCATGACCATAAACATTAATATTGAAAGCTAGACAATAACCAAGATAAAGAGTAAGAGAAAGAGTAAATCTTACAATAAACCGTCAAAAGCTTCCTTCAACCATTCCCAAGAGAGTTTAAGCTATAATTTCCATGCTTCTTGTCCACAATACAAAAGTAAAATACATAGAGCTCAATGGAAGATGAAAACTAGAAAAACTAAAACAAAAGGGAGGAGTTCTTTTCTCTAAGAGTGGCTAACCTCTTAGGGTTATGAATAATGTCCTATTTATACTCCCAAAAGAAACTAAAACCAAAAAGAAGAAGAAAGTTACAAGTTGTCTAAGTCGGCAACTTAGCCGACTTTACCCAGCGCCAGGGGTCGCGAGGTGCGGCATACTTCGCGAGGTGCGACATAGCCATGTCGCGAGGTGCGAGTATGGTCGCACCTCGTATTTTGCGACGGACACCAACGAACCACAAAAGTGCCCAGGTCGCGAGGTGCGGATGCAGTCGCGAGGTGCGACCGGGCTTTTCTTGAACTTGCTTGGGCGGCCGAAGGATGATGGTGCCGATCTTTGTCCAATGATGTTCATGTCTTCGCTTGCGTTGATGCCCAAAGTGACTATAGGCCAAAGCTCCCAACAACTCCAAAGGCTCACAATGTCGTACCTTAACACTCTCTTACAACTTCAACCTTAAACTTCCGCTAAAGCCTAAAAGTGTGCTAATGCCCATGACTACGACCAAACCTTCCATCCAAAAGACGTCTAAAACAACGTAAAAACCCCGATAAACTTGAACACATCAAATACCCCCACACTTAGTCTTTACTCGACCTCGAGTAAACTTAATGAAGAGAATAAAAAAAATAAAAACAATGCCCAAGCGAATCAACACCAAACTTCGCCCTAACTCTCCAACCAATCCAACTATCCTAACCTAAGCAAGCCAGGGAGTGCTGCAAAAAAGAATAAACTCCATGCTTACTTCAAACCACAAACGTAACCTAAAATCTACTCCAACTAACTTACACCAAGTAAGCCATGGAACAATGACAAAAAGGGGTAAATTCCATGCTTACTACAAAAATAATCAACTAACCATCAATATAAAGCTTAAATTCCAAGTTGCAAAAGGAATTCAAACTTTAAACAATAAGCACAACTTTACAAATCACCATATGAACAAGGAAATCAACATATTTCCACAACCTACCCGAAAACTCCGAAAACGCCTCCATCCTTATGCCACCAAAACTCCGCAAATGAGCAATAAAATTTTCCTCTCTTTTCTTTTTCTCTCATTTTGCCTAGGAGCCCTTTCGGGTTTTCATCCTAGCCTCTCAATTTTTTTTTTTTTTTTTTTTAGAAGCTCACAACTCACCCGCTCTTTAAGCCTTTTGTTTTGCATAGGCTGCCCTTTCGGGTTTTCAACCTATCAAGGCCCCCAAATTTTGCCTAAGTCACCCGCCCTTGCGGGTTTTCAACTTAGCGGGATTCATTTTATCATCATTCTTTTTTTTTTTTCTTCTTTTTTTTTTTTTTTTTTTTTTTTCATTTCATTTTTTTTTTCATTTCATTTTTTTTTTTTTTTTTTTTTTTTTCAATCTCATGAAAATACGACATAAAACATAAAGCATATAAATATTTACAATCCGAACTTCATTCCTCCCCCCCACACTTAAAATACACAATGTCCTCAATGTGAGAAGAAGGAAATAAAACAAACCATTTAAGAACCGGAAGGCCCACCAGGATCGCGATGTCCCGCTCTCCTAGAGTCACGCTCCGCTTGCCTTCGTCGGCGGTGCATCTCGATGGTAGCAGCGGGGTCTGGGTAACCGGGGTTAGAGGCCGCAAAGAAAGAATTCATGGCCGAAACCATGGAAGACATGGAGTACATTGAGTCCTCAAACCCATCCAATCGCCGCCGCATATCATTTAGTCGTATCCCGAACATATTTTGACTCTCCTCAAGAGCATCAAATCTTGTCTCGACCATGGTGTGAAATATTGAAGGGGGCTCGGGGTTTCGACCGCAGTCGCGCCGGGCACGCGCCCTACCAAACTCTTCTTCAACTACGTCTCGATAAGTATCATCCAGGAGGAGATAGAGCCGACGATGAGATGTAGTAGCGGTGATGGTCGTTTTCGAGCCCGAGGCAAAACCATATATTTCACACTATTGGCCCCGTAAAGCCATACATAATGGTTGCCTCTTGGGGAAACCCACAACATTGATGCCTTCTTCAATTGATCTTTATTGTACACATTGGAGGCCGCGACAAACGAGCATCAATAGTACCTAATGCCTGGAGAATTTGTTTGCCGTTATCGTCCGTCGGAATCTCTTCCTCCAAGTAATCGGCCAAAAGGGAAACCATTCCACCCATGCTTATTTTCCCGCTCTCTTTTCTCGCGATCTCCAAACAATTGTTAACAAATATTCCAACCCAATCCAGGCAACCACATCCCTCGGGTGTCATGGCCCACAAGCATTTTAAATCAAACTTTGGGAGGTTCGTAGGCTCACCGTGGCAAAAGATAGTCATGGTAAGGAATCGGTGAGAAAAACGGAGAGCCGGATGTGGGAGCGAGCTATTCTTGCACCTTCCGTGCCATGTCAAACCATTGGTGATGTTACCATAGAACATAGACTCATTGAAAACACCGGAGTTTCAAAATCCCTATCCTCCACATAAGTCCACCCAAAAGCTTCCATAATTTCATTGTAGTGCATTGTGTATTCATTATCATTAAGGTGAAAGGTAATGAACTTTCCATCCTCATCGCTACCCTTCTCTAATGTGGAAAGGAATTCTAAAGTGTAGCGTTCATAAGTACGGGCTTGATATTCAGTAAAACCGCGTAACCCGACTTTACCCAATAATTGCTCAACAGGCGCACGCAACCCTAAGGTGCCCAATGTATCCAAACAAACAAACTTGGTTTCTTGTATGGCTCTTAGGGCTTAGTGAGGCGAAGCCATTTCCTTTTATGGTCGGAAGTGAGGTTGTTCAAACCCATGGTATTAACACGAGGTGCACTGCTTGAGCTAGCATTAGTGGTCTTTCTCTTTTGTGAGGCCATCTCTAAGCAACAACTCCCTCCACACAATGCAACACAACCACCAATTCCCAATTGAAACAATGCTCAATCACAACCACCAATTCTCAAACAACACAATAATTCTCAACCCTCAACAATCAATCACCACTTAAACATACAACAATAACAACCAACAACAATCCAAGACTAACTATGAACAATGAAGTAAAATTTCTCAAACAAAACAAAATGTTGTTAGAGATGGAAATTGTGTACCAAGGGAAGCCTTCAAATGCTCTTAAGAATGTAATGTAGTTGTTGTTGTGGTGATAAAACTCCTTCCTTTGCTTGTATCTTCAACTTATATCCTTCATTTCCCCAAATTCTTCACCAAAAGAAAACCCCCAAATTCTAGGGTTTGAATTTTTTTGAAGATAAATTTTGAAAATTGAGTGTGAGGTGATGAATTAAAGAAGGAGATGAAGGTGGGTGGTTTTATTGAAGGATGGAGCGGCGTTTTTGGCGGTGGAGTGGGGTGGAAGAGTATGAGAGAGAGACGAGCTGCTGTGAGGGAGTGGAAGAGTTAGATAGTCGAGTGGGTAGAGTGAGAGGGAGAGGAGAATCGTGTTTAAAGAAGAGGAAGAAGCGGGATTTACCCAGGTCGCGAGGTGCGACATTTGTCGCGAGGTGCGACATCGAGTTTCGCGAGGTGCGACAATTCTCGCACCGTGCGATCCCACTCTGGATTTTTTCCTTGGGAACCACCGGCTTCGCGGGTCGCGGTCACGGAGTCGCGAGGTGCGACTGGCCGAAATCCTTCGCTCAAAAATTCTCTCTTGTTCGGTTTTCCTTCTTTTTGAAACGACTCTCTAACATTCTTTCAAACTTGTTGTAACTCACAAATTACTCACACACAACACACTTCTCATTCTTCAAATTTCTCGGATTTCCTGCAAAAATCATAACCAAACAAACATAATATCCTACAACGAAAAAATTGCAAATAAAAGATTTGAAACAAATATATACATCCAAGTTCGTTTATTTAACGTCGTCGACACGACGAAGCATTTTAAAGAACCTTATCCATACTCCGGGCGCCGAGAGAGGACATCCTCGGCCCTACTTGCTTGAATCCATCAAAGTATGGTTTAAGTCTTTGCCCATTTACCTTTAAAATCTTCGAAGTAGCTTCGCTCATGATTTCCACGGCACCATGGGGAAACACTTTCACGACAATGAATGGCCCGATCCACCTAGAACGCAGCTTTTCCTGGAAAAAGACGTAGGCGGGACCGAAACAAGAGGACTTTTTGGCCCACCACGAACTCTTTTCTTATTATTAGCTTGTCATGCCATGCCTTAGTCTTTGCTTTGTAAATTCTTTGCGTTTTCATAGGCCTCGTTCCTTATCTCCTCCAATTCTTGCAACTGTAGTTTCCGATGCAATCCAGCCTCATCCAAGGTCATGTTGAAATTTTTAATGGCCCAAAATGCTTTGTGCTCAAGCTCCACTGGAAGGTGACACGGCTTTCCAAACACCAATCGTATGGTGACATACCAATAGGGGTTTTATAAGCCGTCCTATATGCCCATAGTGCATCCTCCAATCGCAAGCTCCAATCCTTCCTATTTGGATTCACCGTTTTCTCCAAGATTGATTTGATCTCGCGATTGGATACCTCCGCTTGGCCATTTGTTTGTGGATGGTAGACCGTGGAGGTCTTGTGAGTCACATGATACTTTTTCAGCGCCGCACCTATGGTTCGATTGCAAAAATGAGTTCCCTTGTCACTAATCAATGCCCTTGGAATTCCAAACCCGCAAAATATGTGAGATTTCACAAAATCTCGCAACCACCTTAGCATCGTCGTCATGAGTGGCCTTAGCCTCCACCCATTTTGATACATAATCCCTTGCTAAAAGAATGTACATGAAACCAAAAGAGTTAGGAAATGGCCCCATAAAATCAATGCCCCAAACATCGAATATTTCACAATATAAGATCGAGTTTTGTGGCATTTCATTTCTTTGGGAGATATTCCCGACTCTTTGACAATTATCGCACGACTTACAGAAATGGTATGCATCTCTATTCAAACTAGACCAATAAAAACCACAATCTAATACCTTTCGAGCAGTTCTCCTTGCTCCAAAATGACCTCCACATGCATGGGAATGACAAAAGGTGAGAATCGATATTACCTCATTATCGGGAATGCACCTTCTAATCACTTGATCCACACAATGTTTCCACAAATATGGATCGTCCCATACATAATGCTTTGCATCGCTTCGTAATTTGTCTCTTTGTGATTTTGAAAAATGAGGAGGAAATTTGTTAGAGACAAGGAAATTCACAATGTTAGCATACCATGGACTAAACTCCTTAAGGGCGAACAAATGTTCATCCGGGAATTCTTCTCGAATTGGTTCTTTCCATGGTTTTTCAACATTCTTCTCTAAATCATAGGAAGACACCAATCTACTCAAATGATCCGCTACTAAATTCTCGGTCCCCTTTTTGTCTTTCACCTCCAAATCAAACTCGCTCAAAAGTAGAATCCACCTGATCAATCTTGACTTGGCTTCTTTTTTCGTCATTAAATGACGAAGAGCTGCATGGTCAGTATATACAATAACTCTTGTTCCAAGCAAATAAGATCTAAATTTTTCCAAAGAAAATACTACGACTAACAATTCTTTTCGGTAGTAGAATAGTTACGCTGAGCCTCATTTAGTGTCATGGAAGCATAATAGATAGCATGAGGTGCTCTCCCCACCCTTTGACCTAACACCGCTCCGACGGCGTAGTCACTTGCATCGCACATGATCTCAAAGGGAAGAGACCAATCTGGTGGTTGTATAATTGGAGCCGAGACAAGTCTTTCTTTCAAGGTTTCAAAGGCATTCTTGCAATGTTCGTCAAAAGAAAAATCCACATCCTTTTGCAACAACTTACATAAAGGAGATGAAATCTTTGAAAAGTCCTTGATGAACCTCGCGATAAAAACACCGCATGGCCAAGAAAAGAACGTATTTCTCTAACATTAGTAGGATAAGGCAAAGATTGAATAGTGTCTACCTTAGCTTTATCTACCTCGAGTCCTTTTTCGGAAACCACATGGCCTAAAACAATCCCTTGTCGCACCATAAAATGGCACTTCTCGGAATTCAACACAAGGTTAGAATCTATACATCTTCTAAGCACAAAAACTAAGTGTTCGCAAGCAACCGTCAAAAGAATCTCCATGTATAGTGAAATCATCCATAAAAACTTCAACAAACCTTTCGACATATTCGAGAGAATACACTCATCATACATCTCGAAAAGTGGCGGGGGCATTGCATAACCCAAAAGGCATGCGCCTATATGCAAACGTGCCAAAAGGACACGTGAATGTGGTTTTCTCTTGATCCTCTGGCGCAATAGCCACCTGGAAATACCCTGAATAACCATCTAAGAAGCAATAGAAGGCATGATTAGCAAGTCTTTCAAGCATTTGATCTATAAATGGTAAAGGAAAATGGTCTTTCCTAGTCACAAGCATTCAATTTACGATAATCAATGCAAACACGCCATCCATTTTGGATACGTGTAGGAATCAACTCACCATTTTGGTTTTCCACAACGATTACACCCGTCTTCTTAGGCACAACTTGGGTAGGACTAACCCATTTGCTATCGAAATAGGGTAAATCATACCGCTTGGAGTAATTTCGCAATTTCGCTTTCACTACCTCCATCATAGGTGGGTTTAACCGGCGTTGTGGTTGCCTCACTGGTTTCGCGTCATCTTCAATCAAGATCCGATGCATGCATGTGGTGGGACTTATGCCTTTAATGTCGGCAATCGTCCATCCAATTGCTTCTCTATGCTCCTTAAGAACCTCAATAAGTCTTCTTTCTTGCTCCTGGGTGAGCTGACTTGAGATGATCACTGGTAATGTTTCTCCTTCTCCAAGGAACACATACTTCAAATTATCGGGAAGTGACTTCAATTCCACTTTTGGGGCCTGCAAAACAGATGGTAACAACTTCTCTCTAGGAATGGTTAGTGGGACGGGTCCAAAATGAAAAGGGACCGTCGGAAGCTTGTCTTGATCTTCCAAAACCTGCACTATTTCCTGCAAATTAGCACTTAAAACATACTCAATTTCATTATCTTTCAAACTATGCTCAAGAACCACCTGCAATTCATCTTTACCATCAATTTCAAACACACCCTGCGAAAAAGAGTCAATCACATCTATAGAATAACTCGAATGATCATCACTCGGAAATTTCATGGAATCATAAATGTTGAACTCTACTGTATCTCCATCAAATTCCATAGTAAGAGATCCACTATGCGCATCAATTTTAGTCCTAGCAGTTTTTAAAAATGGTCGTCCTAACAAAATAGGGGTCGCATGTTCATCGTGCTCCATATCTAGGACATAAAAATCGGCGGGAAAAATCGGCTTATCAACCTTAACTAACACGTCTTCCACTATTCCCTTAGGATAAGCATTAGAACGGTCGCCTAATCGAATCACAACACTGTTTCATGTAAGGCACCTAGCTTTAAGGACTCGTACAAAGAATAAGGAATTACATTTATAGAAGCCCCTACATCTAGCATAGCCCTTGGAAACGTGGTGTCCCCAATCACACAAGGTATAGCAAACATGCCTGGATCACTGCATTTTGGGGGAAGTTTCTTTTGAAACATGGCAGACACATGTTCGCTAACCTTAACCTTTTGTGCTCCCCTTAACCGTTGTTTTCTTTTAGTAGTGCACATTTCCTTAAGAAACTTTGCATACCTAGGAATTTGTTTTAAAGCATCTAAAAGGGGAATGTTTACCTCACATTTACGAAAGGTTTCAGTAAATGTCTTTATCGCACTCCTTTCTTCGAGTATCTTTCGGTGCCTCCGGAAATGGTGGAACAGGCTCATAAGGTGGTGGAGGTTGTGGTTGCTTAGGTTGCTCATCTGATGTAGATGACATGGGCTCGGCATCGGGCACCGGTTCATAAACAATGACCTCTTCCTCTACCTCTTTGTCTTTAGCGGTCGCTTTATCATTGCTCTGTAGTTCTCTTCCGCTTCTTAGTGTTATGGCACTTGCATTTTGTCTCGGATTAATCTCCGTTTGAGACGGTAGCTTACCCGAATCACGAGCCTCTAATCGACCCACAGCTCCCGAGACCTGACTCATTTGCTTTTCCAGAATCTTTATGCTCGAACGAGTCTCCTCCCGAAACCGAACCATATTTCCCGCATGTTAGTAACATTTTTAGTTAAAGCATTAATCATATCCTCTCGTAGACATGCTTCGGTACTCGGTCCCTCGTGATTGGCCTTGCGGCCGAAAATATGGAGCTCCTTGTTAGGTGCCCTCGAATAAGGAGGTGGTGGACGGTTATACTGCTGTGGCGGCTGCTGGTTCCCTGATGAATTCCCGTACCTCAAATTAGGATGATCTCGCCATCCCGGATTGTAGGTACCAGAATATGGATCATATCTTTTCGGGAAACCTTGGCCCTGAAAACCGACCGCCTTAACCTCTTCACTCGGTTCTTCTTGTAGATGAGGGCAAACATCAGTATAATGATCTAAAGAACAAATTCTACAAGCTTGTACCTGTTGAACATTGTTCTTTACCATGTAATCACGCATCATTGATGTGAGAGCTTGTACTTGACCCTCGGCCTTTGAAGAGCTAGAACTTGGACTTTCAACATTTGCTCTACGATGATTCGATCTTCTCTATCGAACCTGTCTCGAGCCTTCGACTAGTTCTTCAATGAGTTCTCTAGCCGCAGTTGGGGTTTTGTTTATGAAAGAACCTCCACTAGCAAGCATTCACCATTCGCACATCTTCGTCGGAAGAACCATTGTAAAAGTACGTAATGAGGTCTTCATCGAATAGCCATGATATGGACAACTAGCACAAAGTCTCTTGAACCTCTCCCAATATTCGTAGAAAGACTCATCGTATTTCTGCTCAATATTGCTGATTTCCTTCTTTAATGTTGATGACTTAGAAGCTGGAAAGAACTTCTCAAGAAATCGCTTCTTCATTTCAACCCAAGTGGAAATGCAACCAGGAGGAAGATAATATAACCAATCTTTAGCTCCATCCTTCAAAGCAAAAGGAAAAGCTCTCAACTTGATTTGTTCATCCTTTGCTCCACTTGGTTTCATGCCAGTACAAACCACGTGAAACTCCGAAAGAAATTTGTTTGGATCTTCTCCATTGAGCCCATGGAACGAAGGAAGCAAGTGTATCAACCCCGACTTCAATTCAAAATTAGTGCCTTCATCAAGAGCGGAAATGAGATGCACAATGGTTGTTGATCAAGGTTAGGAGCCGTGAGCTCCCTCAAGGTACGAGTTTCAATTCTCGGAGGCATCTCTTCCTCCACTTCAACGTTAAAAGATGATTCTTGAAAATTTTCTCATGAGAATGTTTCTCCACCGAAAATAGTCAATTCTAATTCGGGATCGTAATGCAAAGATTCTTTGTTAGTAGCACGAGTGTTAACCATAAACAAAGAGCACAAGCAATACAATCCAAAAACACACTAAATACAAACTAGTAACACCGTTTCCCCGGCAACGGCGCCAAAATTTGGCGGGCTCTTGTCGTGAGAGTCACCAAATATAATTTTCTCCTACTCTCTTTTACAAATAAATGTAGATAGGAAGTAGGGTTCGTATCCACAGAGAAATGGGGAAAGCAAGTGTATTTAATGAAACTGATCACCTAGATTTCTCTACGTGATGAACAATCAAGGAAATGGGGGATTTTGGATTAAATCAAAATCTAGACGAGCAAACAAGATGAAAATTAATTAGTGGAAGTTAATAATAACGAAGTTAGGGTCCAGTTGATATCCACTTCTACGGATCTATTTATCGATTCACTGCAAGCCTACTCAATTCTTGGTTGATTATCGTTAAGGATCGAGTCCTCCGTTCTCTCAAGTTTTAGTTAAGTAAGTACGAGCTGCGCATTACCAAATCCTAACTCTCAATCAACCTCTCCTAGCGTCGAGATTCAAACTAAGAATCGCATTAAGAATAGAGAACCGATAATATTGCCGATATTTAAACAAGCGCTAAGCATTCAACAACTTGTCTAGCTTAACTGGATTCACTCAATAATGTTCAGCATAAATCAAGAGAACCTAGCTTACTACAACATGGTTAAGCATATAACATCAGATTATATCCGAAACCTAGCATTAAATCAACAACAAACATCAACTAGTAGTACTCCTAGCTAATCCAAGTCATGACCATAAACATTAATATTGAAAGCTAGACAATAACCAAGATAAAGAGTAAGAGAAAGAGTAAATCTTACAATAAACCGTCAAAAGCTTCCTTCAACCATTCCCAAGAGAGTTTAAGCTATAATTTCCATGCTTCTTGTCCACAATACAAAAGTAAAATACATAGAGCTCAATGGAAGATGAAAACTAGAAAAACTAAAACAAAAGGGAGGAGTTCTTTTCTCTAAGAGTGGCTAACCTCTTAGGGTTATGAATAATGTCCTATTTATACTCCCAAAAGAAACTAAAACCAAAAAGAAGAAGAAAGTTACAAGTTGTCTAAGTCGGCAACTTAGCCGACTTTACCCAGCGCCAGGGGTCGCGAGGTGCGGCATACTTCGCGAGGTGCGACATAGCCATGTCGCGAGGTGCGAGTATGGTCGCACCTCGTATTTTGCGACGGACACCAACGAACCACAAAAGTGCCCGTGTCGCGAGGTGGTGCGACACGGTCGCGAGGTGCGACCTGGGCTTTTCTTGAACTTGCTTGGCTGGCCAGAAGGATGATGGTGCCGATGCTGTCCAATGATGTTCATGTGCTGCTTGCGTTGATGCCCAAAGTGACTATAGGCCAAAGCTCCCAACAACTCCAAAGGCTCACAATGTCGTACCTTAACACTCTCTTACAACTTCAACCTTAAACTTCCGCTAAAGCCTAAAAGTGTGCTAATGCCCATGACTACGACCAAACCTTCCATCCAAAAGACGTCTAAAACAACGTAAAAACCCCGATAAACTTGAACACATCACCTTCTATTTATTTAATTCAAATTAATAAAATATCATTGCATTTTCTTTTCATTTTCATTGGTCTTCCATCATTTTATTTATGCTTCTAATTCAATGATGAAACTTAAATCAATCAAATGACTTGATTAATAAGATAAAATAAAATAAAAAACAAAAAAGTAAAAGATGGACATACTTTGGATTATGGTCATTACATCCATAAACCATCCTTATGCAACCATAAAAAAAACCTTAAGCCATCATATTCATGATCCTCATACCACATAATCCCTTTAAACTCAAAGCTCCAACAAAATAGCATTCAAACCTTCTAATACCCTAAACCACAAAACCTTACGTGCAAGTCTCAATACAATAAAAAATATCAATGCCAGACAAAAATGAAAGAAAGAAAAAATTCAAGGAAAAATGACCCGTAATACTCCCACCTTTTACCCGTCCGCTCAAAATGGTCCCAACTTTCATTTATTATATAATAGACCATACTTTGGGGTGTATTAGCTATTGGTGGACCATAACCTGCTATTAACCTGCTGCTGTAGGTCAGCCATTTTAACGGTTACTTTTTCCATTTTTCCAAAATTTTTCCCTTTATTTTCCAGCTTCATTCCATCTATTTAAACCAATTTCCTCCCCAATTCAGAACCCTTACTCATGTTCTTCCCTATCATCTCCCATTGATTCTTCCATAATTACCAATTTTCATCATTGAATTCATCAATAAATGGCTATTTCATCTTCCAATTCTGGTTCTGCATCAAGTGGAAGGGTATGGCCTGTGTTGAGATGTTACCACAACGACATTTCGCCCCCGAGGACCGTGGAAGCACAAGGGCCCTAACTGGGGAGGAAATTCTATGGCTGCATTCGCTTCCCAGTAAGTTATGTTGATGGAAAAATCAAATTTTACATTTTGTCGTGATTTTTATGAATTTAATTCAATTTTTTTATTTTTTAAAAAATAACTAGGAACACTGTGGGTTCTTCATGTGGGAGGATGATGTACGTCGTGGTTGCACAGCAGAGATGGAGGAGATGAATTACAGGTTATTGGAGAAGGACACAACCATTTCTGAGCTTGAGCATCAAAATATGGAGTTGAAGGAAACAGTTAAGAGGTTGAAGGCCAAGATTTGTAGTCTTCAAGTGAAGGCAAAAATTGAGGTCCAGCCCAATTCAAGCAAAGATCAGACCTTTGTTACTTTTGTAATTGCTTGTTGCGTTACATTTGTGGTTGTGTATCTATTGAAATGGTCCCCTTCTTGGGGTGAGTTTTTGGGGTCTGCTCTGGGTTGGTTGTGGCAGGGCTAACACATCATCAACAACTTGAGGTTCATCTATTCCATGCAAGACAAACAGATCAATTGACCTTGATTTTTCAACAATGTTAGTCATAATCCTCACCTCTGCATCATCATACACCCTCTTCAAACCATCATCCATTGAACAACCAGGTCTCAAGTAGTAAATCATTTCAATTTTCCTATAACCACCACACTCCTTTGCCATCTTTTCTAAGAAAAACCAGCTTAATTCATCAGGATCAACTGGGTATGTTTTACCTTCCCCTCCCACATACAAGGTCCCATTTTTACTTGACTTGAACAACCCACCATGCCAAAACCGCAAACAAACCCACTCCATATCCAGTTGACCTACCCACAAATTCAAGAATTCAACAACAATATAGGGCAACCAACAATAAGAAGCTAATTTCCACAAATGTAGAAAAAATTCAAATTCGAATTTCAAAAGTAAAATGAGGAAATACCTGCAATCGTCTTTAATGGAGGTTAACTGATTTCAAATCCAGCTAATTTCTAAAAAATGTGCTCCCAATCCAGCTCAACAAGTAGCTAATTTGAACAGAAATTAAAAGAAGAAAGTAGAAGACGAAGAGATGAAGAGGGGAAGAGAGGAAGGGAAGAGAGTCATTAATGGAGGTTAGAGAAGAAGGAGAGAGAGAGAAGTCAGTAATGTCAGTTAGATTGGGGTTTTGGGAGGGAATTAAAACGCACGTGAGTTTCACGTGGTTCAGGTTAACCTGTTTCTCAGGTTGCCCATGGGTATGGTCCACCAATAGCTAATACCCCCCAAAGTATGGTCTATTATATAATAAATGAAAGTTGGGACCATTTTGAGCGGACGGGTAAAAGGTGGGAGTATTACGGGCCATTTTTCCAAAATTCAAAGTGCGAAAAAGAAAAGCAAACGAAAATGCACAAAGCAAAATGCAAATGCAAAAAAAGAAAGAGCCAAAGGCAAAACGACAAGCTAGGGGGCTTGCACACAAGTTCTACCCCTCATTCCAAAATCCTTCAATCCATCAAAACCTTTCAACATTTCCTATCCAATCCTAACTCCTTCTTCAAGGTATGTCCAAGCCCGCTAGGTTGAGAACTCGAAAGGGCGTCCTATGCAAAAGTTAGGGCAAAACAAAAAAAATCAGATCCAGAACTACGAATGGTCTGATTTCGCAATGATACGTAGGAATCATCATCTCGAGGTCCGACCTCTTCAATAAAAAAATTAATCAATGTCTACTGATTTGACTTTCTAGGATTAAGAAGCATATTCTTTCTAGATCCCGACATAGACTCAAGTCCAAACTATATCTATATAACTCACAAAATTAAACCTTTTTATTTTCAGTCCAAACTCTCCTTGTCCCTGAAGGACTCTCCTATAATTCCATGGTCTCTGGCGATATCTAACTTTGCCTACATTAACTTCTAGTGAAGAAACTTCATATCAACAGCTCCAAACGCTCAATGTTCAAGACAACTATATTCTAATCTAGGCTCAGAGTGCCTAATTCAAGAAAAAATTTCCCACAGTGGGGGCTTCCTATATATGTGGTGGTTCCTCCAAATCAAACTCCCAAAAAGTTGTAATTTGCATATCTCACTTGCGGACCCCGATTCATTATCAAAACAGTTTTCGAAAATCATTCTATCTCCTTCTACCAATCCACACCTCCTAGCTTTGCAAAACCTTGACCTGGCATAACATCCCATTTATCCTTCTTATCTTTGCATAACCTTGACCATGCATAGTATTCCATCTACCTTTCTTAGCCTTGCATAGTGTCTCATGCATCATTAGAGAATCTAAGTTCGCCTTACTGCATCATTACTTGTAGGTAATCAGATTACTTCATTTCACTCAGGTAATCATTACCTGTAGGTAATCAGATTAAGTTCTCTAAAAAACCGCAGCAATATTCCCTTTTATCAAATAAAAGGGTTAGGGTTTTCCTTCATTTCACTCCTGTGAAGGGCGCCGTTCCTGTAACACCCCAATAATTCTCTCTTTTCTAAAATACCTTTTAAATATAAATAATAGAGAATTATTAAAGTATTATCGCCCGTGTGAAAAAGTATCGGCTTATTCAGAATTTTGCAGCGGAAAACAATAATAATAAACTTTATAAATAAACTTAGTCAACCATAAAGTCAACTTCAAAACCAACCAACAACCAAAGTCAACCTTAAAACCAAATTAAACCAACTATAAAATATATAGTTCAAAAGTACAATGCATAACTACACAAGCTCTCCAAATCCCGATCCCAATGATGCACCATCTTCGAACCTGTTAGATGGACTATGCACTATTGACCCTTAGAGACTGCTCACCATAATGGGTCATCACAGGATCAATAAGACAAAGCCATGATCAACACATACAAACAAAGCACGTAATCAGCAAAGTTGAGTACTACATAATAATACATAAACATTCCTAACATGATACTAATAAATGATAAGCAGGGATAAATAATAACATAACAATCTAACAATCTGCAGACAACTTTTACTGAACTACACTTTAACCATCTTTTTAATACTTTAATGGAATAGTTATTGGACCAAGTTGTCTAACTAAAAACCAGCCTTCACCTAGGAAGATGAAATACGGGCGCGACTCCGTATTCCTAAATGACCTACGATATCGGGGAATCTTTAAAATAAATAGGAACGGTGATCAATTCAATTCCCAGAAAAAGCCATGGCCCACTCACCATGTACCCCAACTCCTGATTGTCCAACTTTAGACGTGCACCAGTCTAAAGTTTATTACTATCCACGTTACACTTTACATGATTTACCAATTATTACTTGTTATGACACACAAACAATACAAATAACATATAATCAAACATTCTCAACCTGATTCCTTTTTATCTTAGGATTAAATAAGTGATCATACAACTTACAACCCAAGATTAATTCCTTCTTATTTCAATCCTTCTTATTTGTTGAACCTAGCCAACAACCAACTTACCTTTCATAGGCATAAATTATCAACTTACCGAATAAGGCCCACAGTCCTCATAAAGTAGTGAAAATAATAACATAAGGGAACACATGATTCAACTCAATAAATATATTAATTCCACCATGTGAATTAATAAATAAAGTTCCCAACCAACATGCTTGCATCAATATTCCATACAAACATGATATTCAACTCATAAATAATTCTTAAAATCAACATGTTCGCACACAGGCATAAAACATGTAAAATCCAAGCATAATTGAAATCATATATGAACTCACAAAAGTTCCTATACATGATAGTACTTAACTTTTACTTCCTAAAATCATGATACTACAACCAACAACACATAGGTATGTGCGTACCTTGTGTAGACAAATTGGTAGGCCACCTTTAATCACCTTAAAAAATTGCCTAAAGAGTAATCTCCGCCTAAAACAACCATTAAAATCAATACTTCAAATAAATTCCAGCAACTTTAAAATACTTTAAATCCCCTTTAAAAAATATTTAAAAGTTGTTTTTATCATTAAAACCTCAATTACTTTTATTACCTAGCATACTAATACTATACTAGTCAATAAAATCCATAAAACTCCATTAATAGCAACCTTTCTAAAATTCCAGCAACTTATAAATTATTAAAACCTCCTTTAAACATACTTAAACATGCTTAAGTTCATAAGTTAGCCCAAAATCATAAACTATAACATATTTCTTCAATACATAATTTATATAATCTTAGATTCATAAACAAACCATTAAATCATAACTTTTTAAACATAAACTTATTAAAACAAACCCTAAAGATACAAACTTTGCATTAAACAAAACTTGAGGAGGAAGAAATAACAACCAAACAAAGAAGAGGAGGAATGAAACTCGCGTCAACCGAGGGGGACGCGGGTGCTGGCGGCTCGCCGGCGTGGTCGGCGGTGGCAGCGACAACTGTTGCCGTTGACGGTGGAGAAAACCGAGAGAAGGAAGAGAGAAAAAAGAAAAGAGAGAGAAGATAGCTTGTGTGGAAAATTTTGGGGTTTATATAGATTTCTCCTTGTGGGCTTAGGAAAAGGTAATTGGGCTAGGATTATAAATCATTTTCCAAATCTAAGACTGTTTGGGTTCCTCAAACCCATTTAAGAATCCTTTTCCAAAACCAAAAAGTATTTCAAACATTTCAAATACTTTCAAAGCATGACTTTAATAAAATATTTGACTTGAATAAATTATTAAAATAATTCCTTTGACTTTCAAATAGTCAACCTTTGAAGAAATAAATCATTAAAATGCTAAAATATATGTAAATATATTTAAATATAAATAACTATATATTAATATATATTTATAAAATCCATAAAATTACTGGGGATTACAGTCTACCCCTCTTAAAAGAAGTTTCGTCCCGAAACTTAACACAAAAACTCACACATTTTCAAAAGTATTCAACTCAACTCCCATTGGAGAAATACTTGTGCCACTCATGCACTCTTTTGCCAACTTAAAATCACTTGTGTTACTCATGAACACCTTTTCTTATGCGGAGAATCTATTTATTTTGCACCAACACGTGCAAATCGCCAAAATAAGCATAAAAATGCATAAAAATACCATAAAATAGGTAAAAAGCGTGAAATTCTATCGCATTCTACCCCCCTTAAAGAAAACGAGTTACGCCCTCGTAACTCACCTCAAGGAATAAATCTGGGTACTTATTCTTCATTTCAGCTTCGGCTTCCCACGTCGCCTCTTCGGACTCATGGTTTGACCAATGCACTTTCACGATATTGACATCTCTATTGCGTGTACTACGCACCTTCTTATCAAGAATTTTCACAGGCCTTTCCTCATATGTGAGGCTACTATATATCAATCTGGATCGTCTCAGGCTCCAAGACATGACGCTCATCAGGGATATAACGCTTGAGTTGGGAAATATGAAACACATCGTGCATCTTCTCGAACTTCATTGGCAAAGCTAACCTATAAGCTACCTTCCCAATTCTTTGCAGAATCTCATATGGACCTACATATTTGGCACTTAATTTACCCTTTTTCCCAAATCTCATCACACCCTTAGTTGGTGATACTTTCAGAAACACTTTATCACCCACTTCGACTCATCTTCTCTTCGCTTCAAATCGGCATAACTCTTTTGCCTATCTTGAGCAGCTTGAATTCTAGCCTGAATCAACTTCACATTCTTGACAGTCTCCTCAATGAACTCTGCCCCCAATTCTATATTCTCACTAAAATCATTCCAGCAAATGGGACTTCTACACTTTCTTCCATATAACGCCTCAAAATGAGCCATTCTAATGCTCGCATGATAATTATTGTTATACTACCTCTAAGGATTGAACTTTCCCCATTGGTCTCTTATGATCTATCTTCACTTTCTGACAAGCTAGACATTTTGACACGAATTCAGCGACCTCACGCTTCACATCCGGCCACCAATAGATTTCCTTGAGATCTTTATACAACTTATCACCCCCAGGGTGCACATAATATGGAGTATTATTCCCCTCATCCATAAAACGTCTCTTAATCTCGTCACATTTTTGTGGTACACATTACCTTCCTTTGAACCTCAACTTCCATCATCATGGATCTTAAAATCGACTTCCTTACTTTACTTGATATTCTCCTTAATCTTATCTAGGTGCTCATCTCCAACTTGACCATCTTTGATCTTATCGAAAAGTGACAACCCCAATGACAAAGTACTCAATCTTGCCTTGATCTCCCCAGGATTTAAGATTTCTAGGCTAAGCCTTTGCATAACTCGACACAATTCCCCATGAACTACCAAGGCACTCATGCTATGGCTCGACTTCCTACTCAAAGCATCGACAACTACATTCGCCTTCCCTCCATGATACTGGATGTCTAAATCATAATCCTTAATCAACTCTAACCATCTTCTCTGCCTCATATTGAGGTCTTTCTGGGTGAAAATGTACTTCAAACTTTTATGGTCAGTAAAGATCTTACAGGTTGCCCCATAAAGGTAATGTCTCCAAATTTTCAAGGCAAACACGATCGCAGCTAACTCTAGATCATGGGTAGGGTAATTAGCCTCATAAGGTTTCAACTGACGCGACGCATACGCGATCACCTTCCCATTCTGCTGCAACACACATCCCAAACCTTTCTTTGAAGCAGCACTATACATCTTAAATCCCTCATTCCTATCCGGCAGAGTCAAAACAGGTTCAGAGGTTAAACACTCCTTCAAAATCTGAAAAGCTTCCTCGCACTTCTCACTCCACTCGAATTTTAACTCCTTCTTCATCAAATTAGTCATTGGCCTTGCTATCTTCGAGAAATCTCTCACAAATCTCCTATAATAGCCAGCTAGACCCAAAAACTCTTGAAATCTGACACATTCTTTGGAGTAGGCCACTCATTCACAGCTTGAATCTTGGCAGGATCTACAGAGACTCCTTCCTTAGACACATAGTGACCCAAAAATGCTACTTTCTCCAAACGAAACTCACACTTAGAGAACTTGGCATACAACTGATTTTTCCTAAGCGTCTCCAATATAATCCTCAAGTGTTCATCACGCTCTTTTTCATTCTTTGAATAAATCAGGATATCATCAATGAATACCACAACGAAATTATCTAAGAACTCATGGAAAATCCTATTCATCAAGTCCATAAATATGGCAGGTGCATTGGTTAACCCAAAAGGCATTACAGTGAACTCATAATGACCATAATGAGTCCTAAACACAGTCTTAGGTATATCCTTCTCAGCTACCCTCAACTGGTGATACCCCGAACGTAAATCAATCTTCGAGAACACGCTCGCTCCATTCAATTGATCGAATAGGTCATCTATCCTAGGCAAAGGATATTTGTTCTTGATGGTTACATTATTCAATTCCCTATAATCGATACATAACCTCATACTCCCATCTTTCTTCTTAACAAACAACACAGGAGCTCCCCAAGGTGATGCACTAGGCCTAATATAACCTTTATCGAACAGCTCTTGCAACTGCGTCTTCAATTCACTCATCTCAGGAGGTGCCATTCTATAGGGTGCTTTAGATATAGGTGCAGTTCCAAGAACTAAGTCTATGGTGAACTCAACGGCTCTTTCAAGCGGCATACCAGAAATCCCACTTGGAAACACATCCATAAACTGATTCACAATCGGTACATCCTCAATCTTCAATCCAGCCTCTTTACTTCCGAGATGCTAGCTAATCACACTTAACATTCGTAAACCTCAATTTAAACTTCATAAACCTCGAATTATATTATCTTGCACACTACATAAAAACAACTCACATCCCTTCTTCACCAACTTCTTCACTTGCATTGCAGAAATGACCCCAAAGTTCTTAGGCTTCCCAAAACGTCAATACGAAGTTAACTTCCCAAAGGGCTTCTTAATACTACTTTCTGAGCTTCACAATCTATTTTGGCCTTATAGAAACCTAACCAATTCATCCCAAGAATAACATCTAGGTCTCCCAGATTAAACTCTATCAAATTAGAAGGAAATACATAGTCTCCTATCTTCATAGGCAAATCTTTAAATACTTGGTACACCTTATGACTTCTCCAGTAGGTATACTAACAGGCAGGTCAATTACTTGAAAGTCTACTAACCCCAAACTTTTAATAACGGATGACGAAATAAACAGATAGATCGCTAGATCCCTTTTACAGTCTCTATAAGGGTGGTTCTTACTACATACACTTCTTACAGTTGTAACTCCTCTCAGACTGGCCCTTATTATTCAATTCTTGACCATTTCTCCTTTGGAAATTTCCATTCCCATTACTATTCTTCTAAACATTTCCCTGAATTCCTCCAGCATTGAAATCCTTTCTTTTCTCACCCACTACAGTATTCTTCTTATCACGCCTCGACTGAAGACCATAAATATGGGCGGCTCTTCCATACACAACATCTAAGGACACAAAGGTCTCATCACCTAACCCCAATTGGATTTCCTCAGTCAAACCTTGCTCAAATCTTTGAGCCTTTAACTCTTCAGTAGCTACTACCTCAGGTGCAAACCTCGACAGTGCTATGAACTTACGATAATACTCACTCCCCACCCTAAGGTTTATAGACTCTTGGGCTTTCTGATTCCTCATAAATGCAGGGTAAAACTTCCCTCTTTAAGCAGAAATAAAGGGATCCCAATTAAACCCTTCAACAACACTAAGTCTAGTCCCATTCTTTCAGATATAATACCGTTTGACCTACTTTCATAGCTTCAGGACAATTCACAGCCCCAAAAATCTTTTTAATTCCCTAATCCAACTCTCTAAAAAGGTAGGGTCTGCTTGCCTATTAAAGTACCGCGGTTTAAACTTAGCTAGTCTCTCAAACATGTCCCCAGCAGGATCGGGACGCTCAACTCTTTCGTGAGTCAAATTTTCTGCCAATAGGCGAATAACAGAAGCTAAGGCATTACCGTTGTTGGCCATTCTATTTCGCGACCTTAAATTTAACGTAACTCTACTTTAGGTTTCGATACACAATTAACTACTTGCCATTTACTATGAAGGCAACATTTGATTTGACCATAAAGATCGCATCAACAAACAATTTCTCATGAAGTTACTATAACACTAAGTTCACACATTATGAACCATAACAATCATATATTCACGCATGAATAAATATTCACATTAATAATCACATAAGGATCAAATGCAACCACTCACAATAATTAAAGAAAATATTCCCCTTTTCGGGTACGAATAAATTCTCACTTAATTCAAATAACTGAATAATAACTTTTATTCCTCGAACGATAATAAGAATATTTCCCAATCCAAAATAACCAACTTATTCTTCGACAATATAAAGATGCTAAATAAGGAAATTTAAACCATTGTAGCTTAGCTACTTATTCAACTACTAACCTTAGAACATAAATAAATGCTCTATGGAGTTACATTATCATTCCTATCCTTATTTTCTTTATACTTTTATGGAGTAAACATTTCATCCTCAAAGTCTCCAGAGTCTCCACTATAAGAATAATAATAACCTGGATTCCTAGGTCTAGTAGATCTTCGAATCCTTTTGGGTTGATGACCATCCTCGGCCAACTCTGAATCACTCACATCGCTCAGATAAGATCTCCAAGTAATACTATAGATGTCCTTTCATGTTTGCCCTCTAGTACAATCAAACTCCTGAATAAGCTCATCATTGCTATCAGGAATGCTTACTTTCAAAACACAACACATAATGATCTCTAAGCTGATGTAGCTCTCACTATCAGACTCTCCATCATACTCATCATCACTCAATACAATTGGGTTGTAGTAGCTCTCTACTCGAATATTCTCTCTATTAGACATGTCTAGAGATCCCATAATAGATGAATACTACCTCTATAAGCAAATGATACTCTCACTTAGCGTATATTCCCAACAATAATAAGTAATAAGCAAGAATAACAGAAATATAAAGCATAGGGATAACATAACATTTAGCAGGGAAGAAAAATATAATCATGTTGAACTAACTATTTAATGCAGACATATAATGTTTCTATCTTATATGCCCATCCTATACTACCCATCTCTCATAAATAAATAATTTTTGAATTTATAAGGAACCAAAAAAAAATGAAAATAAAATAAAAAAAATATAGTTCGAAAGTTTCGAACATAATAAAAATAAAAATAAAAAAAAATTCGGTCACAATAAAAAAAAATTCGGACCCTTTCAAAAATTTAATTCGAATCGAAATAATACTTGGAATCTTGAAAAAGAATTTTCGAAGGTAATTTAAATACCATGAATAAGTAGGAGCTCAATTCTAAGAAATTCATTTTAAGTAACTAGCTAGTTAGGCGCCTAAAGACTTAAAGTTGGCACGAAAAGCCAATAAAAACCTAAAGCTCCTAGATACCACTTTGTAACACCCCAATAATTCTCTCTTTTCTAAAATACCTTTTAAATATAAATAATAGAGAATTATCAAAGTCTTATCGCCCGTGTGAAAACGTATCGGCTTATTCAGAATTTTGCAGCGGAAAACAATAATAATAAACTTTATAAATAAACTTAGTCAACCATAAAGTTAACTTTAAAACCAACCAACAACCAAAGTCAACCTTAAAACCAAATTAAACCAACTATAAAATATAAAGTTCAAAAGTACAATGCATAACTACACAAGCTCTCCAAATCCCGATCCCAATGATGCACCATCTTCGAACCTGTTAGATGGACTATGCACTATTGATCCTTAGAGACTGCTCACCAAAATGGGTCATCACTGGATCAATAAAGCAAAGCCATGATCAACACATACAAACAAAGCACGTAATCAGCAAAGCTGAGTACTACATAATAATACATAAACATTCCTAACATGATACTAATAAATGATAAGCAGGGATAAATAATAACATAACAATCTAACAATCTGCAGACAACTTTTACTGAACTAGACTTTAATCATCTTTTTAATACTTTAATGGAATAGTTATTGGACCGAGTTGTCTAACTAAAAACCAGCCTTCACCTAGGAAGACGAAATACGGGCGTGACTCCGTATTCCAAAATGACCTACGATATCGAGGAACCTTTAAAATAAATAGGAACGGTGATCAATCCAATTCCCAGAAAAATTCATGGCCCGCTCACCATGTACCCCAACTTCTGATTGTCCAACTTCAGACGTGCACCAGTCTAAAGTTTATTACTATCCACGTTACACTTTACTTGATTTACCAATTATTACTTGTTATGACACACAAGCAATACAGATAACATATAATCAAACATTCTCAACTTGATTCCTTTTTATCTTAGGATTAAATAAGTGATTATACAACTTACAACCCAAGATTAATTCCTTCTTATTTCAATCCTTCTTATTTGTTGAACCTAACCAACAACCAACTTACCTTTTATAGGCATAAATTATCAACTTACCGAATAAGGCCCACAGTCCTCATAAAGTAGTGAAAATAATAACATAAGGGAACACATGATTCAACTCAATAAATATATTAATTCCACCATGTGAATTAATAAATAAAGTTCCTAACCAACATGCTTGCATCAATATTCCATACAAACATGATATTCAACTCATAAATAATTCTTAAAATCAACATGTTCGCACACAGGCATAAAACATGTTAAATCCAAGCATAATAGAAATCATATATGAACTCACAAAAGTTCCTATACATGATACTACTTAACTTTTCCTTCCTAAAATCATGATACTACAACCAACAACACATAGGTATGTACGTACCTTGTGTAGACAAATTGGTAGGCCACCTTTAATCACCTTAAAAAATTGTCTAAAGAGTAATCTCCGCCTAAAACAACCATTAAAATCAATACTTCAAATAAATTCCAGCAACTTTAAAATACTTTAAATCCCCTTTAAAAAATATTTAAAAGTTGTTTTTATCATTAAAACCTCAATTACTTTTATTACCTAGCATACTACTACTATACTAGTCAATAAAATCCATAAAACTCCATTAATAGCAACCTTTCTAAAATTCCAGCAACTTATAAATTATTAAAACCTCCTTTAAACATACTTAAACATGCTTAAGTTCATAAGTTAACCCAAAATCATAAACTATAACATGATGCTATGATTTTCCAACATGTAAAACCCTAAAAATCCATACTTTGATATTTTAAACCCTATTTTAACATAACAAGTAAATCTGAAATTTTATTTCTTCAATACATAATTTATATAATCTTAGATTCATAAACAAACCATCAAATCATAACTTTTTAAACATAAACTTATTAAAACAAACCCTAAAGATACAAACTTTGCATTAAATAAAACTTGAGGAGGAAGAAATAACAACCAAACAAAGAAGAGGAGGAATGAAACTCGCGGCAACCGAGGGGGACGCGGGTGCTGGCGGCTCGCCGGCGTGGTCGGTGGTGGCAGCGGCAGCTGTTGCCGTCGACGGTGGAGAAAACCCAGAGAAGGAAGAGAGAGAAAAGAAAAGAGAGAGAAGATAGCTTGTGTGGAAAATTTTGGGGTTTATGGGGTTTATATAGATTTCCCCTTGTGGGCTTAGGAAAAGGTAATTGGGCTAGGATTATAAATCATTTTCCAAATCTAAGAGTGTTTGGGTTCCTCAAACCCATTTAAGAATCCTTTTCCAAAACCAAAAAGTTTTTCAAACATTTCAAATACTTTCAAAGCATGACTTTAATAAAATATTTGACTTGAATAAATCATGAAAATAATTCCTTTGACTTTCAAATAGTCAACCTTTGAAGAAATAAATCATTAAAATGCTAAAATATATTTAAATATAAATAACTATATATTTAAATATATTTATAAAATTCATAAAATTACGGGGGATTACAGTTCCGGACTTCCAGTCCACTCCCTCATTTCATCCTCTCCATCTCTCCTTTATCTCTCCTCCTCAAGCTTCATCCTCCAAATCTCCATCTCTTCTTTCTTTCTCCTCCTCCAAATCCCCATCTCTCCTTTCTCTTTTCCTCCTCGTCGCTGCTGTCAGACATTCTCTTTCCCTCCGCGTCACTCTTCTCCGAGATTCGGCCACCTTTGTCGTTGTTCTTCAAGTTTTCCGGCCATCTTCGTCAGCCGTTGGTGTTAAGAGATTTCAGATCACGCAAACTCCTCGAGCAACCGTCTCGGATTCTTCTTCGCATATCGTGCGACTCCATCTTGGATTGTTCTTCGCATTCTCCTCAACGGTGACTAGTCTCGAGTTCGTTGGGGCTAAGGTTTTTTTTACTTTTTTTATTTCATTCATCTGTTCTTCAAGTCGTGGTAATATCTTTTTGTTTTTGTAATTTCATTCGTTCTTTTTATTCTTTTCTTTGTCATCTTAGTTTGTAATATTAGTCTGTTCTTTTTGTAATTGAATGTCATCTTAGTTTGTTTTTGTAATTCGTCTGTTCTTCAACTCATAGCATTCTTTTTGATTTGTTCTTCTTAGTTTTTTTTTGTAATTTTAGGATTTGTAAAAATATCATTTATATTAAATATAAATATATTCAATTTTGTTTGTTGTAACTATTTTTGATGTAATTGCACTATAATGATGCATATATTGCTATAACTATTTTAGTGGGGAGAACTACTAGATCATTTAACCTAAAAAATGAAAAAAAAAATTGGGCCAGCACCTATTGCTGCGGGTTTCACCCACAACCGCAACAATAGATTAACATATTGCTGCTGTTAGAAAACCGCAGCAATAGGTTTCACCTTAAAACACCTTAATTTGCGACGCCATGAAATCCGCAGCCTTTTAGAAACCATAGCAAAACGATATTATTCTACTAGTGTTGGTTCGGTCCAAAGGAAGAGCAATTCAACATGGTAAGCCCAAAAGCGTTTTAAAAACATAAAGTATTTATATCAAATCCAAACCCAATTTTAAAGTCCCAATTAATTATTCCTGATAATTAATTGTATTTTTAATATTCTTAATAATTATTCTCGATAATTATTTTCTAAAGGATATTTCGAATCAGATTTTATACTTAAAAATAGCAGATTTCGGATTTTAAATGATAAAATTACATCGAAAATAGAAAGAATCTTTAAACGAACAAATTCACCCACATCTGCGTTGCTTCAAGCGCACTATGATACGTTGACGCAACACAAGGGCAGTTTACAAAAGCCAAGAACGCAAAGCTAGCCTGCGTGGACGCCAGCCTGTTGCACCAAGTGCATGGTGATGCCGAGCGCATGGCCCATGCGTGGGACGCACCATGCGTGCGCTCAGGGCAAACCCTGCTTCTTATTCTCCGCATAATTTTCGGTCTCGTTTCTCCTATAAATAGCTATGTTTGACGAATGTTTTTCATACGATTTAAATACACTACTTCAACCCACTTTACAACATACTTCGGCATACACTTCGTAACAAAGTTCGACATACGCTTTGACACGGCTTACACATATAGTTTAATAAATTCACATACTCTCTCATACTTCAAAGACACATTCATCACATTCAGACACACATTTGAATACACTAAAATTCCATTGGTTCATATTCAAACTCCATTGAAACTTTAAGATTGCTGCTCTTGCTGATTGTTAAATAAGACCCAGACGACAAATGTATTAATCCTGAGGGTCAATTTCAATTTAATTCCTTTTGTTACTAAATCTATTTGTCATAATGTAGATCTTACAGGAATTCGCGCTCTCTTGTATATTCTTCTCTTCTCTAATCTTTTTTTATTATTCATAATTATATGTATGTTATATGCGTTAATGCTTTCATCACCGCACATGCTTATTTATGTTAATCAAAGATCTAAATAAATGTTCCAATGCTAAATTCATATAATTTGGACAATTGGATTAGGTTTCGAGAAATTTGATTGCATAATAACATGTCACCAAAAATTAGTATTTTGCGTGTTTAATGAACCGACTTAGATTAGTTTACATATTGCATAAACATATTATGTGGTTGTTTAGTTGCATAAATCTCGAACATGACTCATATTAAGTAGATGCCAACAGTGGGCGAATTTGATTCATGATCATATTTGTACCCTCAGCCCGAAACTCAATCTTTGGTTCATTGACCATTCATAGAGTCATGACGTAGAAATCTATAGTGGATAAGTCCCTAAGTTGTTCCTACGATTTCCTAATATCTAATTAGGTTTATGAGTCTTGTTTTAAACACTTGTTGGTGACTTCCAAAACGTTTTTCAAAACAAAACATTTATAATGAGGTAGTCAAATACGCGTTTATCCCGCGTATGCAATTAAAAAATCCTTTGACGTTGCTATTTGATATCCGAAACAACATATATCTCACCTTCATAAGCGTTTTTGTAACACTATATAAAACACTACTTTTCATCATCAACAGAGTTTTGACGTAATCCAAACTTTAAAACTCAAGGCTTTTACCTGTTGGATGTTGCTCGTTCTATTTTCCAACTTGCCAATCAGTGTTTTTAATAGTTGCTAGTTTTTTTTTTTTGGAAAATTTGCCAAAAAAAACCTTTTACGAGTTCATTTTTGCGAAAAAAACTTTATAAAGCATTTTTTGCGAAAACAAACCAAAATCAAAATTATTTTGCAAAACCATTTTCCGGCGTTGACCATCTCAATTCCGGCGTTGACCACCACCTAGCCACCACTACCACCACCTGCCACTAGCACCCACCCACCCCCTGCGGCCCCCACTTCACCCCCCACCTTGCCCCCCACCACTGCGGCCCACCCCACCCCCCACCGGCGGTCCCCCCCCCTCCCTCCACCCCCTCGGGCGGCCCCACCCCCTTCGCCCCTACCCTCTATCCTCTCCCTTCTTCCCTCCCTCACCCCCTCTCCCTCTCCCTTCGTCCATTCCCCCCTGCAACCCCTTCGCCCGCGGCCTCCCCCTCCCACCCGGTCAAGGTTTTTCCGGCGCCCTAAAGCATAAAGATAGGAGAGAGAGAAGCGGTAGATAACGAAAATGGGGTTAAGGGCTACGGAGGGGGGGGGCTGCGAGAGGGGTTCGGGGTGGCGCAGCGATGGGGGGATGGACGAAGGGGAGATGAGAGGGGGAGGGCCGCCGCCCGAGGGGGTGGAGGGAGGGGGTTTCCGGGTGGGCGCGGCGGTTGGGGTGGGGATGGACGAAGGGAGAGGAGAGGGGGGAGGGGGTGAGGGAGGGAAGAATGGAGAGGAGAGAGGGTAGGGGCGAAGGGGGGGGTGGGGCCGCCCGAGGGGGTGGAGGGAGGGTTGAAATTGCTTGGTAGTGGTGGTAGGTTTACATCTTGTAAAAATAATTTTGATTTTGGTTTGTTTTCGCAAAAAATGCTTTATAAGGTTTTTTTCCGCAAAAATGAACTCGTAAAAGATTTTTTTTTGGCAAATTTTCCTTTTTTTTGGGATGGATTTTAATAGTTGCTAGTAAGTTCACTACTGTTAGCTTTACCTGCGCCTCTCTCTGTGTCTCTCTCTCTCTCTCTCCCCTATCTATCTCTCTCTCTCCCTTCTCCACTCGCAACAACAACAATGGCCATGCTTCTTCGAAGCGCCAATTTTCGCGCGCCATCACCTTTTCTCTCTACTCCTATCTCTCCATTAAGACCTATCAAGTGTTCTTTTTGTGTTACTTTTAAAACTAAATGCTACACTACAAATACTTGCTTATATTCTCACAATTTTCCCTCCAAATTCTCCCCTAAAGTTGCTGCGCCAAAGTTTGTGGTTCTTGCTTCTTCTGGAGAAGCCACTGAAACTGAACAAATTCAGCAACCTGAGATCCAGGTATTCCCCTTTTTCTTGTCCAACTATTTTTTCATCGAGGTTTGCCCCTATTTCTTAAATTTTATAAGCTTGTTGGGCATTTAGTAGTTATAATTAGTGTATAACACCCTTTTTTTCCAGATGGAATTGTCTGCCTCCTAAATACTTCGTCGGTTTCGCAATTAGCAGTATTTATCTATTAACTTTCAGTATAACTTTTTTATGGTAGGTAAAATAAAAATGCTATTAACTCAGATGTTGTTAGATTAGTAATTTTTAACTTTAGATATATGAATCGTTAAAGATGTGTATTAACAAGCGTGAAAGGCAAATGGTTGCAACTTGCAAGTATTCTAAAAGAGACGAAGTAGATAATTGTTGGTGGTTTTTTTTCAATGACTTAGTTCTTGAGTCACATTTAATTAGAGCTGTCAAAAACCGACCTGAACCTTCTATGATCAATAACACACCAGTACCTGGAAAAGCAGGTAAACTGATAACGTGTGCCAAACTTGACACCTCTAGCTATAGTCTCGAATTGCCATTGTTAGTAGCATAAACTGTCAATTACCTTTAGTTGGTGGCAAATGTACTAGGGATTGAGTAGGGCAATAAACAGATGATGTTCACCTCCAAGGAAAAAGGCAAGTTGTAACTTGTCTTAATAGAATGTTTTGGTGGAAGGCTTTAAGGCTCGAGTTGATTGGACGGAAAACATTTTTGATGGAAAATGACTTTCCATGAAAAAACATTATCCAACGGGAAAACAGAATAGTAGATTTGTTTTCCTTTGTTTAGGAAGAATGGCAATGAAAGGGGGAGGATGGATGGAAGAAAGGAAAGAGGGAAGGTGAAGAATGAGGAAAGAAATGGGACATTATTTCCTTTTAGAAGGAATATGTTTTCAACCCTTAGGAGACTTGTTGGGAGAACTACTTTCCACCGCTTAGAAATCTGTTTTCCACCCTTTACAAACCAAACAATAGGAAATGGGAATAATATTATTATGGGAAAATGTTTCCCACCCAACCGCTCATTATCTAAGTATTTTTTTATATCAATGGTAGTGAACTCATTATTTCGATTTCTTTTTGAGCTGGTTGAATATTTGTTGGCTGAAGGTTTTTCATATTGTCGTTGAACATATATTTTTGTTTGTTTAAGTGTGCTGCAAAGGGTTGCATGTAGTTTACTTGTGAGGATCCATAACCTGTAAGGCTTGATCTTGTGCTACTGCTGTGAACATGCATTTTATCGACTTAAAACTATCCTATGTCATTAAACTCTAATCACTGTTTATCAGGATCTGTATTTTGATAATATTTGAGTATAGGTCCTGCAAATTTAAGGCTAAAAAAATCATGGTTATGAATTAAAGAACGAAGGTTTTGTGTGGCATGCCGTGTTTGGTCAGCTAATTACTGTAGTTCTTTATGAACTCCAATCTCTTACTTTAGAGATTTTAGATTTCTGTTTCTTGAACATTAATGTTCTTCTGTCTGGAGTGATGAACTCATTTTAATGGCAATATTGTGTGATATAGCTTGTAGTATTACGACAGAAGCAAGGTTGCCTTGAATGTTCCCCCATCCTAGTGTGCAGAATGAATGCAACAACTTGGTTTGCTTATCTTCACAAAATCAGGACATGCTATTGAGTAGTTTTGTAGTTTGTAAACCCCTGCCCTTTCTTCTAATCTTACATATGAATAATATGTGAATGAAGTCTGTTTATATGTTTAATGAGTCAATATTAAATTATAAATCTGTCTAGGAACTATTGAATTTACTATCGGTCTTAAATCCTGATGTGAGTCTTTTCTGATTGATGATTTTAATAGGGTAATCCAGCTCCAGATGTGCTTGCTAGCAGGCAAATTTAGGGAATGCAAGAATCAAGTCTGAACCCTTGTCCTTGTTTTAACCCAAGCAGAATAAAGAGAAGCGTATAAAATGGAGAAAATTTCCAGCTTATAGGAAGTGTTCATTGTCTGTTATAAGGTCTTTTGCAAATCTTCTTGTGTTGTATGTTAAATGACACAGCCAATAGGTCTCTGAAAATCACTTTAGATTCATAGGGACAGGGTGGTGAGTCTTTTCTGTGCTCTAGAATAAATTAACTCAATCGATCAAGATTATCTTGTAACTATAATGCAGGATGGTACCCAGAACCCCCCCCAGGATTGAGGCTTGGTTTTGAAGATAAATGTTGACCAGAGATCATGAGGTGTGATCTTGGGATAATAATAAATGTGGTCATTCTATTCTTTGCTTGAGGATGTCTTGTTACAACTTTTTATATTGGCTAATGGTGGCCAGTCGTTTGTACTCTGCTAACAACTTTCTCATGATTTTAATGGTTTTATGTCTTTTTTGACAGGAGAATACAGATGAAGCTCTGAATGGTGAAGCTGTAGAAGAGGAAGTAAGTGATGATGCTAAATCTGATGCTGATGAAGCTCCCACATCACCAGTGATAACTGCTTTACAGTTGTATAAAGAGGCTTTGAGTAATAATGATGAGACCAGAGTTGGTGAGTTAGAGGCGTTCTTTAAATCCACTGAAGATGAAAAGGAGATGCTTGAAAGAAAGGTCGCCTCTATGTCTGAAGATCTATCAGTAGAAAGAGATCGTGTTCTTAGGATTGGTGCAGATTTTGATAATTTCCGGAAGAGAACAGAACGAGAACGTTCTTCATTGGTGACGAATGCAAAGGGAGAGGTAATTGAGAATTTTTTGGGTGTTTTGGATAATTTTGAGAGGGCGAAATCTCAGATCAAGATAGAGTCTGAAGCTGAGGAGAAAATCAGCAATAGTTACCAAAGCATATACAAGCAGTTTGTTGAAATTTTAGGCTCAATTGGTGTTGTTCCTGTTGAGACAGTTGGTAAACCGTTTGATCCATTGGTGAGTTCTTTTTCTTTCATTGTCTATTAAAACAGTGAATTGCTTTCTGCTTTCTTTAGCTTTGAGAATCTTCTATATGCTTCCCTTTGGGGTTTGGGTGAAAAGAGAGAGGAGCTTGGCTTCCCTTTGGCTAGCTAGCAGTTCATCTCGCTAAATGATAATATATGGAAATACTGCACAATGCTTTGCTTGGGTTACGTGATTAGGATCTCCTGCCTGAATAACTTGATTGGCTTAGTGATTACGCTGTTTGCTGTGTGGATTAATGCAGGTGGGCAACCAAGTTGGCTTGAATTTCAGCCGAGTATTTGGCAAAATGATTCAATTTCTCAATCGTGGTTTTTCAGGTTTTATGACGACCTGGAAACGTTAATAACTTCAAAACCTAAGTATTTCTTGATTTTCTTGCCAACTTGGTGAGTCCACATAGATGATATATGTACTGTGCTGGATCTTTGCTCACCTCATGTACGAAGTTGCATCTTAGATTATTCATGTTATTAATCATTTTAACTTTCGTTTTGGGTAAAAAACAATCTCTTTGGGTAAAAAACTCTCTTTGACATATCTTCTGGCCATAATTTTGTCAAAGTTGCACGAAGCCATCATGCGAGAAGATTCCACTGTATATGATGAGGGCGTTGTAATCGAAGAATATCGTAAAGGGTTTAAGCTTGGTGATAGGCTTCTACGTCCATCTATGGTGAAAGTATCCGCAGGTCCAGGGCCAGAGAAGCCTGAAACGGTTGAATCATCAGTACAAAACGATGGTGCAATTGAGGACAGTGAGGAAGATGTCAGTGCCGAAGGTGATTCAGATGACCAAACAACTCCAGAAAATTCACTTTTGTTAGATTAGGGGAGAGTTTGAACAGCTTTTTAATCAGATAACAGTTGTTTCCGCTGCTGTAACAAAAAATTTATTGTTATTGTTGTTCTCCTTGATTACGAGAGGACACTGATTGTAATAATTTTGTGCTCACAGAAGATAATTATATATACGTTAAGTGAATGTCTCATTGCTTTCAACTTCAGTGAATCAGAAGAGAGATGCAAAAACTTGATTTTCGATTCTAAGTATCAGGATTTTCTTTTCATATTCTCTCAACATTTGGGCTTGTTTCTAGCATTGAAAAAGTTGATGACCAAGGGACATACACATACTACAACACACTTAAAAAGCACAAAACATAAATTTTCTTCTTAAAATACACAGATCCACTACAAATGAAAGTAGAGATTATAAATATAGTTCTGAACAAAAGCTCATTGAACTAGAGTGAGTGACAACAATCTCATGTCAAAAAGGGACAAAAATAAAGTATGTCAACTTCTCCCACCATCAGAGAATGTAAATGACACAGTTAAGAACGATGACCATACTTTTTTCAACTTACAATGTTAATAAGGCTCTTGCGACGATAGAAGTGATGCATTTGCATCAGATAAGAAAATATGTCATACATAACACCTAGTATCACCTTCCTCCAACATAAGAGTGTAAATTAAGCTGACACTAACATAATACTAGTTTCATTGTGTTTCTTTCCTAATTTGGGACAAAGATTCAGACATATCTTTGGGACTATCGATGTGACGGACGGCATTCTCATGTCAAAAGGCACAAGGCTCAAACTTGCATCAGGCTTAAGCATATGTATCTGGTATTTTGCCACTGAACAATCCACTCTAAAGAGGATAATCAGACTCACAAAACTGGCAACCTCAAATATCACCGTACTCTGGAAATTCAATATGATGAAGATTAAAGTTGATATATGGTGTCAAAAACAAAAGACAACCACTTTTGTCATAGTTAACGTGTAAAAGACAGCAAAGAAAAGAACAAAAACAACAAAAGAAAAATGAATCAATTAAACGCAACAATCCAAGTTCATATACGTACTTGGTAGTTTATTAGTTGGCCCCAAGGATACACATTTGTGAAGTGTGTTGACCCTATGTTTTGAAGATGACATAAACAAAGACAAAACTTATTTGGACTAATATTCTACTAGTGTTGTTTCTAGTAAAACAGGTTTTTAATGTTCTTCGAAGAAACCATGGAGAATTGAACTCTGGAACACTTGATGAAGTTGTTGGAGTGAAGTTCCCAAGAACATTAGGGTGTTCCTAGGAGCTTCTGCAAGGAACAAGTAATAGCTTGGAAATAGGAGTTATTCCTAAATTTAGGAACAAAACAGTTTCTAAACTTTGGGAACAACAGCTAATATAAGAACTGTGATTTGGCACTATGCACAAAGGAACGTGTTAGAGTATAATGAAATTAATATCTTTCTGTTGAAAAGATTTTATCTTTATGGATAAAATAAAAACAAATCTTATATTTATCGTTTACTTAACCTTAGCTTAGCTATTTATTTCTATTCTTGAAAATTTATATTTAACTTTCTAGCCTATTTTTCTTTACTCTATCTTTAGTTTGTTAAACTTGATTTTTATCAATTGGTATAAATAAAATTGATTTTATCCGATCAGATATTATTCCTTATATCTAGACGTAGATTATCGTGGTTAGTTATTTGGAGGTATGAATGCATAACTCTTTGACGGGCACGTATATATAAATACCCCATTTCAATCATCATTTAAAGTAACACTAACCGAACATAATTGAGCGCATTTAACATTTTTATCGAGTCAGTACCATAAACAGTTCTCAGAAGCATCATTGTTCCTAAGTTTGTTGTTTGTTTATCTTAGATTTAATTCGAGAACTTTTAATTGATTTAGGGTTGGGATTTTAAGTGAAATCATGTACTTGAGTAAGCTTTGAGTGAAGCTTGAGAGAGGAATTTGAGTGAAATCAAGAGAGAAGAAGCAACAGTTGAGGGACTGTCGTAGGGATTGTTATTTCGAGTGGAACGAGAGAAAGAGAAAGAACATTGTCATTGTAATAGGTTGTACTTAGGGGTTGGCCTATTATTAGTGGATGAGTTGTGCTTAAAATCTCTTGGGGTCGAGGTTTTTACATCCTATTAGGCCTAAGAAGGTTTTTCTCGTAAAATCCCTCATGTCATTGCTTTGTTCATCTCGTATTTGTTTAAGTTCCGCAAAATTACTCATTGTTCCCAACAATACAATTCACCTCCCCTCTTGTATTGTTTCTAATAGAACAATAATTGGTATCAGAGCCGCTGCTCTTAAAACTAGCGGGTAACGCTGACGAGTGAGATTCTGGTTAGGAACAATGGACACAACTAAGAAACTGGAAGAAGGGTATTGCAAGCAAAGGCCTCCGATGTTCAGTGGTAAATTCTACACTAATTAGAAGAACCGTATGAAAATCTTTTTCAAAGCGAAAATTATCAGGTATAGAGAGTCATTGAAGTTGGAGACTTTGCAGTCACAACAACAAATGACAAAAAAGAGGTTGTTCCTAAACCTATGTCTAACTATGATAAAGATGACTTTGTCAGTGGAAATGAATGCTCTTATGGTAAAATTGTTTCAATGTGGTATTGGACCTCATGAACACAGACGTATCATGTGATGCAAGACGGCAAAGCAAATATGAGATATTTTGGAAGACACATGAAGGAACAAGTGAAGTCAATAGATCAAAAATTGATCTTCTAATGAATCAATATGAATTGTTCCAAATGAAATCAAAAGAAACTATTCAAGAAAATTTTACTAGATTCACTAACATCATTAATAAATTAGCTTCTCTTAGTAAAGTTATTTAAACAAGTACGAAAAGGTGCCTTTTGCTTAGGTAGACTTCTCGGCACCTTTTCGTACTTGTTTAAAGAACTTTACCAAGAGAAGCTAATTTATTAATGATGTTAGTGAATCTAGTAAATTTTTCTTGAATAGTTTCTTTTGATTTCATTTGGAACAATTCATATTGATTCATTAGAAGATCAATTTTTGATCTTTTAACTTTACTTACTGTTCCTTCATGTGTCTTCCAAAATATCTCATATTTGCTTTACCGTCTTGCATCACATGAACTGCATCTGGACTCGAAAAATGGAGAACCATCTAAGCAAAAGTCCATTGCACTAAGAGTTGATGAATATGATGAAACGGACACAGATCTGCTCTCATGGTCCGACGTTTCAAAAGGATGTTTAGGAGCATGAAGAGTGGTGGCTACAAGAGTAAGAATCGAAAATTCACTAGCAAAACTAGTTGTCATAAATGTCGCAGTTTAGATCACTTCATTAAGGAATGTTCGTAATAGGAACAAGAGAAAAGTAAGGACAAAGGCAAGGAACGCAACAAGAAAAGGAACAAGGGCTTTGAAAATCCTTTTTTCAAAACCGACTTGAGAAAAGCCATGATTGTTGCATGGGGAGATTTTAGTTCAAAAGAAGAAGAGCTTGATCAATCAACTGAAGAAACAGCCAACCTATGTTTAATGGTTGTAGATGACATTGAAACTGACGAGGAGATTGAATCACTAGAGGAAAGTCTTGATACTATCAAAACTCATTTAACTTGTATGTTTAATGAAAAACTATATGATCTATTAGTTGATGTCGTTAAAGATTGTAGAGATGAATCCACTAAAAGTAAACAAACTGAATATGCTTTTAAGGTAAATAAGGAACACACTGATTGTCTTAAGAACATTCGAATTGAAGCTGAAATCACTTCTTTGATTTATTTGACAAAAAATTGAAAATTAAAGAAAGTTATGAGAAAGTGAAAAATGAGAACTACTTGCTAAACCTAGAATTGAGTCAAATAAAGGAGTTTATTCCTGAAGTAAGTTCTTTTGATATAAGGTATGTTCCCTCAAAGAGCTTTATATTCGAAATTAAAGAATTAAAAAATGAACTATCTTTCTTGTCCAACCTTCCATTTACCAGAGACAAGCCTAGGTATTTTATGGCTCTAGCATTCTGAATGTTCCCATAACTTTCCTTAAGAGACAAAGCCAGCCAATTGAACACCAACATCTTTAAAAATTCGGTTTTCAAAATTCACATGGTACCCTCCATGTTTTCAAAATTCACCAGGTACCCCTCAGTTTTATGTAAATACACTGAAATGCCCTTAATGACTAACGGCGTTAACCGCCGTTAGTCATTAACCCTAATTTTTTATTTTAACCCTAATTAACCCCCTAATGTTAACCCTAATCCTAATCCCTAAACCTAACCCTAACCCTAAACCCTAAACCTAACCCTTACCCCCCCTCCCCCACCCTCCCACCACCCCCGCACTCCTCCCCCACCCTCCCACCACCAATGCAGCCTCCCACCCCCCGCCACCCCGCAGCCCCCCCCCCCCACCCCCACCCCCGCACCCCCTCCCCCACCCCGCGTCGCCCGGCCCCCTCCCCCATCCCCGTCGTCGCCGCAGCCCAAACCATAAACCCAACCCAAACCCTTGCTCCCCCACCCCGTCCATTTCCGCACTACCCTCCCCACCCCGTCGATTTTCGTGGGATTAGTACAACCAGTCGTGAGTCCCCACCCCTCCCTCCCCTTCCACCGTCTCGCCGAAGACTTCGCCGGCGCTTTCCCTTAGCTTCGCCATCATCGCCCTCGCACGTTGCTCCATTCTCCATCTTCGCTTGTTGCTATCACCGCCGGTGTTTGTAGTTTAGCGGTGCGGCCGCACCTTTGATATTGCGGTTCCGGCGCCATCGTTAGGCGGTGCTCCACCACCATTGTGTGACGAGAGAAAATGGGGAAGAGAAAACGAGGAGATGAGGCTGCGTTTGGGGGGGGGGGGCTGGGGGAGGGGCTGCGGGGGGGGGTGGGATGTGGGGGGGGCGCGATGGGGGGTGAGGTAGCGCCGATTGGGGGTGGGGGCTGCGGCGGGGGGGGGAGGGGGTTCTTGTGGTGGTGGGAGGGGGGGGAGGGGGGTTAGGGTTAGGGTTAGGGATATGGTTAGGGTTAGTTAGAAGTTAGATTAATTAGGGTTTAATTAGGTTAATTAAGGGTTAATTACGGTTAAGACTAACGGCGGTTAACGCTGTTAGTCATTAAGGGTATTTGGGTGTATTTACATAAACCTGAGGGGTACCTGGTGAATTTTGAAAACATGGGGGGTACCATGTGAATTTTTTGAAAACTCGGGGGTACTTGGTGAAAAAACCGTTAAAAATTTCAGTTAGGAGAGCACCATACCCAATAATAATATTGTTGAAGATGCAATGATGAAGGTGCTGAATCGTTATGGAGGAAAAGTTTATTTGAGTATAGGTTTTGAAGCAATGAACATAAACCATGTCAAGTAGGCATACTTTTTTTCTTTTGGCTGGTCTAGGAAGGAGGGATTTTTTAACCAAATTATATAAAATTTTGTGGAAGGGGCTAAGAAGGTTGTGATCCAAAGTAGTACTACCTTTGGAACCATCAAAACTACAAACGAGATCATATTGGGTTATATATGTACGAGTAAAAGGGAAGACAGGTTTGTATTTGAAGTAGACATCAACTCCGATAGTAGGAACATTGAACAATGCTCCTAACTTAGCTTCATCAAACTTAATTTCAGTATCCTTTACTTTAGAGAAACAAACCCCATCTATTAACTCAAAATTTTCACAGAATTCAGCTAGGGCTTCCGAGATTAACACATTAGCAAAACTCGATCCAAACAATTTTTCCCAATTTTGTTTCACTATAGTTTCTACCAAGATAATAAAGTTTTCTTTTCTACACCAAGCAAGATCTATGCACATACTAAGAATATATTTTGATTAGGTAGAAGCTGCTTTCTTGAGCTGAGTTCCTAAAACTTTTATTGTTGTTCCTTTCTTGGAAACCGGTTGATCTTACATGTCTTCTTTCTCAACCAATTATGGTTCCCCCTCAACTTGTGGCTCCTTTTCTTGCTGAATTTTAGAGATCTTTGCAGAAGATGGTGGAGGAACATCTTGAATAGTGTTCCGTGATTTAGGAACTAAGGAGTCCATGAGAGTAGTTGAAGGTTGAGAAGATGGAGGAATTGATTCGGAAATTGGTTGATTAGTTCTTGGGTTTGTGTTTGCACTAGTTCTTACCATGATTGGAGTGGAGAATTCATATGGGAGAAGGAGAAGCAAGATCCGAAAGGAAGTAGGAAAGGAGATGTCATTTGGGAGAGATAGGAACTAAGAGGGATGAAGGAAGAGAAAGGGGCACGCGGTTTAATGTGAAAATATGGCGGTAAAAGTAAAAAGCGGCGGTTACGTGAAATAGGAGATGGATAAAAATAAATGAAAAATTAAGATAAGGATAGATTTTATAGGCTTAATGATAACATCTATCCCTCAAAAAAATTTGGATTTTTATTTTTCAAAAAAGAACGAACTACAACATCTGTAATAATTTATTTCAATAGGAACCGAATTTTGCACATGATTTTAAGTCACCTAATTTCCAAGTGGCGCATTAGACAATAAGGGGCATATTAGAAGACATTAGTGAATAGTTCCTAATCTGTTCATGTCCATGTTGGGAACATGGTAAGCTTGTGCATGGATACACTTTATTTTTCTTTTATTGATTCTTCCTCACACATATCAATATTCAATTTAAAGGGGGGAATACATGGCAAATGCAATCAACATAATTTTAACAAACCTATACACAAAGGTTTAGTAAGTATATCAACAATTTAATGATCATTTTGACAAAATTCCAACTTTATCAATCCTTTTTCAACATTGTCTTTCAAGAAGTGGTGTCTTATGTGAATGTGTTTGACTTTAGAATGATGCACTGGATCTTTAGAAATACTTATAGCACTTGTATTATCTCAATAAATAGGAATTAAATTATGCCTAATTTCGTAGTCACGAAGTTGTTGCTTTATCCATAACATTTGGGAACATCATGATTTAGCAGCAACATACTCAGCTTCTGCTGTGGATAATGCAATAGTGTTTTGTCTCTTGGTACTCCAAGAAACTAAACTATGACCTAGGAACTGGACCATACATGACGTGCTTTTTCTATCTACCAAATCTCCAGCATAATCAGCATCTGCAAATCATTTAAGCTCAAATGTGTCACTCCTTGGATAGAACAAGCTTAGGTCATCAGTTCCCTTTAAGTATCTCAAGATCCTCTTTACAACAGTTAAGTGAGATTCCTTTGGAGCTGATTGAAACCTAGCACACAAACCAACACTAAAAGCAATGTCTGGTCGACTAGCAGTTAGATACAACAAGGAACCAATCATACCTTTATAATTCTTCTGATCCACCATTGTTCTTATGGAATCCTCATCTAACGTAGTTACGGTTCCCATAAGTGTATGGTTGATCTTAGAATTTTCGAGGCCAAACTTCTTAATTAATTCTTTAATATATTTTTGTTGATAAACAAAAATACCTTTTTCAGTTTGTTTGATTTGTAACCCAAGGAAGAAGCTTAACTCACCCATCACTCTCATTTCAAATTCATTACTCATTAGATCTGCAAAGTGCTTGCATAATGATTCGTTAGTAGCACCAAATATAATGTCATCAACATAGATCTGGACAGTCAGCAAATCATTATATTTGGATTTTAGAAACAGTGTTTTTGTCAACCCTACCTCTTTTAAAGTCATTTTCAAGTGGAAACTTAGAAAATCTTTCGTACAATGCTCTAGGAGCTTGCTTAATTCCATACAAATCCTTGTCTAATTTAAAAACATGGTTTGGAAAATCAGGATTTTCAAACCCAGGTGGTTGTTCCACATAGACGTCCTCATTTAAGTATCCATTTAAGAAGGCACACTTGACGTCCATTTGGTACAACCTAAACCCATGAAAGCAGCAAAGGCAATTAAAATTCGAATAGCTTATATCCTTGCAACAGGAGCAAAAGTCTTCTCAAAGTCAATACCTTCCTGTTGATTGTAGCCTTTTACCACTAAACGAGCTTTGCTCCTTACAATTGTTCTAACCTCATCCAGTTTGTTCCTAAATACCCAGTTAAGTCCTATCACTTTATGATCTTTGGAATGTGGTTCTAAGTGCCATACCTTGTTTCTTTCAAACTGATTTAGCTCATCTTGCATGGCCACTATCCAATCCGAGTCAGTTAAGGCTTTTTCATGATTCGTCGGTTCCATCATTGATAGGAAGGCTTGGAATGCACAAAAGTTCCTTAACTGAGCTCTTGTTTGAGTTCGTTTGGATATGTCACTGATGATCAATTCCACAGGGTGATATTTTTTTTTCACGGCTTTGGTTGGAACTATTGAATTGGAACAGTCGTCTCTTCTGTTGTTCCCAAATTTCGTTCTTCTTCTGTTTGGATACCTGTGATAGGAACATCATTCTGATTTGCTGTTGTAGACACATAATCTTCTATCCCCATAATCTTCTATCCCCATTTAAGGATCCAATGATGAAACATACCGCGGTATTAGTTATCGCGACCCAACGGAAGAGCAATCTAAAGAACCAATCCAAAATTGTGTTTTGAAATGATATTCTAAAGCCCAATTAATTTTTCATGATGATTAATTGTATTTTAAGCCCATAAAATATTTTAAGTCCATTTTAAAATCCCAATTGAATATTTCTTGTTTTAATAGATATTTTCATAAATGCTTTTATCATTATCTTTAAATACAAATCAGATTTTTTTTAATCCGTAAAGATCAATCTCCGGATTTTTGGGATAAAAAAGTATTTTCGAAAGACGTGTAGAATCAAAAACGAATATGTTGGAATATACTGGAATATGCGCCGGACGCGGTGGATGCGCTCAGCGTGCCACGTGCGTCCGGCCCATTGGCCAGAGCTCGTCAGGCGAGCCAATGAGCGCCTGACACGTGTACTTGTGACTCACACAGAGTCCTGCGCCTGGCGCAAGTCCTGTGTGAGACGCAACCTTTTCTTTTCTATCTTTTCAAAAACGCGTTTGCACGTGCTTAAATCTGATTGGGCTGGCTGCGTCAGGCACACCAATGTGCGCCTGACTCGTGGCATTGCGCCTGCCACGTAGGCTTGCGCCTGGCGCAGGGCTTGCGTGCAGCGCACGCTCTCTTTCTCTATAAATAGTCGTGATTTCCCGAATTACGGACGGCTTTTGATTATTATTTTACGCACACACAAACTTACGAATATCTCTGCAATACACTTCGAATCTCCAAATACTCAAACACTCAAATACTTCAATCCTTTCAAATCAATTTCAATTACTGATTATACTGCGTTCTTGGTTCCACGATTGCTCAGCCTAAAGATCGTTGCGCTCTTCAATGTAAGCCGCATAGGTATAATTCCTGAGGATCTTTGAATAATCAATTATATTTATTGCTTTGAAGTTACTAACAATTTATTTCATGATGTAGATATTTAAGTAATAATCATTCTACTGTATATTTTGACCCCTTTTCTATGCTTTATTTTATATTTCATATTATATTTATTCATGCCTTTCTATATTATATGCCTGCCTGATCATTCTATTCATATTATATGATTGTCCTGCTTTATTGTTTTTATCACCCACATGTTATTTTTGCTAATCAAGGACCTAAATAAATGTTCTAACATTAATCAGATTAATTTGGACAACCTGCTAGGTCCCCTGTAATTTGATTGCCTAATAACATGTCACTAAAAATTAGTCTTTTATGTGTTTCCTGAACCAACCTAGACTAAATATTTTTAGGGTGTTTAAAACATTATTTGATTATTCTTTGGCATAAAATCTATAATGAATCGATATTTAGTAGAGGCCAACTTTGGGCGAATGTGGTTCATTATGACTATATTCGTACCCTCACCCCCGAACTCAATCTTTGGTTCATTTTGACCATCTATGTAGTCAGGACGGGGAAATCTACATTGGATAATTTGTTCCTACGGTTTTCCCATATCCAATTAGGTTTATGATTGTTCATAAAAAGAATTGTTGGCGAATTCTTTCAAAATAATTTTCAATAAAACCTTTACAGTGGGGTAGTCAAATTGGTGGGCGGCGTTTGTCGTGTACGCCACCCAACCAAAGATAAAATTTCTCCTACTCTCTTTTACACTAAGCAAGTATAATGGAAGTAGGGGTCGTATCCACAGGGAAACAGGGACGAGTTTAATATTTAGCGTGATCCAATACCTAGATCAAGCTAAGGGCCGAGAAACCTAATAACAAGGGGGGTTTCAAAAGAGTTGTGATTAAACTACAACTAACTAGCATATAAACAAAATGAGAAATCAATATGGAAAGATCTTGAATCCGATTAACATCCACTTCAATTCATTATCGATCATTGAACATCCACTCTAATTATTTCCATAATTATCTATTGTCGAGAACTAATCTCGCATTCTCTTTATTCTTAGTTGAATAGCACGATCAACGTGACTATAAAACCCTAACTAAAGGATAACCTAGTCCGATCGCGTCTAAGTTCAATCCAATAGCATCAATAAACACAGAGAACCAACAGACCTGCTAACGTCATACAAGCGATAAACATTCAACAGTTGATTCAATTTCCCTAAGAAATAACCAAGACGATCTGCATCTAAGTTACTCCCTAGTTTGCTACCAATTGATAAAAGAATAAAACAATCCGATTCTATTCTTAAATCTAGCATTAGATTAATTACACAATCAAACTAGTAACGTTACTAGCATAATTATGCAAAAACCATAGAAAACAATCATAGAAATTAAACCATAATCAAAGAAACTAAATAGAGAGGAAAGATCTCACAATAATGCTTGAAACTTCATGTTAATCTCGTTCAAGAACAGTTCAAGCTACAATCGGCATAGCATAAGCCAATCCCATAATTGAAATCTCCTAAAACTAAACTAGAAAATAAAAACTAAAAAGGAAAGATAATAAGAGAAGAGTGGAGTTTTGGAGACTCCCTCTCCTTGAGGCTGCTGGCCCCTTAGGTCCAAAAACAAGTTTGGTATTTATACTAAAGCATAAAAATCAGCCGACAATTACACCGACCTAGGGGTCGCGAGGTGCGGTACAGGTCGCGAGGTGCGAAGAGTACTCTGTCTTCCGCAAACTTGGCTGGGCAAAGGAAGTTGCGAGGTGCGAAGGAACTCGCGAGGTGCGAGCAAGCAGGTCACGAGGTGCAACCTAGCTCGCGAGGTGCGAGCTGCTGTGCTGGGCAGGTGCTGCTTCGAGCGCGCACGCGAGAGCTGGGCGATGATGCCGCTTGGCGATGAGCGCTTGGTGCGGCTGTGATGGGCTAGGTGCTGCTTGGCGATGAGAGCGCACGAGAGCTGGGCAGGCTTGCTTGCTGGGCTTGCGATGATGGTGGCTGCTCGGTAGGCTTGGTGCTATGCTCGGCTACGGCTTGCGGCGATGCTTGATTGGAACATGTGGCGACGCTTGGCAAGTATAACGATGTTGAGTCGTTCCAAACACTAATGCTTCTAGGAGCTCGGAACTTACAACTTTAACTATAATTAATATACAAAATTCCGAACTTCCGCTAAGAGCTAAATAAAACGCAAACGTTAACAATTATGATCAAGACCCTTAGCAAAAAGCACCCAAAATATAATATAAACACCGTATAACTTGAGCGTATCAAATACTCCCACACTTGAACTTTACTCGACCTCGAGTAAACTCAAAAATGAGAATCACCAAATAAATCATCACCCAAGCTATCGACACCAACCTACACTCCCCATCAACTACATCATCATCATCACATCTTAACAACATCCGCTCAAAACCTAAACGTAAGGGATGATGATTCCCCCACACTTAGCTTCAAGCTACTATCAGAAATACAGACGCGACAACAATAATCACCAAAAGACAACCAAAATGTGAGCTCAAATCCTGAAGGATATCAAAGGAGTTGAACTCACTCCAATGCCACAATCAAAATGACAGCTCGCCTATAACCTCAAAAGATAATCTAAAACTACTACTACTAGTACAACCAACCTAGATAAGCAAGACATGGAACAAAGACAAAAAGGGATAAATTCCATGCTTACTCCCAAAAATAATCAATCAATCAATGCAAGTTCAAATCCCTATTTGCTAAGGACTCAAACTTAACTTCAATATTGATCTCCAATTCACCAAAAATCATCAAAAGAATGTGAAAGCCAACTATAAATAGATCTTCACAAAACAAAGGATGAATTCTCTAACCCAACCCGAAGACACCTTCCGCCTTATGACACCAACTCCGGCAAATGAGTTTTCAAAGTATATAATTCTCTCTTAATCTCTCATTTTGCCTAGGAGCCCTTTCGGGTTTTCATCCTAGCTTCTCACATTTTTTTTCATCTCACCATCTTACCCGCTCAACTAGCTCTTTTTTTTTTAGCATAGGCCGCCTTTTCGGGTTTTCGACCTATCCGAGCCCCCAATTTTTGCCCGAGTTGCCCGCCCTTGCGGGTTTTCAACTCAGCGGGATTCACTTCATCATCATATTTTTTTTTTATATTATTATTTTTTTTTTCATTTTTTTTTTCATTTTTCATTTCAAATTAATAGTAATAAATACAACATAGATACATGAGAATGAGAATACCCTCCCCCCTACTTAAACTACACATTGTCCTCAATGTGACGACAATTAGAAGAAAAAGTAAACGGAAAATGGGGGGAAAGAATCGAAAATCGGGTAAATCGAAGATCGAATGCTCAAAACTCATGACAAACAATCCGTCAAACTCAAATTTCTTAATAACACCAACTCAAATCTCATAACTCAACTCACAACTCTCTCCCTCGAATCACTCAAACAAATGACAAATTCAAATTTTTAAATTTTTGAGATTTGCACCTAGCTTAAGAGATCGAAAAGATACATTAACAATCTCAATCCTCTAGTGTTACCAACTCCTAGCTATTGAACTCCTCCCAACGGGTTTTCTTTTGTGGATTTTGGTTCCAAGTGGATTAAGATTGGTTGTGGATCTTTTTAGTGGGTGGGCGGTGGTTGAAAGAAAATTTGTTGTGGTGGTGGAAATTTGATGAGAAAATAAAGGAAAAGAAAGAAAATAAAAGGGGTCTCGGGTTGCCTCCCGAGAAGCGCTGTTGTTTAAAGTCGTTAGCTCGACTTAGTACCTTAAGCTTAATCATTGGGTTGTGCTCCATGTGTGACAATGGTGGTTCCATGTCAATCTCCACTTCAAGTACCTGCAAAACTGATTGAGAAGAACTCTTGCAATGCATCGTTAGTACCTAGCTTACTACAACATGGTTGAGCATATAACATCAGATTATATCCAAAACCTAGCATTAAGTCAACAACAAACATCAACTAGTAGTACTCCTAGCTAATCCAAGTCATGACCATTAATATAAATATTTAAAGCTAGACAATAACCAAGATATAGAGTATGAGAAAGAGTAAATCTTACATTAAACCGTCAAAAGCTTCAATCAACCATTCCCAAGAGAGTTTAAGCAACAAGTTCCATGCTTCTTGTCCAAAATACAAAAGTGAAATACATAGAGCTCAATGGAAGATGAAAACTAGAAACTAAAACCAAAAGGGAGTTCTTTCTTTTAGAGTGGCTAACCAAAAACAAAGAGCACAAGTAATACCATCCAAAAATCACGCTAAATACAAACCAGTAACACCGTTTCCCCGGCAACGGCGCCAAAATTTGGTGGGCGGTGTTTGTCGTGTACGCCACCCAACCAAAGATAAAATTTCTCCTACTCTCTTTTACACTAAGCAAGTATAATGGAAGTAGGGGTCGTATCCACAGGGAAACAGGGACGAGTTTAATATTTAGCGTGATCCAATACCTAGATCAAGCTAAGGGCCGAGAAACCTAATAACAAGGGGGGTTTCAAAAGAGTTATGATTAAACTACAACTAACTAGCATATAAACAACATGAGAAATCAATATGGAAAGATCTTGAATCCGATTAACATCCACTTCAATTCATTATCGATCATTGAACATCCACTCTAATTATTTCCATAATTATCTATTGTCGAGAACTAATCTTGTATTCTCCTTATTCTTAGTTGAATAGCACGATCAGCGTGACTATAAAACCCTAACTAAAGGATAACCTAGTCCGATCGCGTCTAAGTTCAATCCAATAGCAGCAATAAACACAGAGAACCAACAGACCTGCTAACGTCATACAAGCGATAAACATTCAACAGTTGATTCAATTTCCCTAAGAAATAACCAAGACGATCTGCATCTAAGTTACTCCCTAGTTTGCTACCAATTGATAAAAGAATAAAACAATCCGATTCTATTCTTAAATCTAGCATTAGATTAATTACACAATCAAACTAGTAACGTTCCTAGCATAATTATGCAAAAACCATATACAAAAAAATCATAGAAATTAAACCATAATCAAAGAAACTAAATAGAGAGGAAAGATCTCACAATAATGCTTGAAACTTCATGTTAATCTCGTTCAAGAACAGTTCAAGCTACAATCGGCATAGCATAAGCCAATCCCATAATTGAAATCTCCTAAAACTAAACAAGAAAATAAAAACTAAAAAGGAAAGATAATAAGAGAAGAGTGGAGTTTTGGAGACACCCTCTCCTTGAGGCTGCTGCCCCCTTAGGTCCAAAAACAAGTTTGGTATTTATACTAAAGCATAAAAATCAGCCGACAATTACACCGACCTAGGGGTCGCGAGGTGCGGTACAGGTCGCGAGGTGCGAAGAGTACTCTGTCTTCCGCAAACTTGGCTGGGCAAAGGAAGTCGCGAGGTGCGAAGGAACTCGCGAGGTGCGAGCAAGCAGGTCGCGAGGTGCGACCTAGCACGCGAGGTGCGAGCTGGTGTGCTGGGCAGGTGCTGCTTCGAGCACGCACGCGAGAGCTGGGCGATGATGTCGCTGGGCGATGAGCGCTTGGTGCGGCTGTGATGGGCTAGGTGCTGCTTGGCGATGAGCGCGCACGAGAGCTGGGCAGGCTTGCTTGCTGGGCTTGCGATGATGGTGGCTGCTCGATAGGCTTGGTGCTATGCTCGGCTACGGCTTGCGTCGATGCTTGATTGGAACATGTGGCGACGCTTGGCAAGTATAACGATGTTGAGTCGTTCCAAACACTAATGCTTCTAGGAGCTCGGAACTTACAACTTTAACTATAATTAATATACAAAATTCCGAACTTCTGCTAAGAGCTAAATAAAACGCAAACGTTAACAATTATGATCAAGACCCTTAGCAAAAAGCATCCAAAATATAATATAAACACCGTATAACTTGAGCGTATCACAAATCTAATACACGCTCACACCGCGTAGACGAAATAAAAACACGCCTACAATTTGGCGACTCCACTGGGGAGGATTTTTAAAATTAATTTTTTAAATGAGTGGGTGAAACTCGAAAAATACGATTCATTCTTATTTGTATGCCTTTCAATAATATACTGTTTTGCATATGCATGGCTACTGTTCAGCCACCATAAGGACAATCTATCTTGCCTCGTTAGCACATGTTCTATGTGTGAGGTCACCCCCGGGTGGTTTGCGCTTTGTCCTTCCAAAAAGCTTCCTGAGCGATAGTATTGGATCTTAGTCATAAGCAAACCTACCCAACCATGGCATTGTTCTCTTGTTCCTGACTTGAGAACTGGAGTGCGTCTTACACGTGGCCACCTCTTTAAGCAGGGGTACGAAGCGTGGGATCAATCTCTTAGTCATGGACCCTTTCAGCTTTAACCTAAACCTGACCAATAGTTGAATGTAGAACTGGACTTTAGGTTGAGAACTTTTGCATCCATGTTACCTAACATTTATGTGTGATTGCAATTTTTGCCTGCTAATATGCTTTGGGCCCGAAAATATTGCAAATCACGTCTAAATAACATGCAAAATTCTTCAATCGGTCAATATATCGCCTAAATCCCCGAAAAACGTGTCGGGGAGTAGTGCGCCAAACGCATTAAGTTACGCCTGGCGCACCACTCCCGCGCCAGACGCACGCATGTGCGCCGCGCGCAGCAATGCTGCGCGGCATGCAGTCTGTGCATCGCACGCTTTTTGAGGATTTAGTTGCCATAATGGTCGATCCTACGTTCATTCCTATGTTCGTCTGTCTACATTCGCGTCAAAACATGTCATTTTAGGAGTCTCACCTAATTAAAAAAAAACGGTTTTTTCACCAAATACCCCTGACAAATAAATTTATTCACCAAATACCCCCACTTTTTTCAAAATTCACCAGATACCCCTCACTTTTAAAAAAATTACCCAAAATGCCCTTTTGACTAACGGACGTTAGTGTTCCGTTAACTAATTAACCTAAAAAACCCTAATTAAACCTAATTAAACCTAACTAAACCCTAATTAAACCCTAAGTAAACCCTAAACACCCTAACTCTCTCTCTCCCTAACCCAACCCCAGCCCCCCAAGCCCTAGACCCACTGCACCCACCACCCAACCCAGCCCCACCCCCTCCCCCTTCCCCGCAACAGCCACGCAGGCCCCTCCCCCCTCCCGCAACCCCCACGCAGGCCCCCCCTCCCCCTCCCCCTCCCCCTCCCCCCCCTCCCCCGTGCGGCCCGCGCTTTCCCTTCGTGGCGCATCCCACTCGCCGGCCAAGTCCGCCATTAGCGTTTAAGAAATCCGAGTCATCGATTGAGGGAGGTGGGGCTTCGTGGGAGGGGGGGGAGGGAGGGGGGAGGCGCGTCGAAGGGGAAGGGGGAGGGGAGTGATTTTCCGACGGGAGAGGGGGGAAGGGAGGCGCGAGCTTCGAAGGGGGACGGGGGGGGTGGTGGTGGGCCGGGGTTGTTGTGGGGGGGTGGTGGGCTGGGGGTGGTTTGGGGGGTGGTGGGCTGGGGGTGGGTGGGGGGCTGGGGGCTGCGGGTGTATGTGTGGGGTGCGCCGGGTGGGGGATGGGAGGGGGAGGGCCTGCGTGGCTGGCCGCCGGGGAGGGGGGGGGCTGGGGTTGGGTTAGGGCTGGCAATTAGGTCGGGTCGGGTCAACTTCGGGTCGACTGTTTAGATAAACGGGTCGGCACCCCCAAACCCGAACCCGACCCGTTTACCTAAACAGGTCAGAAATTCCAACCCAAACCCGACCTGTTTATAAACGGGTTGACCTGAACCCGACCCGTTTAAGTTGATTTTTTCAAATTTCTTCCGAGGTTCAAGAATAGGTGGGCAAGTTGAGAATTATGTAAGAAAAGAATATATAATTAATTGGGGGCATTCAGCTCAAATAATTTTTATTAATAATTTATTGAGTCCTTTTGTATAGTCTCCATGTCTCTTCTTCTATTTCTTTAGTACTTGAAGCTGCAACAATGACTTCCATTTTCAATTATATGAATTGGGCTAATATATGAGTTTCTTCTTCCCACTTTCTCTTTCTCACACTCTCTCTCTCTTCGAGAGTCTGGCTTTACAATTAATTTAAACGGGTTAGGCGGGTTATTTTCGGGTTGAAATTTTCAACCCGAACCTAACCCGTTTAGTTTTCAGGTCGGGTTCAGGTCAACCCATTTAGCTAAACGGGTCGAAAATTTCAACCCGGACCCGCTTAATTCGGGTTAGGTTCGGGTCGGGTTCTCGGGTTGGGTCAACTTTTGCCAGCCCTAGGTTGGGTGGTGGCTCTAGGGTTGGGGGGGTGGGGTTGGGTTAGGGAGAGAGAGAGTTAGGGTTTTTAGGTTTACTTAGGGTTTAGTTAGGTTTAATTAGGGTTTTTTAGGGTTAATTAGGATTTTTTAGGATTAATTAGGGTTAATGACTAACGGAGTTAACTCCGTTAGTCAATAAGGGCATCTGGTGAATTTTTTCATAGGTCTGGGGTATCTGGTGAATTTTGAAAAAAGTGGGGGTATTTGGTGAATAAATTTATTTGTCAGGGGTATTTGGTGAAATATCCTTTCATGCAAGGTCGAGTCTGTCCTAAAAAGTGCATCTATGAAAAATTGGTCATTGTAGAGTTAAAATTGTCATGCATGTCTACCTCTTCCCATTTCATCCTTATCAATCTTACCTTACCATATTCAACAATTTCAAAAATTACATTTTTTTTTTCAAAATCAATCCTACACCTTCCTCTATGCTACCTTTTTCGAAAATATTTACTAATCATCATCATCATACCACGACATTTCAATAAAAAAAATATTTTTCAAAATTAATCCATCATCTTTTCCTTACAAAAGATAAAAACAAGGGGTTCCTTTCAAAAACGAATTTCGAAAATTCTAAGCCCAGTCTAAACACCTTCATACAATCTAAACAACTCCATTCAATCCATTTGCATGCATTCTAGGCCCATTAGAGTCCATTTTGCATTCATATTAGGTCCTTCTAAATTTGAGTCCATGCATTTATATTAGGCCCGCTAGCATTAGAGTCCATCTTAGGCCCATATAAGTCTAGCTCGTGTCAAACCTAAGCCCAATTGCATCTTTATGTGAACCCTAGTCTATGTCAAGCCCAGTCCAAGTCTAATCCCAGTCTATTCCATTCTAAGTCCAATGCTATTCCATCTCCAATGTCAAGCCCATGTGCATCTCCCAGTCCAAGTCAAACCTATGTGTCAATTCATATCCTAGGTCTAGTTTGCATCTCCATGTAAGCCCTAGTCAGTCTTCGGACTATAAAAATTCAGTCTTAGGACTATAAAAGTTCATCCCTTAAAGTCTAGCCTGCTTGCTCACCCATAAGTTCAAGGTCTATCATTCCTTAAGTCTATAGGTAATTTTTGTGTCTAGCCTGCTTGCTCACCCGTAAGTTCAAGGTCTAGCATTCCCTAAGTCCATAGGCAATTTTTGTGTCTAGCCTGCTTGCTCACCCGTAAGTTCAAGGTCTAGCATTCCTTAAGTCCATAGACAATCTTTGAGTCTAGCCTGCTTAGTTTAATGTAAGTTTCGAAGTCTAGTTGTCTAGCCTGCTTGCTCACCCGTAAGTTCAAAGTCTAGTTGCCTAGCCTGCTTGCCTTAAGTTAAGAGTTTGGTCTCTATTATTGTCCAGCCTTCCTTAATGTCTAGCCTACTTGCTCACCCGTAAGTTCAAAGTCTAGCATTCCATAAGTCCATAGGCAATTTTTGAGTCTAGCCTGCTCAGTCTAATGTAAGTTTCGAAGTCTAGTCGTCTGGCCTGCTTGCTCACCCGTAAGTTCAAAGTCTAGTTGCCTAGCCTGCTTGCCTTAAATTAAGTGTCTAGTCTCCCTTATTGTCTAGTCTTTCTTAAAGTCTAGCCTACTTGCTCACCCGTAAGTTCAAAGTCTAGTCTCTCCTATCATCACCAAAACCCAATCGTGGAATCCAATCTGCTATAGTCCAGTCCAATCCATGTCTGAATTTGCATATCGTTAGGCCCATGTCTCCATCATGGTCGAGTCCATGCTAGTCCAAAACCCATAACCATTTCCATTTCCAAAATCATTTTCCATTTTCATTTCCTATTTTCATTCCCCATTTTCATTTCCATTTCTCATCTCCTATTTCTATTTCACATCTCCATTTCTCATTTCGAAAACATTATTTCTTAAAATTCACGAGGTCCATTCAATTTCTGTTCAGGACAGGTCGTGAGATTATAACTTGGGAACGTCCGACAGAGAGGCAACAAGGTCGACCTACTCCCAAACTCGTCAAGCGCATCCTAACCTTTTCAGACGAATCCTCCGACTCTTCTGAATCGTCATCTGAAATGGGATACGCTAATGAATAGCTCAGTGCCATCATAGCTCAACTTCAACTGATGAACTCTCGTCTTGAGGAACAAGACAAAGAGATTAAGGCACTCAGAGAGAAGCTAACCGAAGAAGACGAGCAAGACGACACTCCACGACCAATCAAGACCAACACGGATTTGAGGTTTGAAAAACTCGAGCAATTGATCTAGTCAATTCCTGCACTCGAGAGTCAGGCTCATGGCCATGACATCATTGATCCTGAACTGAGGGACAAGCTCCCTAAAAAGGTAACATTGGGTGACCTCCCAAAATCCAGGGGGGTCGAAGACCCAGATGATCACTTGAGAGCATTTTCCATCTCTATGGCTCTCAAAGGCATGAGCAAGGACCTGTTTGCTTATGTCTTTTCCTTGACCTTGGATGCCCAATGCCCATCCATCCAAGTGGTTCAGATCACTGAATAAGGTCAAGCTGAATGACTGGGACTACATCAGAGAAGAGTTCCACAAACGATATGTATACAACACTCAGCTTCCCATTGGCCTTCGTGAGTTGGAGTTAACTAAACAAAAATCCAACGAAGACTTCGTCACCTTCCTTAACAGATGGAGGGATAAAGCTGCACAAATGATTAACAGGCCATCTCAAGAGGATCAAGTCCTGCAGCCTAAGTATGGGGATCATATTAAATTCCAACCCATAGAGTCTTTCACGAAGCTCTATAAGGTAGGCCTGCTGATTGAGGAGGAGGTTTCAAGAAGAGTAACAATAACCCTTCTAGCTCAAAAAGCAATGAGGTTAATGCCCTAGCTACTGAAAAGAGAGGTTATCAAAAGCCTCAAAGAATATTCACACCTCTAGGCATGTCCCTAGAGGAAGCCTTCACTAGGCTTCATGCAAAAGGAGCACTTCAGCCGCTCGGCCCTACTCCAGACCCTGCTCCCGAGAATAGATCCAAGAGGTGGGATCCTAATGCCTACTGCAAGTCTGCAAGTGCCACCAAGGGAATGGACACCCGACATCTGCATGTTGGACCTTCAAGAATCATCTGCAGGATATGGTTGAAGACGGTAGATTGCCAATTCCGCCTGCAGCAAAATTCAGCAATAGCGGCAACCCCTTAGGAAGTGCCTAAATAATGCCGGGGCATAATCATTTAACGCTAGTTTTCTAGGTTGAGTCGGAGAGTCCCTCCCCTAACTCTTTCATTTCCTTTCCGGTCGAGTCTAAGTCATTTAGGACTTTATTTCTAATAAGCCTTGTTCCATTTATTTCTAATTAATAAAAGAATTGCATTTTCATTTTCATTTTCATTGGCCTTCCATCATTTTATTTATGCTTCTAATTCAATGATGAAACTTAAATCACCTAATGAACTTGAATAAAAATAAATAAAAATTGATCTGAAAAAAAAAATAAAAATAAAAAAGTGGACATATTTTAGATCAGGAGTTATTCCCAAATCCCTCCATTAACCAAAGCTCCACAAATATCCTTCAAACCTTCCAATACCCATAACCATAAACTTGTGTGCAAGTCTTACTACATACAAAAAAAATCAGTGCCAGGCAAAAATAAAATAGTGAAAAAAAATTCAAAGTGCTAAAAAAGCAAAAGCAAAAGAAAACGCACAGGTCAAAAAGAAAAAAATGCAAAAAAATAAGCCAAAGGCAAAGAAATAAAAAGTCAAGCTAGGGGGCTTGCACACAAGTTCTATTCCTCATTCAAATTCCTTCAATCCATCAAAACCTCAAAAGCCTCGCATATATAATCCAAATCCATAATCCTTACCTTATCCTAACCAATTCAACCTTCATCTAAACTTCAAGCCTTAAACCTTTCAACCTTTCATCAACCCTGACTCCTTTTTCAAGGTATGTCCAAGCCCGCTAGGTTGAAAACCCGAAAGGGCGGCCTAGGTAAAAGTTAGGGCACAAAAAAAAAATCAGATCCAGAACTACGAATGGTCTGATTCTGCAAGGATACATAGGAATCCTCATCTCGAGGTCCGACCACTTCAATAAAATAAAATTAGTCATGGTCTAATGATTTGATTTTTAAGAGTTCAGGAGCATGCTCTTTCTAGATCCCGACATAGACTCGAGTCTGAACCTAGCCTCGTCAAAGCCTTTTCCCACCTACATTCATTTGAGTCATAAATTTAAACATTTTTATTTTTCAATCCAAGCTCTCCTTTTCCCTGAAGGACTCTCTGACAAATCCATGGTTTCTAGCGATATTTGACTTTGCCTATGTCAACTTTCCAAAGAAGAATCCCCAGTGACAACTTTCAAAGTTCAAGACAGATAAACTACATTTCAATATCATATCAAGTACATTTCAATTAAGGCTCAAGCCTAATTCTAGGCAAGCTCACCCAAAGTGGGGGACTTCCTATGTGTGGTGGTTCCTCCAAATCAAACTCCCGAAGAGTTGTAATCCGCGGACCTCGTTTACGAACCCCGATTATTTACTAAAAAATGGATTTCGAAAATCATTCTATTCATTTCTAATCATTCTATCATTCTACACATCTTCTAGCCTTGCAAAATCCTGACCTTGCATTACAGCCTTGCAAAACCCTGACCTTGCATTTCATACATTCTAGTCTTGCATAACCCTGACCTTGCATGACATGTCATCTCCCTTAGCTTTGCATAACCTTAATCCTTGCATTGCATCTTGTGCATCCTTAGAGAGTCTAAGTTTGCATTATTGCATCATTATGTGCTTATCTGAGTTGTTTGCACCTATCTGCTAACATCTTCTTCTGCAGGTAATCAGATTACTTGTAGTTATTGTCCTGCATACTAACTTTATTTTTCAGAGACCGGCGTATATAGATCAGTTCTAAACTGCAGAGCGTTTAGAATCGTTCTCCGTCCCGACACCGTATACTTTGACTATCGGTTTCCTGAACCTCAGTCAAAGTGGGGGCTTCTGTAGACACATAATTGTGTCTCCCCATTTAAAGATCCAATGATGAAACATACCGCGGTATTAGTTGGCATGACCCAACGTAAGAGCAATCTATATAACCAATCCAAAATTGTGTTTTGAAATGATATTCTAAAGCTCAATTAATTGTTCATGATGATTAATTGTATTTTAAGCCCATAAAATATTTTAAGTCCATTTTAAAAGCCCAATTGAATATTTATTGTTTTAATAAATATTTTCATAAATGCTTTTATTATTATCTTTAAATACAAATCAGATTTTTTTTTAATCCGTAAAGATCAATCTCCGGATTTAAGGGATAAAAAAGTATTTTCGAAAGACGCGTAGAATCAAAAACGAATATGCTGGAATATGCGCTGGACGCGGCGGTTGCGCTCAGCGCGCCACGTGCGTCCAGCGCATGGGCCAGAGCGCGTCAGGTGAACCAATGAGCGCCTGACACGTGTACTTGTGACTCACACAGAGTCCTGCGCCTGGCGCAAGTCCTGTGTGAGACGCAACCTTTTCTTTTCTATCTTTTCAAAAACGCGTTTACACGTGCTTAAATCTGATTGGGCTGGCTGCATCAGGCACACCAATGTGCGCCTGACGCGTGGCATTGCGCCTGCCACGTAGGCTTGCGCCTAGCGCAGGGCTTGGGTGCAGCGCACGCTCTCTTTTCTCTATAAATAGTCGTGATTTCCCGAATTAAGGACGGCTTTTGATTATTATACGCACACACAAACTTACGAATATCTCTGCAATACACTTCAAATCTCCAAATACTCAAACACTCAAATACTTCAATCCTTTAAAATCAATTTCAATTACTGATTATACTGCGTTCTTGGTTCCATGATTGCTCCGCCTAAAGATCGTTGCGCTATTCAATCTAAGCCGCATAGGTATAATTTCTGAGGATCCTTGAATAATCAATTATATTTATTGCTTTGAAGTTACTAACAATTTATTTCATGATGTAGATCTTTAAGTAATAATCGTTCTACTGTATATTCTAACCCATTTTCTATGCTTTATTTTATATTTCATATTATATTTATTCATGTCTTTGTATATTATATGCATGCATGATCATTCTATTCATATTATATGATTGTCCTGCTTTATTGTTTTTATCGCCCACATGTTATTTTTGCTAATCAAAGACCTAAATAAATGTTCTAACATTAATCAGATTAATTTAGACAACCTGCTAGGTCCCCTGTAATTTGATTGCCTAATAACATGTCACTAAAAATTAGTCTTTTATGTGTTTCCTGAACCAACCTAGACTAAATATTTTTAGGGTGTTTAAAACATTATTTAATTAATCTTTGGCTTACAATCTGTAATGAATCGATATTTAGTAGAGGCCAACTTTGGGCGAATGTGGTTCATTATGACTATATTCGTACCCTCACCCCCGAACTCAATATTTGGTTCATTTTGACCATCTATGTAGTCAGGACGAGGAAATCTACATTGGATAATTTGTCCCTACGGTTTTCCCATATCCAATTAGGTTAATGATTCTTCCTAAAAAGAATTGTTGGCGAATTCTTTCAAAATAATTTTCAATAAAACCTTTACAGTGGGGTAGTCAAATCTAATACGCGCTCACACTGCGTAGGCGAAATAAAAACACGCCTACAATTTGGCGACTCCACTAGGGAGGATTTTAAAAATTAATTTTTTAAATGAGTGGGTGAAACTCGAAAAATACGATTTATTCTTATTTGTATGCCTTTGAATAATATACTGTTTTGCATATGCATGGCTACTGTTTAGCCACCATAAGGACAATCTATCTGTTAGGGTTTTAGTTTAATACCGCAAGTGAACGGTGCCGTAGCACATACGGGTCGAACTCAGGGAGGTGCAAGATTAAACACTAGTTGATTTTAGACTATGAAATAGCTACACAATCCAAATGTCCAGAGAATCTATAAACTAATAGCTAAACTTATGACAGAATATGACAAACTCAATTAATATGATAATTAAAACACTAAGATTAAGCATCACCACTAATATGAATTGATCAAAACACGACCCACATCCCAGTTATTCAATTATAGCTTAGGCGAGATTGACATTCCCTTATGACTCAGTAATAAAGCACAGCTGCGAACCGAAACTAAATACTCGGTCACTCCTCAATACCTAGAGCTCACTTTCGTGATAGCAAAAGGCCTAACTAACATGCATGTCTCCTATTTTCATGGCTTACACACATAATTAGAAGCATTAAGAACCAATGTCAAATAATTCCCAATTCTAGTTCTCACCTATTTTCATGGGAGAATTCAAATCAATAACAAGATTATCTAAATTAAGACCCAACTCTCGTTGATGAACTCAATTAATGAAATAACAATTTAACATCAAATAAATATTCCTAATCTCAACTCCAACTTTCGTTGATAATATAAAACTAGGGCTAAATCAAGATGCACAATTGACAATAACAACAATCTTATCAAACCCTAAACATATAATTCAATAACATGGGAATTAGAGAATAATTTACATGATCAATCCATACTAGGGCTCAACTTAATCCTAGATAAAAAGACTACTCACTAATCATGGCAATAAAAGCAATAAACATAATGGAAAACATAATTAAAATAATAATAAAGAGAAGAGAAGAGAATAAAACTTGATTAATATTGAAGATGAATATGAAAGCTTGAATCTCCAAAGTAGCAAATAGAAACAAACTAGGGCACAAAACTAGAGAGAAAACTTGAGAAACAAAATAACGTGATATTGAAAAGTGAGTAATAGATGTCCCCCTCTAATTAGAAAACCTCTAATATATAGTTATAACTCCTAATACTAGTAGGAAACCAAATTACAAGATAAGGAAACCAAATAAATCATTAAATGGCCGAAATTATCAAAACCGCGTGCGCGTAAGAAGTTCCTGGCAGACTAGGCCAACTTGTGAAGCCCATATCTCTCAGAATACAACTCACGTTGGGCCGTGCAACCTATCGTTGGAAAGATATTCAAGCCTACTTTCCAATGCCGCTGGAATTAATCAATTATCATAATCGAGTCAAAAGTTATAGACAAAAGAGTAGGCATGACTCAATTTCCACAATTCTTATATTAAATTCCAACTTCATTTTAGCTCCAAATTGCACTCAAAGATGTTCATAATGATCCTTATCAATGTAGCTTGCTCCCAATTGCTCCTAAGTACTCAAGTTTGTCCAATAATACTCCAATTATGTTCTCAATACCTGAAATTCATCAAATAATACCAAAAACGCACAAGAGGAGTAATATATCGCAGATTAAGTAATAGTATGCAATTATGAACTATAATGCATCTAAATGCTCCTAAAATGCAACCTAAATACACCTAAAACCTATATAAAAATACGACACATCAAACTCCCCCAAGCTAAACCATTGCTTGTCCTCAAGCAATTAGACATTGACATTGGGAAAGAAAGACAACCTACAATATGGGACTACGATAGGGACAAGCACACAATTGAGAACACGAGAGATACAATTACTACACGAACCAAGCATCGAAACATTTTCAAGCAAAGCCGCATAGCACGTCATGTAATGCAATCAACTCTCTTAGCATACCACATACCATCTCTACCAAGCTAGACTTAACCAAACCTGAGAGACCTCACTTTAGTCATGTGCACTCATACTCTCATGTGTTTATGGCATAATCAATGTCACTCAACCTAAACCATGTCGACTCAAATGAAACATTTACTCTTTAACTTTGACTATCGACTCACTTTCCACTCGAGATTACAATGCAAAAAGATCACGAGGACTTTCAAGGGTTGTAATGGGGCTGAGGTTATGGGTAGGAAATGTATTTGGAAATGTGGTGCTAAAAGCCAACTAGTGGAGAAAACAACACTTACATCTATGGCCATTAGATGCAAACGTCACAAAAACTTCTACTAGAAGTTCAACAACACATTACCATTAAATCAAGAGAGTACCCATCTTTATCAACTCCAACAAATTTCATTCAACTTTTATTCAAATTTTTTTCATTTTTTTTTTCAGAATTATTTTTCACAACTTCTTCATCATTCTTTTCATTTTATACTTCCACACTATTTCAAGCAACTTCCTTCACATCTTTTCTTCCAATAATCACCGCAAAACCACAAATACAAGCTCAAAACATAAACTTTAATGCTACCTTAGCAAGGCTTGGGTAGAGAAATCATAAAAGGCTAGAGGCTTGTAATGTAGATTGATTCAGAACAAAGTCATGAAAGGCTCAGCGGGGCTAGAGAAAGGATAATATATATGAAAAGAAAATATCTCTGAAAGCTCAGAACAATGAAAAGAACGCCTCAATCATATCCAAATGCTTATAAAGTCAAGTGTCAAATAGTACCAAGTCAAAGTCAAGATCCATGCAACAAATGAGGAACTACTCACACATGAAAGAACAGAACTGACACAGATACGTCAGTTTATAGGCACAAAAGCTCATTTGGGTTAAGATGTCTAAACAGTAAGGTTAAATCAAGCCAGAGAGACATCAACCAATCTTACCACAAGCAATCAATCACTATACAATTATGCTATGAAGAATCATGAATGAGATGAATTACGCTTAAGACCGTAGTAAGGATATCAACAAGGTTCTCAAATAGTGCTAGCAATAGTCCCATAGATGCAACTAAGATGAGATAAAATCTAATATGCTGATGCAACTAAGAAAGCAGTATAATTTTTTTGGTTACACGTAAACTCCCACTCCTAATGACAAACCGTGCAACAACCTAAGAAAGCAATAAAAACTACACTAGAAAGCAGTAAATGATAGAATAGTCCTCCCCCAAGCTAAAATTTGCAGTGTCCTCACTGCAACAAGCAAGATCAGAGAAGGAACCAGAAGCAACCCAACAATCACCAAATCACCGAATATCCCCACAAAGACCACATTCCACCACTAAAGCAACACAAATTCCAGCAGTGAAAGAAGATAATCAATGGAGTCACAAGAAAACAACAAGTATGGCATCGCAAACAAAAAATCCAAGCAAAAAAGAGAAAATCTTATCAAGAGCATGAACAATGTAGAGTAAAGAAGCTTACTACCCAACCTAATGGGAAAAAGAGTCAAATAAGCTCAAAAATCACATTGTTATGCTTCTTAAAGACCAACTTGAACCGATGTGTAGCCATGCACACGAATTCTGTAACAACCATCAATTAAAGAAAGAGGAAAAAAAACAAAAAAAAAATAAATAAAGGAAAAAGAGTTAATAAGAAAATTAGTTGTTAAGAGATGGTGAAAAGTTAATAATAAGAAACTAATTAAAAGGGCAAAAGTAAAATTTAGACAAGGGATAAAAACGAAAAAGGAATCTGAAAATAAAAAGATAAGAAAGTTAGGAAAGCAGATGAAGAATTGAGAAGAGATAGGAAACAGGGGGGTCGGATGTTGGGGTGGTCGGAGGCGAACTGGGAGCGGCTGCACGCTGGCCTGAACGGAGGGGAAACTGGTGGTGAAGGGAAGTGATGGTGGCGCGGCTGAAGAAGACCACGAGCGGGGCTGAGAAGGAACTGGGTGCGGGTGATGTGACGGTGGTGCTGGGCGGTGGTGCGAAGAAGGGACTGAGGAGGGAAGGGAAGGATGACGGAGATGCGCTGGTGATGGTGATGGGAGGTGGTGCTGCGTCGCACAAGGATAGCAGGGGGCGTGGAAGGTGCACGATGCACCGCACCACGGTGAAGCCGTGGCATATACTGTTGCTTGCTTCGCCCAGCTTTTGTGTTTAAATCTTTCAACCTTTAAAAACGCGGGTCGCGTTTCTTGCCGCGAGTCAAGGTATTCGCCGCGAGTCAAGGTATGCGCCGCGAGTCGCGGTATGTTCTCGGCATTTGTCCGCGAGCTGGGGAATTGTGTCGCGACTCGTGTTGTAGAAGGTCGTCTTCCAGCTTCTTTTCTACTAACATTATTTTTTTTTTTAAACCTATAAACACACCAAAAACAAACACAAAAACATCAATGTAAATATGATCACACAAAAAGGAAAAATCAAAGAAAATGAAAAAAAAATAGGTGTAAACTCGGCTAGCCTCCTGAAAAGCGTAAATTTAAGGTTTTGAATAACCGTTTAGGACTAGTATACCGGTGCAGAAGAGTTCAACGCTCTAAGAAGCTTATCATATGTTTCTGCAAACATCTCAGAATATGTTATATAATGGAGAGAAGTAGAAATGAAATATATTAGTCCTAAAAATCTATCAAACCTAGAAAAAGAAAAATCAAAGGATAAATAATTTTTACAAGAGTATGAAAATGAAAAATTAATATTCATTTTACGTGACTCAAAAGGAGAGATAACCACTAACTGTACATCAATTATATGGTCATAAGAGTCATTCAGATGGGGAGAAATAGAGAACGATGGGGGGTATAATATAGGGGTAGAAGGAATAAGGTCAAGCTTTCGAAAGAACGGAACATGAGACTCAAAAACAGTTGGTGGACCCGACAAAGACTCATGAATAACCTCACTCTCATCTATAGACTCCACCAATGAAGGATTTTCAACCAAGGGTTGTTCCTCACTCAAAACGTCCTTCTCTTCAATCTTCCCAGTAATTTGATAATCATCCCCATAATTTTCAAGTTCTTTCCAACCCTCGTCATCATCATCATAAATATATGGGTGGAAACTATAACTCCGAGCAGATTGACAATCATATTGGGGAGAGGGGTCAAAATCATTTACTAATGTCACATCACATAAAGAAATATCATTAAAAGTAGAGTGACAATTTGAACTATATGGAGGTGTTGTAATGTAGCTTTGAGGTGAAGGAGTGGAGGAATTTTCCTGGACTGGTCTAGCAGATAATGACATATCCCACTCATAATTATTCTTAGCTAACCACTCGATTAGATCCCAACAATAACCAGGTGATTGGGATAGAAATTGTCCATTAGACATAGACTCAAACACCGCTCTACTTTCTTCATTTAAACCCTCATAAATCACTGGACACATATCCCATTGTTCATATCCGTGATTAGGACCAATAAAGTCTCCAAGTCTACGATAGTATTTCCAAAACAATTCATTCTCATATTGAGGAAAATAGAAAATTGCTCTAGAATTACTAGCATGTATATGGGGATCACAACACATATCAGGTAATTGATTAGAATTCATGCAAAAATTGGAAGTATATTGACACGATGTATCAAAATAAAAAACATGAGAATCCAAAGAATTATAACCATTGGCCCTATCAATAGAATTGTCCCTATTATAGTGATAATATGACTCCATGAACAGTGAAAGGGATGAAATTTACAAAAGTAAAAAAAATGAGTTATTTACAAAAGAAAATAAAAATATATACAATGTAGTCTATTAAATCTATAATCAAACTAATTCTAATCCGTTACCTCCCCGGCAACGGCGCCAAAAACTTGTTAGGGTTTTAGTTTAATACCGCAAGTGAACGGTGTCGTAGCACATACGGGTCGAACTCAGGGAGGTGCAAGATTAAACACTAGTTGATTTTAGACTATGAAATAGCTACACAATCCAAATGTCAAGAGAATCTATAAACTAATAGCTAAACTAATGACAGAATATGACAAACTCAATGAATATGATAATTAAAACACTAAGATTAAGCATCACCACTAATATGAATTGATCAAAACACGACCCACATCCCAGTTATTCAATTATAGCTTAGGCGAGATTGACATTCCCTTATGACTCAGTAATAAAGCACAGCTGCGAACCGAAACTAAATACTCGGTCACTCCTCAATACCTAGAGCTCACTTTCGTGATAGCAAAAGGCCTAACTAACATGCATGTCTCCTATTTTCATGGCTTACACACATAATTAGAAGCATTAAGAACCAATGTCAAATAATTCCCAATTCTAGTTCTCACCTATTTTCATGGGAGAATTCAAATCAATAACAAGATTATCTAAATTAAGACCCAACTCTCGTTGATGAACTCAATTAATGAAATAACAATTTAACATCAAATAAATATTCCTAATCTCAACTCCAACTTTCGTTGATAATATAAAACTAGGGCTAAATCAAGATGCACAATTGACAATAACAACAATCTTATCAAACCCTAAACATATAATTCAATAACATGGGAATTAGAGAATAATTTACATGATCAATCCATACTAGGGCTCAACTTAATCCTAGATAAAAAAACTACTCACTAATCATGGCAATAAAAGCAATAAACATAATGAAAAACATAATTAAAATAATAATAAAGAGAAGAGAAGAGAATAAAACTTGATTAATATTGAAGATGAATATGAAAGCTTGAATCTTGAATCTCCAAAGTAGCAAATAGAAACAAACTAGGGCACAAAACTAGAGAGAAAATTAGAGAAACAAAATAACGTGATATTGAAAAGTGAGTAATAGATGTCCCCCTCTAATTAGAAAACCTCTAATATATAGTTATAACTCCTAATACTAGTAGGAAACCAAATTACAAGATAAGGAAACCAAATTAATCATTAAATGGCCGAAATTATCAAAACCGCGTGCGCGTAAGAAGTTCCTGGCAGACTGGGCCAACTTGTGAAGCCCATATCTCTCAGAATACAACTCACCTTGGGCCGTGCAACCTATCGTTGGAAAGATCTTAAAGCCTACTTTCCAATGCCGCTTGAATTAATCAATTATCATAATCGAGTCAAAAGTTATAGACAAAAGAGTAGGCATGACTCAATTTCCACAATTCTTATATTAAATTCCAACTTCATTTTAGCTCCAAATTGCACTCAAAGATGTTCATAATGATCCTTATCAATGTAGCTTGCTCCCAATTGCTCCTAAGTACTCAAGTTTGTCCAATAATACTCCAATTATGTTCTCAATACCTGAAATTCATCAAATAATACCAAAAACGCACAAGAGGAGTAATATTTCGCAGATTAAGTAATAGTATGCAATTATGAACTATAATGCATCTAAATGCTCCTAAAATGCAACCTAAATACACCTAAAACCTATATAAAAATACGACACATCACTATCTTGCCTCATTAGCACATGTTCTATGTGTGAGGTCACCCCCGGGGGGTTTGCGCTTTGTCCTTCCGAAAAGCTTCCTGAGCGATAGTATTGGATCTTTGTCATAAGCAAACCTACCCAACCATGGCATTGTTCTCTTGTTCCTAACTTGAGAACTGGAGTGCGTCTTACACGTGGCCACCTCTTTAAGCAGGGGTACGAAGCGTGGGATCAATCTCTAGTGTTCGATTCTGATCATGGTTCTACTGATGATGTAGCACGTCGTATTCACTACTTTAGCCCAAAAGTTCTTTGGTAGTCCACTAGCTATTAGCATTGTTCTTGCCATGCCTTCTAGTGTTTGATTCTTCCTTTCTACCACACTGTTTCGCTGTGGTGTTCTTGGGGCTGAAAAGTTGTGATCCAAGCCTTGTTCCCTGCATAGCTCATCAAACTTGTCAATTTCAAATTCTCTACCATGGTCAGATCTTAGATGCAGTAGCTTATGTCCACTTAGATTTTGAGTCCTCTTAGCAAAGACTGGGAACTCATTGAATGTTTCATCTTTGCTAGAGAGGAACAATACCCAAGTAAATCTCGAATAGTCATCTACAATAATAAGAACATACCTTTTTCCACTTCTACTTTGAATTCTCATTGGCCCACATAAATCCATATGTATGAGCTCTAATGGTTTGGTAGTGCTTACTATGGTTTTTGATTTAAAAGAAGATCGGACTTGCTTGCCTTTCACACATGCTTCACAAACTTGATTTAGTTGGAACCTAATCGAAGGTAGCCCTAAGACAAGTTCCTTGGGTCAAATTTTGTCAAGCAGTGAAAAGCTAGCATGTTCTAAACCTTTTTGCCATAGTAGTAAATCATCCTCAATCACACTTAGACATGTTAGATTGTCTTTAGGAACAAGATCAGGATCCACTATATAGGTGTTCCCTTTTCTTGTTCCTTCCAAAATAACATTATTTTTGTCATTGTTAATGATTAAGCACTTATTGTTATTAAACTTAACTAAATTACCTTTGTCACAGAATTGAGAGATGCTCAGTAGATTGTGTTTCATTCCTTCTACTAGAAATACATTATCAATGGAGTGTTGTGTTGGTGATTTTCCTACTTTTCCAATAGTCACAACGTTACCTTTCTTGTTATCACCAAATGTCACACATCCACCTTCAAAGACTGTGAGTGAGAGAAATCTAGTTTTGTCTCCTCTCATGTATTTGGAACAACCGTTGTCTAGGTACCATGTGTTGTTCCCTCTCACTCTAGCCTGCAAAATCAATCAATGATTAGACTTAGGAACCCAATCAACGATGTTTGGGTTCATGTTTTTTAGAAACATAACATTTTTCTTTCTATTCAGTTTCTCCATTCTCAGTATTTTTTTTGGCTAACTTAATTCTTAGGGAACAGTTTCTCCATTGGTATTTAATTTTACCACAGAAGATACAAACCTATCACTAGAAAGGTTTACTCTTTTCTTAGATTTCTCCTTTTTCTTTTTGTATTCAAATCCAAGTCCTTCAGTTCTTTTGTTATCCAGTTTGGAACAGCCATTGGATTCCTATTGTTCCTAATACAGTCAAGTTCCTTTATCAGATTTTTGCTACTTTCAGTTAAAGCAGCCACTTCCATCATTAGTTCTTCAATCTCGGTTCTAAAAATTTTGGAGGGAACAAACCTTATGTCAAAGGAACTAACTTCAGGATCAATTTCTTTTACTTGACTTGTCTCCAAATTCAGTTGGTAGCTTTCATTTTTAACTTTTTCATAACTTTCCTTTAATTTCATATTTCTATCAAATAAGTCGAAGAAACGGTTCTCAGTTTCGATTCGCATGTTCTTAAGCCGATTTGTATGTTCCTTGTTCACTTTTAGTGCATATTCAGTTTGTTTTCTCTTAATGCATTCATCTTTACAATCTTTAACAACATCAACTAACAAGTCATAGAATTTTTCTTTAGTCATAGATGTTAAACGAGTTTTAATAATATTAAGACTTACCTCAAGTGATTCAATCTCATCATCAGTTTCATCTCCATCAATAGCATCAAACATAGGTTGGCTATTTCTTCAGAAGTTTGGTCATGTTCTTCTTCTTTAGAATCAGAATCTCCCCATGCAGCTATCATGGCTCTCTTCAAGTCAGTTTTTTAGAATGGATTCTTGAAGTCTTTGTTCCTTTCTTTACTGCGTTCCTTTCCCTTATCCTTGCCTTTCTTTAGTTCCCATTGAGGGCATTCCTTGATGAAGTGATCTGAACTGCCACATTTATGACAACCAGTTTTGTTATTAAATTTTCGATTCTTACCTTTATAGTCTCCATTTTTCACGTTCCTGAACATCTTTTTGAAACGTCGGACCAAAAGGGAAGATTCATCATCTTCTGTATCTGTTTCATCATCTTCATCAACTTTTAAGGCTATGGACTTTTGCTTAGATGGTTCTCCAATTTCTAAATCTAGGTGCAACTCATGCGTCATCAAGGAACCAGCAAGTTGTTCCAAATTAAACTTGGTGAAGTCTTTGGTTTCCTGCAAGGCAGTAACTTTGACCATCCATCTATCTTTGGGTATACTTCTAAGAAATTTATGTACCTATTCTTCAGATGTGATAACTTTTCCAAGAGAAGATAACTCATTAATTATGTTAGTGAATCTAGTAAACATTTCTTGAATAGTTTCCTTTGATTTCATTTGGAACAATTCATATTGTATCATTAGAAGATCAATTTTGGATCTTGTGACTTCACTTGTGTCCTTCATGTGTGACATCTAAAAGATCCCATATTTTCTTTGCCGTTTTGCACCCCATGACACGATTGTGTTCATGAGGTCCAAAACCACAATACAACAATTTTACAGCAAGAGCATTCATTTCTACTTTAATGAAATCATCTTTGTCAAATTTCGACATAGGTTTGGGAACTACCTCATTTTTTACATTTGTAGTTGTGACTTCAAAGTCTCCAACTTCAACGACTCACCATACCTGGTAATTCTCGGCTTTGATGAAGATTTCCATTCGGTTCTTCGAGTAGGTGTAGAACTTACCATTAAACATCGGAGGCCTTTGGATGCAGTATCCTTCTTCCATCTTTTCAGTTGTATTCATTGTTCCTAACCAGAATTTTACTCGTCGGCGTTAACCGCTTAATTTAAGAGCACCAGCTTAGATACCAATTGTTGTTTTAATAGGAACAATACAAGAGGGGGTGAATTGTATTGTAGGAAACAATGAACAATTTTTGCAGAATTTAAAGAACAACGAGAAAAGCAAAGTAAAGAGACAATATATTTAACGAGGAAAACCTTCCTAGACCTTATATAAGAAGTAAAAATCTCGACCCCAAGGGATTTTAACCAGAACTCATTCACTAATAATAGGTCAACAACTCAGTACAACCTATTCCTCTAGAGTTCCTTCTCTCATTCCACTAGGAACACTAATCCCACAAAAGTCCTTCAACTGTTGTTACTCTCTCTCTCTCTCTCTCTCTCTCTCTCTCTCTCTCTCTCTCTCTCTCTCTCTCTCTCGAGACTTCACTCAAAGTCCTCTCTTTAATACAAGATTTCACTCAAAATCTCAACTCCAAACTCAATTATAATAGATGAATAAACACTAAGTGTAACTCACAACAAGACTAGGAACATTAACAAGTATGAGAATAGTCAATGGCACTAACACTATAAAAACGATTTCTCTCTTTAAAACAGGTAGTCAGTGATACTTAGAATAATATGTCAATGAGTTATTTATAGATGAGGGAGTTTAAGCGAGTAAACCCTACTTATCTCTAAGTAACTCATTTTTTATCTTTTCCTTGAATAATGCAATTTCTTTTTCAAATACTAAAATCAGATTTTATTTAAAACATTTTTTGATATAATCGGTTTTTTAATCAACTCAAATAATAAGTAACAAAATCCGGTCAAATATAATAGAATTATTTTCATAACAAATTACTTGAGATAAATCACAAAATAGATAAAGATAAGATTTTATTTAAACAAAGATAAAATCGGTTTTAAACAAAATCTTTAACTCTAAATAAAACCAAAAGAAAAATATAAACAACTGATTTTGTTTTAAGCATATTTATTCTTAGTGTCAAATAACTACTCCTATACTAACGTTGATTCCTTAGATTAGAAACTGCTATGTTCCTAATCTTAGGAACAACTCTTTATTCCAGCTTGTTGTTTGTTACTTACTGATGTTCCTAACTTCTACTGGAGACTTTGGGAACTTTGCTTCCAACAACTTCATCAAGTCTTCTGAAGTCCAATGCTCCTTGAATCCTTCATTTTCCGTGACAAGTTGTTTCAACATCATAAACACTTTGTAGAATATTAGTCCAATTATGTTTGTCTTTGTTATATGTCATCTTCAAAACTTAGGGTCAACAGTAATAAAATGGTCGGGGTGTAACACCCCGTCATTTTCACCCTTTATTTTTGGTGTTTGTTAATATTAAAATGATATTTTTCGTAAAAATAAAATAATTTATTATTAAAACCATTTTTTTAACGTGTTTTGAGAATGTGTATATATTTTTATATGTCGTGATATATTTATATATATATTTTTTAAGTTGTTAGTTAATTATTTTAAAGGTTATATTAGTTTCTTTATTTATTTAAGCGTTTAGGATGCGGTTTTGTCGCGTAGCGTTTTTGTAACGTTGTTGGACCGACTTGAGTGATGAAATGGCACATCACATGTGGCGTGTTATGCTGGCCGAAAATCACCAAATGTGGAGAGGAGGATGAAGAGTTTGGTGCATGTTAAGTAAACCTTTGATTTCTTTGTAACCCCCCATTAATCCATCATTAACACTCTTTTAAACCCTTTATTTTTCCTTGTCAATAAATTCTAATTTTTAATCAGAGAAATTCAACATCATTCTTCATTAAGCCTCGTCATTTTCAAAGAAACGAGAGAAGAGGAAGAAAAGAGAAAAAGAAGAGAAAATTTCATCCCGGTTTTTCCTGTCACACTTTCACGAAAATGATCATCGCCTGAGATCTAACCATTAGATCGATCTGCAATTTTGACAGTATGTTGAGGACATCTGGGTCTTCACTTTTACCAGAGCGATTGTGAATGTGAATTTTTGGTCGCTGGGAATCATGGTCGGAATAGAACAGCACGAAATGAGATTTTTCAACGTTCAAGAAGAAAACGCATAGTGACTTGTTGCTATAATTATCGTTCGTGGAGGACTTGGATTGCACGCATATTTTTCGAATATCTTTAGACTCAGCTCTCCTCCCGACGTTCCAGGTAACTAGTAGTTATCTTAGAACGCTAGAGATTAGGGTATATTTCGATAGTAGATTATTACGTTAGGAATTGTTTAAATTACTTTTTGTATGAAATTATTGATGAAAATTTACGTGAGTGCTCATTAGGTATGCTGTGAGTATGTTATGTGCAGCAAATAAATTTTAATTGAGTTTTTCCTATTTTATTAATTTAATTGGTAATTTGCGTGTTTATGGCTTAATTATAAAATAATTAGTGAATGACTTTTATAATTGCCGAAAATATTTTTATTGAAGAATGTTATGTGTGTAATATGTTTTTCATGTCTTAGAATCATTTTTGTCTACTGAATTAAATTCTCTATTTTTGCATTTTCGTGATTATTAGTAATTAATTCATGAATATTATATTTTAAGGTCAAAAAATCTATTTCTTTACATAATCTGTATTACCGTGGGTTTATGCATGTTATGTGAATTTTTGGTAATTTTTTGGCGTCTATTTATATTTTTAAGTATTTTAGTGGCTCCATTGAGTAATCTGGAAATTATTGTTAAAAATTAGTTTTGAAGTCCGAAAATTAGAAATAAAATTATTACTGTGTCAATAAAACTATGATGGTTGTATGTTAATTTTTGTGAGAATTTAGTCGGTTTTATTTGTTAAATAATTTTTAGTGTGATTTTGTTAATGATTTGAGTTTATTCTTTTTAATTATTAAGAGGTTAATAATCAGGTTTAATATGAAACTTTTTGCATTCTTTGAAGGCTGATGACTTTATGTTATTGTTGTCATGATTGGGTGTTATTATATTTACGTTTATTTGGAGTAGGAATGATTAATTACGTACATTTGGTTGAATTAATGAGTTTTTGGTTAAATTAATATCGTTCATTCGGTGGCATAAGACGCACTCAGATGCGTCAGACGTAAGGTGGTTTGTGCGTTAGACGCACAGGTTGGCGTGGAGCGCAAGCTCCTGCGCCGAGCGCACAGGTGTTCTGTTTTGTGTTACATGATTTTTCTTATGTGCTTGAACGTATGCTTTACATGTAATTGGTGATATTTCATGATGGGATTTAATTATGATTTGATAACTTTTGGTGCTGTAAAACTCTTTTTATATCATTATTTGTGCTTAAATGTGTACAAAGTATTTGTTGTTTAAAGTGTTCATTGTAAGCTTGTAAGTTTACTCCTTTGAGGAATTTTGAAGAGATAACTATTGATGAATTATGGGTATAAGGTCGGGTGGCATCCCTTTGATGAATATTATTGAGATGAATGATACTTTTATGATATTTATGATTTTATTTTGAGATAAGAACATCCGGTGGGATAGATGTAGTCCCCGGTGAAGAACATGCCAACCACCTAGTTTACGAACTAGGGGTAAACCTGGGCTAATTGTTGTCGTCCAAGAGGATAGGGGGTTCTGCGTCTTCTACCCTGCATCGGGAGTTTGGCCATTCTTAGACACAGTCAGTGGGGAACGTAAGCCCATAGACTGACCTGGAGATTGCGATCTGACAAACCTTAGGAAGTGAATTGCGATTCACTGGCGTTCGGTTTCTGATTCAATAACTTGTTTTACCTATACTTTTATTTTTATAAAAGTACTCTTGAGATGATTTATTTATTTTTATCCAATTCACTTGCTATTTATTATTCATTTGCGTTACTTGTGAGTTATATGGAAGTGGATGCATATTGTAGTTGACTTGACTTTATTCTTTCCTTTCTTACTAATCTATGTCTGGAATAGACTTTGATTTCTTTTGAACTGGGAGAACTGCTAGTTACTCCCCACTGATTGTGGATGTTTGTTATATATTTTGCAGGTTATGTTGATGGGAATCTTCTTTGGTTTTGGGCTCGGGGTGAGATGTGAGCATTAAAATGTTAGATTTTTTAGGCCTAGACTTTTAGTTAGTTTAAGAGTCAGTTTTCTCTTTTGGTTATTAATCTAATTAATTTAATTTATTTATACTATTTATTTATGTTGGTTTTATCACTTAGTTATTTAAACGCATTTCTTGTAGTAGTGACATTCTCAGAAGACGATGTTTCCGCCATCGTCCTATAATACTATTATTATTTCTTTCTTTTCTGCTTTGAAATTCTGGGGGTGTTACACGGGGCATTACAAAATGTCAATCAAGTACAATATCAATAAAGTACACATTTACTGATGTGACTTTCTTGCACGTTTTTCGGGAAGTATATCCGGCATGTTTTTCGTCAAGAACTGAAATTAATTAAACGGATGCAACTTTTGTCAATAAATGAAATTAACCGGGAAGTATAACAAAAATGATGTGACATTCGTGTAGAATGGATGTGGTTTTCATCAAGAACTGATGTGATTTTAGTCAAGAACTGACATTAGCCGAATCGGATCGAAACTCAAATGAACTGTTGTGGATGGACCCATTGAACCGATAGGGTATAACCTGGAATTAAAATACAACTCAAATTAACTGAAACCGAAATTGAAAATAACTAACAATAAGCTGAACTGCTCTGGATCAAACTGTTGAACTGATCGAGTATAATCTGAATTAAAATACAACTAAACTGAATTGAATCGAAACTGGAAATAACTAGGGGTATGGGGTATGTGGTTAACTGCTATGAATTAAACTGATCTGTTTTAGTCCGAAATTAAGTGAAACTGTACTGAATTGCAACTAGAAAAAAATTAACTGAGTTGAACTAAACTGAATTGACCAAAAATTGAACTAAATTATTGGTACTTTTAAGTATTTTGAATTGAACTCATATGAACTAAACTATTTGGACCCTTACACCGGAGAATGCATATCATAAGAACTAGACAGCATTTGTGGGTTCATCACCTGATAATTCCTGGAATCAGTCAAACCATAGATGGAATCATGCTCGAGAGGCTCTGAATAATGGGCTTTTCCTTGGTGTGTATGGGCTGAGAAATCATATAGAGGCCGCCCCGCTTCTCTCTTTGGTCTGGAATTTAGTCCACCTGTACCTCATTATCCAAAAAACTATTCTCCAAGAAAACCATTTAGCCCAAGGTCGGCGCTGCAGGATGTCCAGCGTGGACTTTCCCATACAAATCCTTCCCCAATCCATTTTAAAACTACCCAAGATGAGTTTCGAATTAAAAATTGTTGTGGCAGGGTTGGATGCTCAAAATTATCCAATTTTTTATTGAGTAATTACGGATATCTCGGGGAATTTTTTTTCAAATCTCCTTATAGACCCATGACAGCTCAAACTTCTTCATGTGCCTCCCCAATTGATGAAAGCATGGATTCCACCGTATCTTCACCTCACTCCTCTAATTCAATTACCAAACAACACTTTTTACCTTTATCTCCCTCCTTTTTCACCAATATGGACAACTTCAATCCTCAAGAAGCTTCTACTGTCCCTGTCGCTTGGCCTAATGAGCATCAGCACATAATACAATATCATGACCAAGTTCAACAAGAAGATTTAAGAAATTCTTGGGACAATTTACTTGCCTCATGAAGCCTTTCCTCCTATTTTAATTCAGGAGATGGAGGTGTCAATAGGTGGACCCTCTAATTGATTATCTTCCTATTAATGACTCAGTAGACTGGTCTAAGTTATTGAGGTCCTTTGGATTTGAAGAGCTAAGGAATTATCCTCAAACTCCCCTTCAAGTTCCGGCTCTCACTCATCTCTTCAGACGTGGTCTTCGAGCTCCTACCACTCAGTAGTTGCGGGTCTGCCGGCGTCGGAATTTGCTGACCTTCGCATTTTCCCAGCGCTTACCACACCGTTCTTCAGCGGCATGGAGAAATCAGTTCACACCGAGTCGGTGTTGGGCAAGAGGAAGGTTGGTGAAATTGGTCATATGACTGCTGGTTCACTTGGTGTGGAAAAAGAAGGACTTAATCTCATTCGAGAATTGGGCCTAGGGTTGGGCATGAAGAAGCTAGGCGAAAGAGAAGAACCGATTGATAATTCTCTTGGTGCGGTGAAAGAAAATCTCAGCCTCAATCCAGAGTTGGGCCATGACCCAAAATCCAGCATGCTGAACCCAGTGGATCAACCGAACAAAGGTAATGATATTATTTCAGATTCGGTTAAAATCACTTTTGAAAATCCCATTCCTAAAGAGGAGAAGGTGGTTTGCGAAGCACCGAGAAGGGCAGTGGGTCGCCCGCCTAAGCCCAAGAGGGTAGTTGTTCAGACGCTTCTTTGTGAAAAAAAAAGAAAGTTTGAGGATTTCGAACCCCTTATTGAAAGTTTTGTGAACGAAGTAGCCCTGGATCTCCATAATTGGCACTAGTGGAAAAAAGTCCATCCGATGCGGTCAAAACCGGACCTACTGATTCGGTTTTGGTCCGCATCGGGTGGGCTCGCAGCAGATCCAAAACCAGATCAGTAAGTTGTGAAACTGATCCGGATTTTACAACAAACCGCATCAGTTAGGCTCTTAATATTTAAAAAAAAAACTTTCGTTCCCAATTCCAGCTAGCCAACAAACATTTGGCACAAAAAAACAACTAATATGAAAGAAAATGTTAACCAACCAAAAAGTAACATACAACAACAAAAATAATGAAACATGTTACAATATCATATTTATATCATTGCCAAAAAAAATACAAATAAAACTGATTAAAAAAAGTCACAAAAGAAATATGAACCGTATTAATAACAGAAATAAATACAAAAATCAACCAAAAAAATAAACGAAAATCTAAGAGAAATTACAAAAAAACGAAAATAAATTACAAATAACACTAATAACAGAATAAAAATGAAAATAAATTACAAATAAAATTAATAACATAAAACCGAAAATAAATTACAAATAAAACTAATAACAGAATAAAAACGAAAATAAATTACAAATAAAATTAATAACAGAATAAAAACGAAATTGAACGAAAATAAATTGAACGAAAATACTAGAAAACGAGAATATAAATGAAAAAGAAAAAGAAATGAAACGAAAAAACTAGAGCAATTAAACGAAAAATCACTCGTTTCAGATCTAACTTTTCTTCGCGCTTCTTCCTTCACGTTTCCTTCGCCGGTGATGAGAGGACTTCGATTTTCGAATGAACCGGGCTTCGATTTTCTTTAATAGCGCTTCTTCCTTCGATTTTCTTTAATGGCGCTTCGTTCTTCGAGTTTCTTTAATGGCGTGGCTTCGATTGTGGATTTAATTGAAGCGTTCGACGAATCGACGATTTTGATGGAGGATTTGAGTTCGCGCTTTTGAGAAAGGGAAGAAGAGAGGGTGCAGATGAGAGACGGGAGAGGGTGGGGTTTGAGAGAGGGGAGATGAGGGCGGGGGTTTAGGGTTTGGGAGAGGAGGGGATCTGATGAGAGGGTGGGCGTAGGAGGGGATCTGATGAGTGATGAGAGAGGGGGGAGCGTTTAGGGTTTGGGAGAGAGGGGATCTGATGAGAGAGGGGGAGTTAGGGTTTGGGAGGGGGAAATAAAAGGGAGCCGCGTGATTTGGGTTGGGATTTGAGAGTGAGCTGGGCCGCATGATCTGGGCCACGTTCTTATATGGATCAAGGGGATTAACTGATCCGGTCATGTGAACCGGATCAGTTAAGCGAAAACCGGATCAGTTTTCTGTTAACTGATCCGGTTCACTAAAGACCGGATCAGTTTCATTGCCCAGCTTTCCCTCCCAATTTTTTTGCGGATCTTCGGATTCAGTTTTGTAAAAATCGGATCTGTTACTAAGTGACATATAAGGTTTTTTCCACTAGTGTGGGTTGCTAAAAAAACAGGAGATTATGTCAAAATTCAAGAAGTTTAAATATGTGGCCTTCTTTGGCGATAATGGCTTAGACACTGGGCCTAATCAGTCTCTGGAGGATATATGAAGATACTTGCCTGAAATTGTAGGAGGCTAAATTCAGCGGACTCCCCTACGATTTCGTTTCTGGGTTGGCTAGTCCGCAAATTCTCACAACAAGTTCTTTGTCTGTCGGAGACTATTTCAAATGATAATGTAGTAAATAAGTTAGCTATGTATCTAGGCTTCTCCAATGTAACTACCGCCGATGCTATTAATAGTGCAGGTGGTTTAGCTTTATTTTGGGTCAATGATGTGAACTTGATGCTATGTAATACTTCAAAAAATCATTTTGGCTTGTACTATTAAAGATGTAGTATCTGGTAAGATGTATGAATGGAAGCTTAAATTGTTGTACGGTTCGCCTTATCTAGAGTCTAGAGGGGAAATTTGAGATATGATCTCTAGTCAGTTGAACCAAAGCTCATTGGAATGTGTAGTAATGGGAGATTTCAATCAGATTGAGTACCTCAATTAAAAAAATGGGAGGTTCAACGTCCATTCCTGGGAAAGAACAATTCACATTATGGAGAAGCCAACTGGATTTGTCGGAGGTTAGTTTTCATGGCCAAACTTTCACCTGGTGCAACAGCCGTTTGGAACCAGGATGGATTTATGAAAGATAGTACAGAGTCTATGCTTCGGAAAATTGGTTACATCTTTTCCCAGATGCAAAAACCCTGAATCTACCTATCCTAATTTCGGATCATAGCCCAATATTGCTCTACACAAGTCCGGTGAAACAACGTAGGAAAGGACCAATCAAAATGGATGCATGGTGTTTTGATTTCAAAGAAGCAAGGGATCTTGTGCTAAATCAATGGAACCTAACCGTCAATGGCTCTCCAATGTATAGAGTTGCACAAAAGTGTTCACATGTAAGATTTAACCTTTTTAAATGGAGCAAAAATTACGAGTCATTGCATAATATTCTTTGGGAAGATCATCTCGCATCATGTGGGGAAATTCAATATTGTCTACCTGAAAAGGATTTGGGAATAGTTGATGAGTCTGTCAGAAAGATGTAGATGGACAAGGTCGAGGTTCAATTGAAATTATGGCAACAGCACGCAAAAGGCAAACGGTTAGCTTGGGAAGACACAAATTCAAAATGGTTCTTCAGAAAAGCCAAAACTCGAAAGAAAAGAAACGAAATTCTCATGCTAAAAGGTACGGAAGGTAAATGAGCGTCAAATAAGGAGGATGTCCAGTAGGGGTGTTTAAGAAAACCCGACCCGAACTACCCGACCTGAAAACCCGCTGACCCGACCAAAAAAAGTCGGGTCAAAATCAGTTTTTTTGGGATTTTATCGGGCCGGGTACCCGACCCGGAAAAAACAAGAAAATCCGGGTCGAGTAATGGGCCGCAGTTTCAGTGGAAGCGGGTACCCGGTACCCGGTTGGAGTTTGAATTTTGATGTTTTCTAACTGGGCCAGCGCCACAAACAGCAACAATACATGTATACAAGATAGCCCATTACTCCATTAGCAAGTAGGAACTTAGGGGAAAAAATCCCAGAACCCTAACGTCTCTCTCTGCCACAATTCGCACTCATCTCTCTCTCTCTGCCATTCGCATTCAGCGACCACCACCTAAATCTCAGCTTGAATCTCTTCGAGATCTTTGCCTTTTCCCCTGGAAGGATTTGCAATCTGAACCAAAACTGCTCTTCCCTACCATTTAGGATGTAGCTTGAGCATTTGCTCCATAACCAAGAGCTTCAGGTTGACCCCTTTAAAGATATCCATATCATCCACACCAAGCAACAAAGTCTTTCCAGTTCTGCCATAACATTCTAATCCAATATATCTCCTCTTTGATTTATACTCCAAGCCTAACATACGACTACAACAAGAATTGTGGTTTAGAAAAGTTTTAGTTGGCAGTGGCTAGTGGAGACCTTGGAGTAGTGGCCTAGTGTATTGGCAATTTGGCACTTGGCAGTAGCTAACTAGCTACTTTGATTTATTTCTATTAAGGAAGTGCACTTGGTTGACAGTAGCAATTTGGCACATTTTCGTCACTTTTAGCCTTTAGGCTTTAGTTTGGGCTTTAATTGGCAGTGGGCCATATGTAACATTTTTTTTTTTAAAAAAAAAAGGGAAAAACGAGTCGGGTCATGGTCCGACTTTTCAAGTACCCGATATGCGGTACCCGCATATCCGGGTACCCGAAAAGCCGGGTACCCAGTTATGAACACCCCTAATGTCCAGCATATATTGATTGGCCACTTCGCCAGAATTTTTTAAGGATCGTCGCAATCTAATGAATTCTGGGAGGAGCTCAACACCATTCATGATTTAGTTCCTAGGCTAACTAAGCAGCAAATCGATGATATTAAGCTACCAGTCTCGAAAGATGAGGTTAGAGGAGTGGTTTTCCAGAAGGGAAGCCTCAAAGCTCTAGGTCCAGATGGAATCCCTGCACTTTTTTTATCAAAAATTCTAGTCAGTAGTCGGTGAAGATGTCTGGAGAGCGGTCTCCCACTTTTTCGAGAACAAATTTCTCTTGAAGGAATGGAATTTCACTCACATTTGTCTCATTCTAAAAGTAGATGGACCAGAAGAAGCAAGCTAATTCAGACCCATAAGCCTGTGCAACGTGATCTAAAAAAAATCTCGAAGGTTATCACTAACAGGGTAAAACCAATTCTGAAGAGTATTGTATCTCCCTTTCAGAATGCCTTTGTCTCGGGCCGGATTCTCTCTGATAATTGTTTCATCGCCCATGAACTGGTAAATATGATCAAGCAACGAAAGAAAGGTAAACAACATTTTTCTGCCGTGAAAGTGAATATGTTTAAAGCTTATGATAAAGTAAACTGGGATTTTCTAGCCTCGTTGTTAGACAAAATGGGATTTCCTCCTCTCTGTCGCCAGTGGATCATGCAATGCGTCCCCATTGTATCTTATGCTATATTAGTCAACAGTGAAGTTTCTTCGAGATTCCATCCAACGTGTGGATTGAGACAGGAAGACCCTTTATCTTCCTATCTTTTTATCCTAGTAATGGAAATATTATCACGTATGATCTCTAGAGCGGAGCATGATGGAGTTTTTCAGGGTTTGAAACTATCAAGATGTGGTCCTTTTATATCTCATCTCTTCTTTGCAGATGGTTCTGTAGTCTTCTTCAAGTCTACTCCGGAATCCTGTGGTGTGTTTAAGAATTTACTAGCTAAATTCAGCTGTCTCTCCAGCGAGGTGATAAACTATAACAAATCTCATATTATGTTTAGCCCTAGTACTCCTCCTAGATTTAAAAGGTTCATGAGGAGTATTATACGCACTCCCTCTACAGATTCTCTAGGTAGATATTTGGGTTGTAACATTGAAGTGGATGGTAGAGGCTATGGTAAATTCAAGCCGTTGTCTAGAAAAGGTGGAAAAGAAAGTCTCTAGTTGGAAGCACCTATTGTTATCTCATGCAGGGCGTGTTATTTTAATTAACAACATCCTAGCAGTGTTGAGTCAGCACACCCTTGGCATCTTTTCTCATTCCTAAAGCAACAACAAATAAGATGAACTCTATTTTTGCAAGGTTTCTTTGGGATGGGTCGCGTGACTCCAGACCTATTTTCTGGAAAAAGAAAGGACTTCATTAAGCTTCCAAAGGGCGGAGGAGGGTTGGGTATACGAAATGTTCACTTATTCAATAAAGCTCTCCTAGTAAAGCAAGCCGTAACGATTCACACATATAGAGATCCATTAGTGTCCAATATTCTTTATTCTAAGTACAAAGCCACCCCAGTGGACATAGTTCTGAGGAATAACAAGCTAGGTAGAGTCTCTTACGGTTTCCGAGGTTTGTGTAGATCAATACAAGAGTGTCACAACAGTTTTCTAAGAAGAATTGGAGATGGCTCTAAAATGAGTATTCTTTCAGACAAATGGATCTAAGGAGATCCGATCCTACTCCATCGAGGAATAAATTTAGAAATTTCAGGGCTTGACTCAGTGAGGGACTTGATGGTAGCAGGTCAAAAAATCTGGAATTCCACTCTCATTTGGAGAACGTTCTCTAGAGTCTCAGCCGTTAAGTATCTATCGACCCACATTCCCAGAGCAGATTTGCAACATGAGTTTATTTGGAGTGAGTCGAGGTCAGGAGACATTAGAGTCAAAGACTTGTATGCATTCTTTCTTAAGAAAGTTGGGAAATTGAACACCTCCCAGGATGTTATGAAATTCTGGCATAAGTTATGGGCGACCGACATTAGACCCAAATGAAAAATCTTCATATGGAGATTAATAAATCAAGGTCTAGCTCTTAATATTAATTTGAGAAAGAGAAATATCCTAGTCTAGGAAAATTGCTATCTCTGCAAACAGAGTGAGGAATCTGAAAGTCATCTTTTCAGAGACTCTGATATTACAGCTCGTGTTTGGGCGTGTTCACCCTTGGGAATTAGAGTTTCTAGTGCGGGTCACATTCCCATTATCGACTGGATTAAAAATTTCCTCATCCTTTTCTGGAAAGAAGATGGTCAAGACTCAGTTAGAGCTAGGGAATTCATCGCCACTCTTTGGGCAATATGGATATATAGGAATAACGTGGTGTTCGGAAAGTTAGAAGGGACACCAGAATTAATTCTAAAAAGAAAAGATGATCTCCTGAAGGAAGAAGAGGAAAGGTCCGCTTATAGGAATCGGGACCTGCATAAGACACTTCCAGGATCTACCATTCCTAATGGAAAGCCAGTTTCGGGGGGAACCCGTCAAGGAGACGTCATCATCATATTAGTAGATGGGGCCTTGATAGTCAATAAAAGGAAGCAACCTAAAGCAGGTATTGGTTGGATGGCCACAAGCAATGGGCGTAAAGCTTTCGAGGGCAATGACAGGATCATGGCTTCATCGTCGCTGCAAGCTGAAGCACAAGCGCTTCTACGAAGGTTAACTGAAGCACATAGAGAGGGAAACAGTTGCGTCAAAGTTTCACAGACTCCATCGAACTTCTTAGGGCGGTTGGGAATCATCACCCACCATTTGAGATATCCAGTATAATCCACGATATTAAAATAACTTGTAGTAAGTTTCTTTTCTATGAAATTCGAAAGGTGAAGTGCAGCCAGCCCATGTCTTAGCTACTATTGCTAGACATGGAGGTAAGCTTCCGTAGAAGTGTCGTTCTTTTGTGTGTACTTGTCGGCGTTGTCGCTAAAAAAAAAAATTAAAGCTAAATTGTTGAACGAATTGATACACCTCTAGCATATAGTTATGTCCACTTTGTTTATTGTTTTCTACGTATGATGCTAGATTAGTTGGATTATGGTGTTGTGCTCCAACTCATAGCTGGCTAATCAACTTGTATGAGGTGGGGACAGTTCTTACTCTTATTATTAAAATAATACAACCAAACATCCCATTTCAAATTATTATTCAATCTTTACGAGCAAAGACCACACAACTTTTTCTTTGGACTCATTCGAGTGACAATCACAAAACCCCTAAAATTTTCAATTCAAATTATCCTATCTTGGAATTTCCGTAACAATTTTCACCCTTTGATCCTAAATTAATTGTAACTTCAACTTACTAGGGTTTCAATATCCTAACAAAATCTGATTATTTGAAGAATGAGTAGCAGAAGAGAAGAAGAGAGAAATGAGAAGATCATTAGAGGTCTCTTGAAGTTGCCACCTAATCGACGTTGCATCAATTGCAATAGCATGGTACATATTTTGTTCCTTCTTGATTTTAATTTTAGTATTTATTTTTGCTTTTTAAAATTCATTCCGTGTTTTGGTTTTTTCCTCTTGGATTTAGTTGAACTGAATTAGCTGGAAAGTTGAAGTATTTGGTTGATTTTTGTTTTGATTTTTGGGTTATGATCTTGTTGGAATTATATGGGATTTGTGTCGAAATTAATGCATGCTTCTTTTTGGTGATTTAGAAGTTTTAATGGGGTTTTGGGTCGAGGAATTTGGTAGTACTTGCATTTCTAATCAAAGAGAAAAATTTGAACTATTTGTAGCTATCATACAGCCTAACCACCAACAAAGAAAAGGAAAGTAAGGAAAACAAAAGGGGTTTTCAAGGAAAGACTTTTGGGTGAAGGAATACTAAAAAGGAAGAGAAAGTGTTGAGGTATTTGTTGCTATACAAGAGCAAGGAAGTACCACTACGACTTACAAGTGTTAATTATGCTCAATTGGGGAGGAAAATGAAGATACTCTATTTGAGCATATGTTTGTTTAAGTAATATCTCTTGATAGTGGAAATTGACCCGACACAAAATTAGCGGATTTGGTCTAGGACTTTGACCAACACTACCCATTTATTAGATGGGTTGGGTTAGTGTTGAACTTTAATCCGACATGACCAATTGTTTATTAAATGGGTCGGATTCAGGCCGGTTTGACCCGATGACCTGAATCACATGTGTAATAAATTCTGTTTCTTTGGCACTAAGTAAGCCTTTTTTTTTCTATGGACTGGTCCATTTTATGCGGGACCTTAAACGATTATGGATGAGGGAGTGGGGAAAAATTATTAAATTAAATTCGAATTATGGCTTTGTTCTTTTCACCTAAAATCCCACATTTGAACTTATGTTTAGTCGTAAAATGAACTTGCTAGCCCTTATTTGAGCTTATTCTTCCTGAAAATTATTTTTTAGGTAAAAGAACAAAGCCTATGTCCTACACTAAACTTTGTTGAATATTAGCTACTTTCTTAGCATAAGGAAATTTGAATAGATGACTGCAAAATGTAGTTTTATTTTCTATGTGGTTCTAGAAATTTTATGTTTCCAATAAAGTTAACAATTTTTAGTCGAGATTTTATGATGATGATCTACCAAATAGCTTCTTATCAGCTCATGGAAAATCTGGCATGCCAAATATATAGCTCATAAGAGCAAATTGCAAGTCTCAAGCATATTCCATGGCCAGAGTTACAATTAAAAATTGGAATTTTAGCCAAAATTTCAGATTTGACAACCTCTATGAGGATTCTGTAGTATGTTGGAATAAGAGTAGAAAACGAATAGTAACTTTATTATACAGAACCTAAATGCTGTCTCCGAATGTCAAACTTATTTGATGTTTCTAGAAGTCAAGATAGGCAAGCACCACTTGGATTTTTGTGACTTGGAAATTGTAAGGCCATAGGTTATTATGCTATTATTGTGACAAAAGCTTTGGCAATGAAAGATAACACAAAGTAGCCATTTTAAGATGCATTATAACACAAAGGAGTGTAAAGGTTTAAGACCTTCGTAATAATATAATTAATAAGGGAAAATTGATAAAAGCAGGCCCAACTATGGCCACCCTTCCATAATACATCCCAACTTTCGATTATTCCACACCAGTCCCAACTTTGGGGGGTGTTTTACATTAATGGTCCAAGTAGAAGGGTAACCTGCTTAGCCTGTAAAAAAAAATTAAACCCCCCCTCCTTCCTCCTTTTTCGTCTTTTCTCTCTCCTCCCCGCCACCAAATCCTCTTCCCCCCCCCGCCACCCCCGCCCCCGCCACCCCACAATCCCAGCCCCCTCCCCGCCACCCTGAAACACCCAGAACCCCCTCCTCTTCCCTCCCAGACCCACCGTCGTCTTCATCTCACCGGCAACTCAGTCTTCATCCTTCCTCTTTGCTCTCTCATCCTCCCACTGTCTTTCCTCTCTCCTCCTCTCTCACTAAGTTCGCGTCACCGCCATCTTCGCTGCGCCAACCAAGCACCACCGCCATCGTAGCTGCGCCAACCATGGAAAAAAAACGCGGTCGCGGTCGCGTTCGCGGTAACGGTCGCGTTTTCGCGGGAACGGCCCGTAACGGCCAAATAGAACGTTTCACGGCCGTCGCGGCGTGAATTTATTGGAAAAATTCACATAAGTCGGTTTTGAAGCTTGTTTTTTCATTTTTTTCATTTATAGTAACATATTATGTTGAAATACACTATTTGGGATACTTCTCACACATAAATAATTATTTAAATATTATTTAACTAATAAATGAATTAAAATAATTAACAATTCATATAACAACTAACTTATGGAAAAATAAAATACTTAAATAAAGAAGGGTGTAGTAGTCTAGTATTAAAAATAAAAATAAAAATAGAAGACTAGTATTAAAAATAAAAATAGAAGACAAGTGAATTGAATAGATAGAATAAAAACATAAAATAAAAGCCCATTCACCTTCTGCACGTGAATTTAAGTTGTTTAAAACCAAAAAAGCAGTAAAAGTTTAGGAGAGAGAAAGAGTTGTAGTGTTCAGCAGTACAGCTGTCTACATATCATGTGGGTACCTTTTCCCTTCCCATCTCAGATTAATTAATTTACTTTGATTCTTTTCAAAAAAAAAATTAAGTTACTTTGACTTTTACAACCCCACCCCATCGGACCCTCACTTTTCTCTCTCGAATAATCGGCATTCAGCATCCCCTCTCTCTTTCTTCTAGCAACAGGCACCTGGCAGCCGGCAACCGGTAGCCAGCAACCGGAAAAGAAGCCGGTGAACTCGCATCACCACAGCGACCTAAAGCCCCAAATCACCTTTCTCCTTCCCCTTGATTAGATGGCTCAAGTATCAGATCTAGGGTTTTTGAATTTAGGGTTTGTTTTCTTGAACCCTAACTCTGAAATTTCCTCAATTAAAGCCTCTTCTCTCCCAATCTTCCTATTATATACAAACTGAAAATAACTAGTTGAATTTTGGTACGCCAATTTGGCCGAATTGGATCGCGCACCCCAGCGATTTGGCTCGCCAACGAACCGCGTTACACCGTTCCCCAGACCCCATCTGAAAAGAACGGCCGTTTTAGTCGGTGTAACGGTCTAGAACGGTGTTACACCGTTCCATAACGGCGTAACGCCGCGATTCTTGTGAATTTAAAAAAACCGTTCCGTAACGGGATATAACGGAACGCCCACTCCCAATCACGTTACAAAGCGGCCGTTCCGTAACGGAACGGCCGAGTTTTTCTTCCATGGCGCCAACCAACTACCATCAACCACGACCAACCACGAAGCGTTATCGCTTCATCTTCCTCTGCTCAAATCCAGATTGTCTTTTTGTCATCATCAACACCACCATTGTGGCAGCGGTTCGTCTATGTTGGTATTTTTTTGTTGCTGATTTTGATCTTAATTTGGTCAATTTTGTCAATTTTGATCCAGAATTGGTCAATTTTGTAATGTATTCTCCCATTTTAAATGAATCCACTTTAAAGCCTTCAACTTTTTCACTATGTTGGTATTTTTTTTGTCGCCGATTTTGATCCCGATTTAGAAATTAAACACCCCCGGTTCAATGTCTTTCGAATTTTGCTTGTTTGAAAATTCGATTTTTGGGGGAGATGGTAGGCGAGGGAATGGAGTTCGTAGTAGCAGTGTGGTGCAACAATGGGTCGCGTGGTAATCGGGATGGTGTTGGTGGGTTTAGGCGTGGCTTTGGGGGGGGGTATGGACATGGGTTTGGGTGTTGATGGGTTTGGGCATGGGTTTTGGAGGTGGTGTTGGTGGATTTCGGGCTTGTTGTGGATGGGTGGGGTAATTAGGGGCGTTTCGGGGTGGATGGTGGTGTTTTGAGGATGGCTTGTGGTGTTTTTGGGGGTGGTTGGTGATGGTTGGTGGTAGACCTTGGAAGGGGAAGAGAGAGAGAGTTGCGTGGGGAGAGGGGGAAGGAGGCAGGGGGTCGGTGACGTGCGGGAGGGTGGCGGGGATTCGATGAGCCGGTGGCAGTGAGTCAGAGAGTGGCGGTTTCAGGGGAGGGGAAGGGGTGGCGGGGCACGATAGGATGTTTCGAGGGCAGGGGAGGGGTGGGAGTTCAGGGAAGAGGGTGGCAGGGATGGTAAGGGTGGTGGCTTAGGAAGTTTACCTGTTGTAGCAGGTTAGGTGACCTGCTAGGACCACTTTTGTAAAGCACACCCCAAAGTTGGGACCTGTGTGGAATAATCGAAAGTTGGGATGTATTATGGAAGGGGGGCCATAGTTGGGCCTGCTCTTATCAATTTTTCCAATTAATAAAGATTTAGGCTATGTTCTCTTCCTGAAACATGGTCATCTGGTTTGAATTTTTTATAATCTGGTTTGGTTTGATTGGTCTACCTTGTAATTTGATTGAACTTTGACCACATTTTTGCGCCAATATATAAGGAAAAACATATTCATGGGGGATCTTGTTGGACTCGTATCAACATGTAGATTCCAAAATTCTATAATTATAATTTTTATTAATACTAAATTAGAGATATTTTCTAATTAGTAAACATAAATAAGGTCTGTATAGTCTGGTTTGAAATTTTCTGGTCTGGCTTGATTTGATATGTAACTAACAACAATAGGTAATAAGTTCTTGAAATAAGGTGAAGAAAACTTAGCCTTACAAGGGTCTTGTCTAGTCCAATATGTAAGAGGGCTTATCCTTATCCGTGGTCGCACGATTCTCATTTAGTTTCCAAATTGTTAACTTTTGATGGTTGTAGCTACGAGGTTAGAGAGACTTATGAGAAAGTTTATGTGGTCTAAGGTTGGTGAGGAGAAGAGCTATCTTATGAAATGTGATTGTCCATAGGTCTATGTTTGAAGAGGAGAGCAGTGTGGGGTTTCGATATCTTTGTGTCTATAAGAATATCTCTTTGGTACAGAAGTTGCTGTGGCGTTTTGCAACTGCTTCTCTTTTGCATATGTAATTCTGAGCAGCTCAAAGGCTATACTTGGCTTTACATCCTCACCTTTGTACTTTATGTCTTGCTGGTTAGAAGACAGTAAATCATTTGGTTCTGCACCGTCAGGAGATGATGTTTCTTTGGCAAAGATTTTTTGATTTGGTTGATCCATTGGAGATCCCTTTTCACTCTTCAGGGTCTTACAATGTTTTTTTAAATTCTGTGAAGTTTGGAAGGCGTAAGGGGCATAAGTTTTGTGGTAGGTTGCGGATTTTGCCATTTCAGATATGCTAAAGAATGATGGGATATTCTATTGTCGTGAGTCCTCTTTGGTTACTTTCGGGGAGCGAGTGATGTTCAGCTTTTTTGTTCTTTTCACGGGGCTTCCCCCCTTTTTGATGTATTGCGAGATTACAATGTATGCTATTTTATTTTCCTCCAAATTCTTTTGCGTTGGTTTTTGGTGCACTTTTGGTCCCCTTACTTTGTGTCTGTTATTTTCTCTATTGAGTGAAAGTTACTTTCTCGTAAAAAAAATTCTCTTGAATAGGACTTTGTGGTGCACTAGGATTTGTGTCAAAGAGTTTTCACATCTTCTATTTTCTTATGTTTTAGTCATTCTATGATATGTAGATTCCACTGAATAATGCTTGTTTGTGTTTTGTTTATCTTTCTGGTGTAAAACTTCAGTTTTGTTCTCTTACCTGTTATCTTCTCGTTCTTTTTCCTTATTACCATTGTAAATTATGGTTTCTAATAATCTTTATTATGAATTTCTTTTTTTCTGTTTTTCTCTGACTGCTATTTATTTATTTTGTGGACTTCTGTTTTTGTTACTACCACAATTTTTCCTCCAATACTAGTCGCTTGTTCTCAGACGTTTTACAGGTGATATTCTTTTTGGAACAATATCTGAGGCTCCGTTTTTTCTCCAATACTGCCTGCTTTATTTTTCATGCTGATTCTATCTGTACCTGACCTTTCCTTTCTCTTTTGAATATCCTTCATATATTGCTAAGTTCCATACGCTGTCATTTTTCTGTCCTTGTCGTTCTATTTGTTTATCTATTGACTGTTTAAAATTGGACTATTAGAGACTATGATGTATATTTGTATGATATCTGTTCTTGTTTGGATTCTGGATACTCTCTTGTGTCTGAGTTTATTATTTAATATCAGAGAAGAGCTGATTGTCATATCTAGTATTAATTGTTCTACCAGATCCCTGATCTTCTATAGTCCTGACATATATTTCTATGAGGAAACTTATGTCTATTAACTCTAATCTATATCTGTTTAACATGCTATAATCTTCTGTTGCAGGGTCCTCAATATGTTTGCACCAATTTTTGGACATTTGTTTGCATGATTTGTAGCGGAATACAGTAAGTTTTTTTTTTCTGCTCTGGGAACTATTACGCATGAGTGACCATTATGGGTTTGTATATTACTGTTTAAGAACTATTAATTGACATTATTGAGGTGGCTGTATATCTTAAAAAGTTCATGGCAAATATTTGAATGCATGTTTGACTCCTTAGGTAGCTGTACCAGTGTACCTATATGAAAAAGAAAACACCAGCAGTGTTGCTAGTTTTTGGTAGCACCAAGAAGGCCAGAATGACGGTGACATTCCCAAACATGGGGTATATGCAGCCAGGAGACTTCTCTCTCTGCCTCTAAACTGTCCAATCTACTTCAAGTACTCTTACATTTCCCAGTTAGTGAGATTATTTGCAGTCTTCTTCTACTGGAGTTGCTGTGATTTTTAAGTAAATCTGCTGTTATCTGATACTCAAATCTTACTTTGAAACAAGATGATTCCCTTAAAGAGACTAAAACTCAGTCTGTATCATCCAGAAATTATGTCTTTGTCAGTCTAGCGATTAATAGGCGAGATTCTAGTCTTTTTCCATCCCTTATCAACACAATTCTGGGTATCTATACCTTGGGATTCTAGAAGTGGATAATGTCTTTGTTTTCTGGTTCTTGTTCCTATTGTAGCAATGCAGCCTTGCATTTGATGCCAAATTTGCCTACTTAGTGTCTACTAGCATTTTTTGCACGCTATGCGTGCGTGTCAGATTAATGTTTTTTTTTTCTCAATTAGTTATTCATCAGTGTTACAAAAAATTTGATTCGAACAGACATTTATACTTTTTTATAATTTTTTTCATATGTTTTTCTTAAATCAATGTTTCGTTGGTTTTTTTAGTTATTTTTTCATCATTATTCAAATATAGTATTGAGAGAAGGAAATATAAAGCATACTAAAGTTTGTGCTCAAATAAAGTGGAAGAATTTGTGTATCGTGTTGAATCGTTGAATATTAATAAAGTGGAAGAGTTTGGTTTATATAATAGAGATTATCGAATAATAATCAACATTTAGATTTTAAAATATTATCAGTATAATTATCAATATGAAATTCAAGTTTTTATTTTTTCTTCTGATTGTGTCAATCAAGTTATATTGTCAATTTAATTTTTGATCAGAGTTTTCACACATATGTAAGAAGAGGAAATCATTTTTCTTAATTTAATACTTATTATATATATATGTATATATATATATATATATATATATATATATATATATATATATGTATATATATATATGTATATGGCAATTTAAATTCATTAAGGGTACATAAGACTTTTTGTAAGGGGGACACCATCTTCCTCCCCCTTCACTTATATAATAGAGATAATGAAGTAACAAACTATCCTGTATTCTTTTCCGAGAGTATCATTTACTTGCTATCATAGTTTTTTCAATCGTATATATTCTTCGCTGTTAGCAATATTGGTTTATGATACTTTCTGCAATCCACGCTTTTGGGTTTTACATATAGACAGTTTTTACTGCCTCTGGTGCATAGGTTTTATATGCGATGGACATGTACTGTCTACGCAACCTGTTTAGTGGCTTGTATGGGGCGCTAGCCATTTCTCATATTTGTTTCCCGGTACTAGATCCTGTTCAGAGGCATTGGAGTAATGTTGAACATGCATATCTGTTATGTTGCATATTTTCTTCCACTATGCTTGCTTATAGGCTATTGCATGATAAATGATGTTTTTTTCCCTATTCACAGTCGTGAGTTTACTCATCGTGTGAAGTCCGTGTCAATGTCTAAGTTTACTTCACAAGAAGTTGAAGCACTTCAAGATGGTGGTAATCAGGTAAATAGGAGTTATTGACACTGATCTTGTTTCCGATAATTACCTTCCCTCCTCTCTCTCTATATGAATATATATATTTATATATATATATAGAGAGAGAATCTTTTTTTTTTTTGGTGCATATGTGCACTTATAAAGAGGTAACTGTTTTTAGCGAGCGAGGGAAATATATTTGAAGGACTGGGATCTGGACAGACAGAGACAGCCAAACAGCAGGTAAAAGAGATTTTGTTTTTTAAAAATGTTGCACATCATCATATGGAAGATTCTACAGTTTGTTTATCTTCTTTTATGCAGTAATGTTGACAAGGTTCGAGAGTTCATCAAGGCTGTCTATATAGATCGTAAATATGCTGGAGGAAACAATTCTGAGAAGCCTCCTAGGGACATGCAGGTGAATTTTTCTTGTGTTTTCTCTATTTGTATTGAATTGGAAGTTTGTTTGGTGGAAAATTAATTTCTTGTTCTCTTTTTCCATGTTTTTTATTTGAATACAGAATGTAGTTACTTATGTAAAGTATCACTAATCTGTTTGTATATGTTAGATCCAAAGAAATGTTGGAGATGAGACTAGGAGAGCCAGTTCATATCACTCTTTCTCTCAAAGTCCGCCTTATGATTTCCAGTATGAAGACCGATTGAACAGAAAGCAAGTGGGTTCACTTACTAGAAAGCCTGGCTCAGATCACAATCTATTTGAGAGGAAGGCTGCGAGCTTTTTGTATAGTCCTGGTCGTCTAAGTGAACATCTGTATGAAGACAGGTTTGCAAATGACAGATCGAGCTCGCGGGTTTCAGACTACTCCTTGTCAAGTGGTGGTGATCCATTCAAGTCTGCACCACAGTCACCAAATTTTCAGAAAGATGATGGATTTTCAAGTCCTACCTCTGATTCCTCTAGGGAAATAGTTGATGGCCTCCATCGCACGTATTCGGAAACATTTTCAAAGAGAGACATTGACAAAGCTCCTCTGCCACGACCGCAGGTTATCTTTCAACTCAACTGGTTAATACTTACAACAGTTGTGCGATTATCTGTCATAGAATCTCTGCTTGATGGGAGGGATTGTAATACATGTTTGTGGAATATTCTGTTCAATCTTGTTAGTCTCACGCTTAAGCATGACTGGCTAAGAAGCTAGATAGCAATAGGAACAAGAAGACAAGTGTTAGTTTCATCATCACTTATTCATTGGCAAGCATTTGTTGCAAGGATGTTTCACTCTGTGGCTTGTTTGCGCTCAAGTTAGTTGCCCTTGATGACGTCACAAGTTGTGTCACAACGCTCATCGACCCAAGTTGACTTCTTAGAAGGTCTCCTCATCCTTAAGGACATACATGCTGGCAAGCAAGGTGTTTCTAGTAGAGAGGGCATATCAATGTTACGCCAAAATGGCAAATGTATTCGATTCCATATGGGGTCAGGAACTAATATGCAGAATGCTACTGTTAGTGAAATTGGGTATGATGGGTGCGAGAGAGCTCAAATCATGTCTTAAAAAATGGGAGCAGGGATATAGCAGGGTTTTGTAATTTTTGAAACTGTTTAGTACTTGGTATAGGGAACTGGGAAAGCGTAAAGTTGTATACTACTTATCTATTAGTTTCGGAAATTAGTAGGAATTTTGGATATCTAGAATACATCCAAAAAAAAAAGGAAAGAGGGGTAGGGTTGGGCTGTAGCCTGTAATATTCGTCATTTGTCAATAATAGTTAAATACTCCTGTCAATACTGATAATAGGGGCACAAATTCCCTAACAAAAGTGGTAGATCTATTGAGTTACAGACCAAAGAAAACTAAATAATTTCGAGTGGATTAGTGGAGTGTCTCAGCAAGAAAGATAGAAAGCGCAAGGACCAATTTTTGAGAAGATGGAAAATCAAAAGTAGGGCTTTTTTATTTTTCTTCTCCTTCTTCACTCCTTGGAAAAGCTAAATCCCAACAGGTTTCCTTCCATGAGCAAACTGGTCATGCTTTCCCCTGCAATTTGGGAGTTGTCACATCCAACACCTTTAGTAGTTTGCGTCCGACCTGCAAACCAGGTAACGCTGAGCATATGCATGGCAAAAGGGAAGCCTCAAGTCTCTGATACTCCCTTGACTTTCTCGTGGGATGTGATGTCAATAAGGCAAGTCAAAGGATTGGGATTTTGGTAACATGTGCTTGTCATGCTTTAGTAATTTGGTGGTGGTGGTGTCATACTGCCAAATCATGGAATGGGAGGGACACTGTTCCCTTTTTGAGGGTTGATGAGGGGCTAATATGCTGGGGTACTTAATGAGCAGAGTATGATTAATGCTAGATTTGTGCATGCAAAGGCTGTACTCTTAGGCCTTGCAAGCTCTTGAGCGAAGTTGGAGCTCTGCCATTGGACCTTTCTAGGACTTAAATAATGGACTAGGATCATTTTCCCTATCTTTTTGGAAAATAATAGAATTCAATATTTGACCTTAACCTACTAAGGCTAAATGAAGCACAACAATTTTTGTCGATTTGACATGGTTTTGAACTATGATACTCGGACACGGCAAAATGGCCGGCGTACCGGTGTCGATACGATACGACACGGATCCGGGTATGGAATACGGGTCGGATACGCCGCTCGGCACTCGGATACGGCTAGAGTCAGGAAGACAGAAACAAAGAGAGAATATGGAATTTGCGATCTAGGGTTTGTCATACCCTAGATCTGTTAATTGGACATGAAATCTTCAACATTCTTTCTTGAGATATTAGGGCTTTTGCTCAGGATGTAAAACCGCGCCTGATTGTGGGAGTTTTCCGTCGCCGGTGCTCATCTCGCCGGCTATCTCACCGGCGTAGTGTCAAAGAGGAAGAAACAGAGTAAATTAGTCGGCTATTTCTACTTTTCCTTTCTCAATTTTTTTTTGTTTTTCACTTTTTTAGGGAGAAAGGGGACCCACTGTGTGAATACAGCTGTGATATCCCTATTAATGCTTTTCTTTCTTTTTTTTTAAATGCTGACTTGATATCCCTTTGGTGATAGCTGGCCCATGCTTTCTTTTTTCCTGTTTTAAATGCTGACAAGTCAGTTGTTTTTTTTATTATAAAAAACCTTTACCCAAATTTTTTTATACAGCTTTACTTTATGCTAATTAAAGCTCTTAACTTTTTAACTTCTCTATTTGCTGAAAATTATTTTAAATTTAAATTAATATCCTATATCTTTAAAAAAAAAACGTACCCCCGTATCCGTGTCCAACTGTAGGACGGTGTCCCCGTATCCGAAATTTTTAGATTTTACGTATCCGATACTCGGATCCGTATCCGTATCCGATACCCGTACCCGTGTCCATGTAACATAGGTTTTGAATTAGTGCTTTTAACCTATTTTTGTCTGAAAATATGGCTTTCTCAGTGTAGGACTCAGAAGTATATATATATCTTTTATGTTAACATCTTGTTAACTTTCCTTTGCTCCCCTACCTGGAACAATGAAATTTCTAGCTCGGCCACTGAGCGCATCTTAAATCTGGAACAGCAAATCAAGTAGGTTTTGCACTTGTATACTGAAGACAGCTATTGGTTCCATTGGAGCTAGTGTGACATAATTGAGGAGCATGGCGGATATGTGCTTGGCTAAGCACATGAAGGAGATATTTGAAGATGGGAGTATTAGCCTTGCAGTGTCTTTCACAGGCTCTCTACTGGAATTTCATATTAGGAATTAGGTACTTATGTTTGGGGAGAGGGATGTAATTTTGTGAATTTGTATCTTTTTTTTTTCTTGTTCATCATTGTATGATATATATATTTGTGCAGGGCTGGGGGTTATCATTTTATGGTATTGGTATGGTAAGCTTGTGGTCTGACATTCCTCCCACTATTCTAGTGTGGCAGAAAATGTTTGTTGGCATAAACCTTCATAGGTTTATACCCACGGCCCACGCTACATTATCAGCTTGCAAATCCATCCTCTACTTTTCCTTGATCTCTTTTTATCGGTCTGTGAAATACTGAAATATGATTGTGACTTGGGAGCAATAGTTGTGTTTCGGAAACTTGTGGGTTTATCAGTTATCAATGGGAGTGTGGGGTTCTTTTTTTTTATTTTTAGGGGGGGGTGGTGGGGGTTATCAGACTCCCCCCCCAAACCTACCATTGTAGGTGCTGGTCTGCCATACTATGTTTAGATAATTAAATTATTTAAATATACTTCATGCTCTGTTGGTTCACACTTTTATTGGAAATGATAAGACACCTTGGAAAAGGGGTGCAATGGTGATTTGTGGGATTCCTGTTTCAGCCAACCCAAAGAGGCTGACATGGCCTCGTAAATGTTGGGGTCAAATATAGCATACGAGTTGAATGATGGGAGAGTCAAATTAGCATTTTAGTTCTTTCTGTTGGGCTGAATTGGGAAAGGTCACCACTGTTGCAATATAAGTGATTACAAGGAGGTGAAGGGGGCAAATGGAAATGTTGGGGGAAATCTCAGGTGACCAAAGTGACTGATTACTGAACTTGTTGATTTGTCGACCATTTCTAAAGCTGTTCAGGGGTGTAAAGTGTAAACAGTCGACTCACAAGTCAAGATTAAATTGTAACTACAGTGAATTGCAAAGATGTCCTTGGTAGAGCTAACTGCCCCATTCTTTCGCAGTAGACATTTTTGTTTCCAGAAGGGTTTAGTCCCTGTGTGCAGTTTGGTGAGTCTGGACAGGAGTGTAAAATACGGAATAAAACCAGATGGAGTCTTATGAAAATTATTGCACTTAGATGCTGTAGTTTCCTCCGGTGAATTCTTCTACAGAGTTTCAGATGTAAAAACTGCTGACAACTAAGTTACAATGATGTTATGTATCACTTTTGAGACGCCTTCTATTTGGTTCAGTTTGGAGCTACAGAGTTGTCCGTAGGATTGACGGGAAAAGTTTAGAATGCACTTACTGAAGGATTTTTAGTCTATCAATTACCTATTTCCTGTGACAGAATCATGATTCATGATCTGTCTTCCATGATAATTCATTAGTGCATACAATGAAAGGGCTACAATAGATTTGATGATACATTGAGTGTTGAGAAACATGCGTCCTGAGCATCAATAATATCCCATTTACTACATCCTTTTCTTAATACTTTCAAGTTGCAACATGTTCCATTTTGGGATGTTCTGCAATTCTTGCAACATTTCTCTTTTGGGTAAGTTCTTATACAAGGATCTATTATTAATCACATGCAGCATGTTTCACTCTATCCTTCTGCTTGATTCATGTACCATTTACATATGTTGCAAGTTTTAAGAAACATAGGTATGGGGATAATAGCCAGGAAAAGATTCACAAATAGACCTTGTATTTTGCTAAAACGAGCAGATGTCCTAGAGACATGTGGTTCTTAGTTGGTCCCATCCATATGAATCTATCAAGAGATGGTCTGGGTGAGTGAGAAGATATAGTTGTGATGCTATACATTGCGCATGAATGATGTTCACCAAGCTCTCTACGCCTGGTAAAGACGGTAAAGAAATAAAAAAGCATAAAAGTAAAGATTTTCTAGGTTGGTTGATTCTGAAAGCTGGGTTATCAGGATAATATGTACCAAATGCAATTAGTCCATTATATAAAAACCAAACCCACGTTCAGAAACAAGAGCGGACTAGCGGAGGCCATTGGCCTACAGATTTGAATGAAATCAGCCCCATTGAATCACTCAATTGTGATCTAATGCGCATTAATAGCAGAAAATAAGGTACATCTCCCTGTTGTGGAGAACAATAGAAATGCCTCGGAAACATAATCTTATTGTTGCGAAGGGGATTGGGACGGGATATCTGACTCAGTTTAAGTTGTATAGTGCTTTATTTGTAAAAATATGCTCCAGGGTGGCATGCTTGAATACTCAACTATACCGAATGTGATACTCCCTCTGGTTTTTATTAGTTTACCCACTTTCCTTTTTGGATTTTCCCTTATTAGTTTACCCACTTCTTTTTAACCTGTTTTTGGAATGTTCTCACAAATTGTTTATTATTATCCTTACCTTCTTACTCTACTTTTCTTGGCCCACAACATTAATTCAATACAATATGCCAATAAATTTATACTTTCTCTTTCCTTCTATGACTCACTCCATGCCTAAAGAAGCGGGTAAACTAATAAAAACCGGAGGGAGTATATTAATTCAGTATAATAAGTTTCATTATATCTTTGCTATGTTTATTTGAAAATATGCTGAGGCTTTGCATATAGAATTTTGGATGCAGCTGTACTGTTTTTATGTTTTATAATCCACAGTAATGTTTTCCTGCAGAGAACTATGTCTTCAGTGAGTGTTGGGTCATTTGAGAAGAATTCTGCGTCTCTTCCGTCAATTGATTCTGGTAGTTTGTTTGATGCTTTTCCGGAGCCCAATCATTCAAATGTTACCACTCAAAATAAAGTCTCTACCATTCTATCTCCCTCACAGTTGCCTGTTGAAAGTGTTGGTGGATTGAATTTCTTCGAGGATGCATCAGCAATGTCGGCACCGAATTCAGCTCTTAGTTTTGATCTGTTTCAAGCATCAAGAGTTGAACCAGTTGCATCAATGGATTTGTTTCAATTACCCGCAGATTCTCCAGCTTTGTCTCAAAAGTTTCCCCAAACATCTTGCTCCTTATCTTTGAGTTTCCTTCCTCAGACATCTCAGAATCCTACTGTTCCTAATTTACACCAAAAGCTGCCCGAGTCATCAGAACCAAGTGATGAGGGGTGGGCAACATTTGATGCGCCTCAGCATGGTGATATCCATGGTACCAATACCATAGATACCATTGGCTCGGAAGCTGGATCAGAAGGTGGAATTACTTCAACAAATTTAAATTCTGTTCCATCGAATGCCGGGTTGCAGTGGCCGGAGTTCCAGAGTTCCTCCATTCAGTCGCCTCCGTTTTTGGTGTCTAATCCATGGAAGGGCCTGCAAACTGTTCATGAACCTGCCAACATGCCAAGTAGTCAGGTTAGTTCCTGAATATGCTACATGTATATATGATTCTTTGGTTGATGAGACTTGATGTGCTTGATTTAGCTCCTAGGATATGCTAGCTAGGAAACCTTCTCCCACTTCCCTTTTATCCGTCATCCTCCTCATTGAAGTGACAAGCCTTGGCATATGTAAAATCTGTTATTCTGGCGCTATCTATCAATAGATCCACTTTCTATCTGTTCTAAAGAGAGGAAATTATTAAATGATTATGTTTATCTGATACTCTGCTTGGCAGGTGTGGAAAGCCTTTGATGAAGCCAGTGAACAACAGCCCCAAAGTATAGACATGCAAGGCATGAATACACAAGTTTCTTTCGACAATACGTTCTCTAGTACTGATCTATTTTTTGGCTTGAAAACTTCACAGGTGATTTTATATTTTAATGCTGGGTTTGCATCTTTTTCACTTTATGGTTAGCTTAGAGGTCCATATATATATTTATCTAGATTATATGAAGTTTGAGAAAAAATGGTATGGATAGACTATTATTTCTTCTCTTGAAAGCATATCTGGAATTCTATTTGCAGGATTCTGGTGTAGACGGGCTTCAGCAAATTGCACCTACTGAAGGATTCTCATTTCCAATATTACCATCATTCGTTGAACCAATGCATCCTTTTACGGTTGGTTTTAATGTCCTTTTTTCCCTCAACCTTTAGACAGAAATTCCTTGCACATTCCTCAAGTTTATGAGTTGTGTGCCTCATTTTGGCAGAGTGATGTAGCAAGTGCACGGCAGAACTCTGTTAATCCGTTTGATGTGCCATTTGATCCTGAATTGGAAGCACACAATTCGGTAGGTACACATATCATTGAAGAATTTTGAATTTGAGTTGCATGTTATTGATTTGGTTACCTATCATGAGTAGCTATAAATTATTTAGTGCACTATCTCTTCATTCTACCCAGATTGAGATTGCCTTTGATTCACTAATGCTGTTGGATTTACTATTGCTGCTATCTATATTCTATAGTTGTTATATGCATATACTTCCTCTTTTTTTTTTTAATTGCACCATTTCATTTTTGGCACTATTTATCAACCTCGTTAAGCTATCTCGCATCATGGAAAAAGGGGGGTCTAGTTATAATCCAGAAACAATTCATGTATATATTTCACAGAAACGTGAAATCAGAGTAGGCGATAAAGTAGATGACTTCGTATTATGTGTTCTTTCTTTTTGTTTAGTTTTCATTTTAACAAAAACCAACGAGTCACACACTAAGCATATCAATTTTAATAAAAGGTCAATTGAATTTTTATTAAACCTTATGGGATTAAAAATTAGAATTCATTGGGTGGAAAAAGAATGAAAAAGGTTGTCATTTTTTGTTCCATCGTTATCATATAAGAAAAAACGTAGTCAAGTGGGGTCTGTAAGGATTCCAAATATCAATTTTTTATAATTTTTACTTATACGCAATTAGAGATGTTGAGGTTCAAAGAGGCGTCTCGGCAAATGTGAATAATGAAATGGTGCAATTAAAAAAACCGATGAAGTATATAAAAAAAGTTATAGTTTGGTAAAATCTATAGTTGCTATAGTTGGTGTGAAGAGCAGATAAGTGAGTTTGTTGGGAAAAATTAACAAGAATAACCCCAACTATGGGGGGCCTTCTCATTTTAATCCCAATTATTGTTTATTCTAGAATAATTCCAACTTTGAGGGTATCCTTTTCAAAACATCCAAAATGACTAGTGACCTGTGGAACCAGTAATCTATTAATTTCTATTTTGTTATTAATCCTTTCCCACCCTCTCTCTCCTCTCTCCTCCCTCCACCCCACTTGAACCCCCATCCCGCCGCACCATCCCCACAAGCCCACCGCACCGCTACTACCGCCACCATCTCACCCTACCTGACCGAAACAAGCCACCTGACCAAAACCAGCCCTATTGCACCACCTGCTCAAGGAGGGAGGAAGGAAGGAAGGACGAAAGGGAGGCAGAGATGGAGAAGAGAGAGTTAGCATGAGGCGTCGATGGGCAGCGGCAGTCTGAGGGGACTGCAGTCGGCTGCTAAGGGTGGTGGATGTTGGTGATTCCCGGTGGCAGCGCAGCGAGGAGGAGAGAGAGCGAGGTATAGAGAGAGAAAGTGAGGCCATAAATTCCACCCTCTCTAGCAGCATAAATCACCCACCACATTGCCATTGCCACCTTGCCAATTACTAGAAAGATGTCCAGGTCTGTGAGCTCCCATTAAAGCTAGTGGGAGGTGGGGTTGAGGAAGAGTGATAATATTACGGTGATGGGTGGTGGAGAGAGCGAAGAGGGGAGAGGAAAAAACGAAGAGGAGGAAGATGACGAGTATTAATGGTGTAATGGATTGGTTTTGATGTGGGTATTTGATGAGAGTTTTGAGTGGTGGTGGGCTGCCAGTGGCTATGGTGAACAGATTCAGCGAGGGAGGGAAATCAGGGAAGAAGAGGAACTAAAAAAAATGAATTAAAAAAAAAGCATAATAAAAGTAAATGAATTAGATAAAAAATATAAAAGCCAGCCAATTAAAACATAAGACATCAGCCTCTTTAACCTGTTTAACAGGTTAACACAATGGGAAGACTGGTTTGAGAAGGGTTATTACATAATTAGGATTATTCTGAGTTAAAATGTAGTTAGGATTAATATGAGAAGAATCCCAATAGTTAGGATTATTCAAGTTAATTTTTCCTTTTTGTTGCCTAGGTTGTCCTTTATTGTATATATTTGAAGATAAAATTTCTTTTCTAATAAGCTGTACATGCTATGATTTAGTTTTCTTAATGTTGGACATTATTGGTGTAGCATCTCTCCTCCTAAATTGGCTCAGGCTGGAGAAAGAAAACATGATTCCTGAATCCTGATCTTCCATATACTGTCGAGATAGATCAACAAATATTTGGAAAAGTTGCTAACATTATGTAATTAGGGAGATTCAAAGAAGTTGGGTAAATTTGTAACACTTGCTTCTGATGAGGACAATATTTCTTTCTTGTTGTACTGTATGTTTGCTATTATGTATTAGTATGTATTCCCTACATGCAAGAATATTTGTCATGTTGTCCCATCCTTTATAGCTGTAGATATGACATCTTTCTCTATTTCAAGACTTATTATATTAGTTGTATGATTGTATCATTCCGACAACCTCCTCTAAGACTCGTTCTAGATATGGATATCTTAGAATATCTAATCTAGAACCACAATTATCTTAGGGAATTTAAGAATTTTTTGTGGACATCCAATGATCGTAATGTGGTATATGTGGCTATTATCTTTTGTATGGAGGGAGTTTGAGTTGTTAAAAACTGAGTATTATATTGCTCGATTTTGTTGAGTAAGAAGAGGTCCTGAATTTGTACCGTGATCCCACTATCCTAGAATATGAACTAAAAGAGCTCTTAACTTTTGATTTTGGATATGGGTTTGAGTGTTGGATAGGAGTACGTGTCCGCCAAGGCTCAAAGTATCGGACACATGGCTTTAATTGGGACTTAGGTCTAATTATGTCTTTGATGTTGGACACAAGATGGATAGAGATGTTCTTGATACAAGATTGTTGGGAGGATATATAGCTTAAAAGGTCATTATTTCTTGGGTCGATTTCATGCAAATGGGATTGATGAATGTCTTTGGGGGCCAATTGATTGGATCATATGGTATTACTATTTAATGCTTGGGTAGCCTGAACTTCATGCTTGCATGGTCAACTTGACTTGTTGGGGTGTGACTGTTTAGGGCTCTATGTGGGTGTGACTGGCTAGAGCTCTATTTATAGGGTGTACAAAAATCTGTTTAGCACTTTGGGATTTTTGTTTGTGAAGGAAGATTCAGATCTGTTGGTCTGCTATGGAAGTTGTAAGAGTCTTAGGCTATGAGAAGTTTTTATTTTCGCCTTTTGTCTTGATATCCTATCTTTTCTACTTGATGCTCGATGTTGGCTTCTTTGTTGATACTAAAGCAGGCAACATAGCTTCTTGGCTTTTCCATATTTGAGGGGAAAGCATATTTGATCATTTTAAGAGGCACTCGTGCTTTATGATTCATGATCACAATATGGCTAATTTGGTTAGGAGGAATGCTCTTATCTTCAGATCCTGGAAGACGTATTACCATCTATCTGACCAGGGTGGTGGCTGATCGAGTTTAGTATGATTATATAGAACCTAATCAGCATTAAGAAAAACAATCTATGAATCGACTGCGAAAGGGGAGCATATCTAGAACTCAAATACAAAAGTTTAACGCTTTTAGGTTCAATTAGAAAATAGGAACTAATATTTGGTAAGGGAATACGGAACGCTGTATGACCTTATGCTTGTCTATAAAAATGTTGCCATGAGCATCCTATTGCCAGAACCATGAACTTAGAAACATGGTTGTTGCTGAAATTTTGTTGGCTTTTTGAATTTGATAGACATTGTATGGACCTCTGCTGAGGTCGTGTAGAAGGAACACTTATTGGATTTACCCTTCTCTAATTATTTTACACTTTCAGATTAAGAGATAAATGACCAATAGAGATGAGAGCTGTCAAATTGTATGCATTTTTTTTGAAACTTTAAGTTTATGTATTCTTTTTTGCTTTCCTCCAGATTCATGAACGGTAGCTTTTGTGTAATGGAAACACAAATGCTGTGCTATCTTTTGTTTTTTTGGCAATTTAATGTTTTTGAGACCCGAATTAAGCTCTTAACAACCTTGAATCTAAAACTTGCATGCTTAAAGCTAATAATCTAAATTGCTTTCATGATCTACTTTTCTTGACATGAATCTGGTAGTTTAGCAGTGTGATTGTCTAACTAATATTTAATTTGAAAGCTCAGTTGTGTTTGTTAATCGATTCCAAGAGAATGAGAATTTCTCATTCTTCTGTACTGCTGTTATCCTTTCTCTTTCCCCTTTCCTTCTTCTCCATTGATGCGCCCTCTCTTATGTACAAACACAGTTGTAAATTACTCAGGAGCAGGGTGATTTCATGTAACAGCCAGATAATACCTGTCCTTGCAAAAAAATTCATCTTATTTTCTGAAAGTACTGAATTTGTTGGAACATATTTGCTAACATGACAAGTTTGGCTCCTAATTACTCCTGAATTGGGAGGGCAAAATGCTATCTAGCTCTCAGTCCTAGCGGAAATAGGATCTTAGTTCTTAGATATGCCCTTTTCCTGAGATTCTTAAGAGATTACAGAGTTTTGTTAATTATCTATTAACAGTTTGCCGCTGATGAGGCTGTCTTTGTCATCAGTTAGGTGTCGTTGACATCAGTTAGGTGTTCGAAAAAGTTAGGTGGTCTTACTTGATTATGCGGTTAAATTGGTTTTGTCTTTGTTATAATTGTAGTTTTTGGACATGAGTACTTTGCAAGCTGCACTTCCCAATAAGTCGCTACCACCCTCGTATATGAGTAGCATAAACGAGCCGTGGTTTCCAGGAAATTCTGCTTCTCCAGGTAACTCTCTGTCTTGTTTCCACCACTTGATATATGGCGTATTAAAATCAGTGGAATCTGATTTATTGGTTTCAGCAGGTGGGATGTCATACATGACAGCACAGGCTCCAAGCTCTCAATTGCAGTAAGATATCTCATCCGTTACTATTTATTCTGAAAGAAGAATCTTTATGCTTGTATTTAGTAGTTTGTTTTTGAAATATCTACTTGAGGAGAAATGATAGTCTCCATACTATCCAATATGTTGGTGTGTTTATAATCTGAATGTTTTATCTCCTTACCTTTTACTTTTGGTGGTTAGAATGGCAGAAAAAGAAATACGAGTGTATGGGGCAAATCCTTTCCCTAGTCTTTCTCCTCATAATTGATCCCAGACATCACATTTTCTTGCGCCTTTTTCCACTTCTCTAGAGTAGAGACTTCAATTTACCAAAAGTACCTCAAAACTGTAGTGTGATACTTGAACCTGTACTCGTGTCTGATGCTAATACACAAGTCCAAGTATCTTAGGTATGGTGTTTCAGACCTTCCACCTTGAATTAGGCTGAGTAGTGAACTAAAGGTTGATGTTTTAAGAGGCTGCATTGTGGTCTATATACTCTCTTATATGGTTTGATATATGATATGAACTTGCCTAAGAGGAGGGGCACAATAGGAATATCTTGCACCACTCTCTTCCTTTCGGGAATACGTCACCACTGCTCAGCAAACTAATCTCCTTTTCCCTTCAAGTAAGTGTGCGAGATTACCTCATTTAGTTGCAACTTTCTCCATGCAATGAACACCTCGCCTAAGCGATGGGCGAATTCGAGCACTGAGGAAAACACATCAAGGACAAATGCACCAACCTACGGCACGAGACACGATAAGAGCGTCTCCAACCTCATGCGGAGAGGGGCAGGGAACAATTCCTTATTGTTCTATTATAGAGATGCATGTGAGAGGAGATTTGATTTGAATACGAAAAAGACCAAAAATTCTGGTATTATATACTTCCTCCGTTTCTTTTTAAATGACTGAGGGAGAAAGTGGGGGAAAACCAATTACCGGCGAGCATCTTGAGTGGTTGTTGCTGCCTTGCTGGTGAAGTGTTTTCGGATCTCTCTCTCTCTCTTTGATCAACTTTTTGTCCCTTTATGTCACCTCTATCATTCTTCTCTCGTCCTCTTCGATCTTCTCCTTTTCGACCTCTACGGTGAGGTGTTTGAAACACACTCTCTCTCTCTCTCTCTCTCTATATATATATATATATATATATATATATATATATATATACTTCCTCCGTTTTTTTTACGTGTTACACTTTCACTTTTCACGCATGCCAATGCAAAACTTTGAGGACATATATCTCTAATTTTGTATTTGTAAAAATTATAAAAAGTACATATTAAAAAAATACATATTAAGGCGAATCTAACAAGATCCCACATGACTACTTTCATTCACGTATAAATCACAAACGATGGTCAAAGTGAATGCATAGTGTAAAATGTCAAAGTGCAACATGTAAAAAAAAACAGGAGGAAGTATATATATATATATGAAATTCTCGTGAGACCCTTGCTAATATGAGAACGAGAGAACACTAGAATAATAATCCATTTTAGTCAGAATGTAATATTTTTCTAAGATAATTACATGGTAATACGTTTTCTCGAAAATGTAATCATTTTGGATGATTGTCTTTAAAAAGGGAAAAAAATGGTTACATTTTAGCCAAAATGGATTGTTTACTGGGTTGAAAAAGAGTACAATTTAGTTTTCTCACGTTCTCATTTAAGGATTGTTCTCATCGGATCCCAATCCTATATATATAGGATTACCATGTAATATATTAAAAAAAAAGTTACATTTTTACTAAGATAAATTACTATTCCTCTGTTCTCATAAACTCCCTCGGTTTCATTTTGAATCTAAGCACTTTCCTTTTTAATCCGTTTCTTCTTAATCTACACTATTGTTTTTTCTATTTTTGGTAACATGTGCCTTTTATTTTCTCCTCTTTTTCCACCAATGTGGTCCACTTTTTAATATAGTAATCTAACTTAAAATTTCTCTCTCCACCATTTTGGTTTCTCTCTCACTTTTTAGTTTCTCTCTCACTTTTACTTTTGGACTTCCTCATGGTTCTGCCCGAAATTAAAGTGGGTAAATTAAAAAAAGAAGGGGGGAGTAGGAGTTGTTTTCGCCTGAACCATATTCTACATATATATGTAATCCTTACGTTCCATATTAATCGATACAGTTTGACCATGTTCATGTAACCTACTTTGGCCATTATTTTTTACTAATTCATAAATTTTATTGCTAGTAACTTAGTATATAAGATGATGTTGGATTTGACTCAACATATATTTTTAAAATATCAACTTTTTATAACTTTTGCCAATAGATACTCCATCCGTCCCATATTAATGATACACTTCTCATTTTTATTCATCGAATATTGATTGGTACACTTCCTAGAATAGTAGACAAACATCTTGCTACACTCAACCTTCAAAAAATTGAGGCTTACAATCCACTAGCTACAATAAATTAATATCTAACTACTCATGATCAACACTAGAATAAGAAGTCAATTAAACTTCTAAAACTTTGTGCCCGTTCAACTGTATCGATTAATCTAGGATGGATGGAGTAATTAAATAAATCTATGGTTAAATTTGTGCATTGACATGTGCGAAAGTCAAATTGTATCGATCGGGGTGGAAGAAGTATATATATATATATATATAGGTATATATATATATATATATAGGTATATATATATATATATATATATATATATATATATATATATATAGGTATATATATATATATAGGTTTAAGTTCATATGAGAACCACTCATTTTTCCTCATTTTAAGAAGATTTTGCTCATTTCACAACGCTTTTACTCATTTTTTGTTTTGCTTATTTTATGTTTTTGCTCATTTACCATTTTTGTGCTTATTTCGCAACGTTTTTGCTCATTTTACGTTTTGCTTATTTTACGTTTTTGCTCATTTAACTTTTTTATGCTCATTTTACGTTTTTCTCATTTTACATTTTTGCTCATTTTACGTTTTTGCTCATTTAATGCTTTCTACTCATTTTATGCTTTTGCTCATTTTTAGTTTTTTTGTTTATTTTATGAAGTTTTTACTCATTTTAAGTGGTTCTCACCATTAGAGGGTTCTTATGAGAACCCAACCCAAATATAATCAAGTTCACATGAGAACACTTCTTATAGAAGAACATGAGAAAAATGAAATGAAAAATCCAATTTAGTAAAAATATAATCTATTTTCAAGATGATACATGATAATCATTTTTCGCTAAAATATAATCATTTTGAAAAATTGGCTCCACAAGGAAAAAAGGTTATAACTGAACCAAAAATGATTACATATTGGTTAAAAAGGATTATAACAAAGTGGTCTTTTCCATATTGGAAATTAAGGTACTAGGAGAAATTAAGGTACTCACTCCCCTTGGCTATCACTACGCATTATGTGTATTTATGTTTCCCTACCCCCTTCTGTTATTTTTTCTAACGCTTTTTTCTGAAAAAATTTAATTTGAAACGGATTTTAATTTTCTCTTCCTCCGTCCCTTTTAATTGAAGCAGTGTTATACATGGTCTTATTTGACTTCTTAATTTTAATGTTGATAGTAGGTAGTTTGAACTGAGTTTTTTTTTTTTTTTTTTTTTTTTTGTAATATATAGTTAGTATGTGCCGGGCTTTAAACTTTTTGAGGTGTGCATGAGGGGGTATTTCTTTATTATTGTTTGGGCCTTTCATAGATGAGAACCTTGCAGTTTTAGGGAGAGTATCAATTCACGTGGGACGGGAAAAAATGGCAATTGTATCAATTAACATGGGATGGAATTTTCTTTTAACATGTATCCTGGCATCCACTGCAAACTCAATATGAAAAAAAGCAAATATATAGAACTAAAATGAAGAAATAGCGTGCTATGATCTGACATAGCTAATCAAAAATTTCGATGACGATTAAGGACTGATAATAGACTTTGATTAGATGCAAAAAATTACATAAACTAAGATAATCTTCAAGCATTCAAGAGGCTTGTAAAACTCTACCAAGAAACCAAGTAAAAACTCTTAACAATATATTACCTCTATTTTATGCAGTTTCTAACCTAACTAACTAGCTAACTTATTCTCGAAGCCACTAAGTACTAACTGTAAAGCTACTACCTAAAGTTCTTCATTGCATAATGGTGCGCCTCGCTTACAGGATGGGCGCCTTGCCTCGAGCCTTTAAAAATTTAGCTCCATACTTGTTGATTACCATGATGGTTCCGTTTTGTGTGGTGGTGATTTGGATCTTATCATTGTCTTGGATCTGCTCCTGTCCTGTCCTGTCCTGTGCTTTACTTGTATCTTGTTTATTACTTCCTCCATTTTTACTTGCACCATTTCCCATTTAGGGAAATTCCATATTACTTGCACAATATCTATTTTTGGCAATATATTATCTCTCTCTCCTAGTACATGGGGTCCCTTTTTTATCTCTCTTCAATTCTCTCCTCTCCTATTTTCTTGTGCCAACATCCAATGTTGCAAGTAAAAAAAGAACCGAGGAAGTATTCGTTTGATATGATAAAAGGCTTTGCCGATTATTTATCCAGCCACTCAGCATTTACTTACATATCTCCTCCAGTGTTTGTTTAAACTTCAGTTGTAGACCTGGAACGCATTCTTGGCTCACTGATGCTTGAATTCCATTTGTGCTTGGTTCCCTAAGAACCGCACTGCTGTGGTACCATCTGGCATCTGCTATGAATTGACATAGCGATGTATGGATGAAGAGAATAAGATTGAGGCTTGATAAAATGGAAAATTTAGAACATAAGTGTTTGAGAGGCTTGAATCTTTCCCAATGGAAAGACAAATAAATTTAAACCTCGCACAATATTTTCTGATGATTTCTCTCTCTATTCCCGATTTATACCAATTATTTTCCTATCCCCTTTTGTCCCTCTAACTGACTTCTGACATATTCTCTTACAAGGAAGGTCTAATACACTTATAATGATATTACTACTTTACCCCTCCCACCAGGCAATTTCATAACAATATATCAATTTCATCCCATTAGTAGTAGTCCCACAGTCAAAGAGTGGGGACGCAGATACTTTGAACTGGACGTGACATTATCAAATAATCTAGTTATGGTTTCTGGATGATAAAATGAACTTCCTTTAAAAAAGCTGTTTGGTACAATAACCTCAAGTGTTTGATGTGTATTTAATCAACTCTCATGCAATAATGTTTTTACCGTACTGCAGGAATGTTCCGACACATGGACCTGTTGCTTCAGTTGGGGGAAACCCGTTTGCATAATTCCTGATAAAAGTTGGTACCACATCTTTGATTTCCTTGTTTGTATAAATCATATTGTCGATGAAGGTTTCTCTTAGGAAGGGAGCCTCTAGATCATTTGTGCCAGATTGGTGAGCTCAAAATTTGTGCCAGATTGGTGAGCTCAAAATTTGTGCAACCTCTGAGCCAAGAGTTGTAACATTTTGTTCATTCAGCTGCAGCGGGACCCAGCGTGTACGGACCCAGCGTGCAAGCTTTCCATATCATTATGCATGGGTTTGACATGCAAAGGATGGATATTTTTTTATTTGTGGGTCATAAGGGTATATGGGAGCTGATAAGGAGTGTTCTAGCTTGACCAGAATTCTTGGGGTCAAGCCCTAGGACTGTAACAACATTGGCAGAGAGCTTTTGCTCTTTTGAAACATGGTGTGGCTCGAATCTGGATCGATTGGAGTCTGTTTGGCTCTAGATAGGTGGTTTATCTAGAAAAGTTTTATAGGGTTCCGGTGTCACATGCACTTTCCCCTGTACATATTGTTTGTCATTTGTAAATCACCGAAACACGTATGTTATTTCTAAATTGCTGTTAACCCGTAGTGAAATCTTTTTTATCTTTCAACATTTGAACATAAGCAGTGTAGATCACGGAATCATGCCTTTTCCTTTTTGTATTTCAGATTGATATTATGTACTAATATTCTTTTGACACACAAAAATGCTATGTTAAATGCTATTGTTATGTATATTATAACGGTTGACTATCATGACATTGTAATACCATGTTGAATCGATTTATGAAGGTCAAATTTGGCTGTCATCTCGGAGGATCTGAGAACTGTAATTCTAATGTCATACTCCCTTATTTTCTTTTTGTTCATATTTGAAAATGATTGTACTATTCAAAAGTTGAGAGAATTTTCTAAAATCTTTGTATATATAAGAGAAAGCCTAGTCATGTGAGTCTTATTTGATTCGTATTAATGAGTACATTAATAATATCATAACTTTTATGTTGCTTTTTTTAAAGGAAAAAAAATTCATAACTTTAACTAATACTTTTGTTTTTTTTAGTTGCAACATTTGACTTTTTATTAAATATATTAAAATAAACAAATGTTGTAACTAAAAAATAAACAGAGGTAGTATGTAATTGAAGATATGAAAACTTTGTTAGAAACTACTTTTTACAAGCAACTTTTGAGGGAAACCACTTTTAACAAAAAAAAGGCACTAAACCATCTTTCATCCTTTTTTTTGTTTGAAGCTACCCTTTATTGAATTCTTGCCATTGACCTAGAATCTCTAGCGTTTGCTTAAGCCGCTTTTTTTTTCTCCTTTTTCCCAATTCCTCCCATCTCACCCCACATGATAACGTTTGACATTGTGTTTACAAATCAGAAGCCAAAAGGTATTTACTTTATCCCAGAATGATCTAAATACTTTTCTTTTTGTTTGTCTTAAATTAGTTTAAACACTTCTTTTTTGACATTAGCTCACAATTATTATATTATCTTTTTTACACTCATTTGGCCACATTCTATCTCTATCATTTAATAATACCCAAGTTTCTCTCTCTTTCAATATAAAAATACTTCACCAACTTCTATCACATCTACTCTTTGATAAAATGACATTTGATAACTATACTATAACTTGTCACCTTAAACTAAGTGTTCCAACAAGTGTTCAGATCATTTTAGAACGGAGGGAGTAGTAATTAGCCTATAATGGGAAGATGTAAAATAAATTTCCCTAGGATTTGAATTTCCAACATTGCCCAGCAAGGACTTGTTTCACGCAAATACATTGAATTTTTTACTATTCCTCTCCAACAGATTAATACATTGGAAACCAATATTTGAGGCCCCAGCTTTGTTTGGGCGTTGTTCTGGCGCATAGCTTGCACTGCATAATTAGCAAACCTGATTTATGAGTTGAATAAAATATTTTGGGAACAAATATTGTTTCTCTTAAATGCCCTTACTTACACTCCCCAACTCCTCTTACCCCTTTTGATTAATGGCAAATTTATCATTTCCTTTCCAACTCTTATCCCGCCTTATACCGTAACGCTTCCTCACTCCCCCCTCCCCCCCTGAATGGATTATTTTGGTGTAATAAGAGGGCTTTTATCTTATCTTTTTCCCATAATTATGATTATCCCATTAAACAAACAAGAGCATTGTTACTAATTATTGATGCACTTCAAACCAAACCCCACCCATAATATGTAGAGACCAACACTTTTGTAGTTTGTACGACCGCAAGCTGCCGCTGCAATTGATGCACTGGAAACTCTTGTGTATTGTGTTTGGTTGATGTTAAACTGTATAACCTCTGGCTATATAGTTGACATAAAATGAAGAAAACCTGGAATTCATACAAGAAATTTCACATATATAAGCCAACAAAGGGCAAATTTAAATTTACCAGAAATTAATATTTTTTATTTGTTGCGCTTTCATCAGGTAATGAGCCGAATAGAAAATATGTAAATAATGATATAAACATATCATGCTACAATATCGCACAGAATTAGTGAACAGTTACAACTTACAAGTATCCGAATGAGTAACAAGCTATACCGTAGAAAACAATGGTTGAGAAAAAGCACTGCAAGCTAAAGCAGCAATTCAATCCTGTCATTCTTCCATATCCTCACCGTATTATGTGTCCTTCAAGATGACAAAGCCCTCCAGTATTGGTGACATTGGAACATATCTTTCAGTGATGAGTTCAACCATTTCACCAGGAGACAGAAGAACCGGAATATCACCTGATTGACCCACACAAAACGGTACAGAAAGCGGCTTTTGTTATTTGTTAACAACATCCTCGGTTGCATAGCTAGAACAAGAAAGAAAAACACATAATGATAATCCCCTAAAATTGTTGCTCTCATATCAAGACACGAGTGTAGAAAAATCACGAGTCTGCCAGTGCCCAGTAGCCACTGGTGATAACAAGAAATCATGATCAGAACGAAATGGATTTAGAGTTAATAAACCCTTTCCTAGATGCACTAAACCTTGTGCTATCTTCACACAAAACAATAACTCACCATTCTCAGAATAATGCCTCTACAAATCTCGAAGCTTTTCAGCAATCCAAGCATTGTTGGTTAATAAACGTCAATGAGCAAGAATAATGTGTGTTACCTTTCTCATTCAATGACTGCCATATGTATACAAGGACAAGAGTCCCTAAATAAATAAAGTACATCAATTAGAGAGATATTGTAGATAACCATAAATAACAATATCACATAAAATATCTCTAATATCCTAACACCCCCCTCAAGTTGGAGCATGGGGGTTAGAAATGCCCAACTTGGCAAGAAGAAACTCGAATTGGCGCTTGCCAAGAGCTTTGGTGAAGATGTCCGCCAGTTGTGAAGTAGTAGGCACATAAGAAGGTAAAAGCAAGCCATCTTTAATGGCATCACGCACAAAGTGACAATCAACTTCAATGTGCTTCGTGCGTTCATGGAAAACAGGGTTCTTAGCAATATGCAAGGCCGACTGACTATCACAAAAGAGTCGAATAGCCTTGGGATGATGAATTCCAAGACTAAGTAACAAACCTTTCAACCACTTTAGTTCACATGTAGCCATGGACCGATATTCAGCTTCGGCAGAGGAGCGAGAAACAGTTTGTTGCTTTTTAATTTTCCAGGAAATAGGAGAGTGTCCTAGGAAAACAAGCCAACCAGTAAGAGAACGTCGAGTAACGGGGCAAGCAGCCCAATCAGAATCACACCACCCCTGTAGGGTGAGATCACTATCGGCACGAAGAAGAATACCCTAACCTGGAGTACCTTTCAAATAACGAACTACTCGAATAGCAGCATCCCAATGCTCAACACGAGGTTCCTGCATAAATTGAGATAGAATATGGACCGAATAGGCTAGATCAGGCCTAGTGACAGCCAAATAGATAAGTCGCCCCACAAGACGACGATAGGCAGCAGGATCAGAATAGAGAGCACCAGCAGCTAATCCAAGCTTGTGATTATGCTCAATGGGAAAATCAACAGGCTTGGAGCCCAATAATCCAACTTTAGACACAATGTCAAGAGTGTACTTCCGTTGACATAAGAATAAGCCGGAGGAGCTACGAGCAACCTCAATCCCAAGAAAGTATTTTAAAGAGCCAAGGTCTTTCATATGAAAGCAGTCACTGAGATAGGCTTTGAAAGCCGTCAAGGAAGCTGAATTATTCCCAGAAATGATTAAATCATCAACATAAACAAGAACATTCATCTGAATAGTTCCATGAGTGAAAGTAAACAAGGAATAGTCAGAGCAGGATTGTGAGAAACCATAACCTCGTAAAGCAGTGACTAATTTGGCGAACCAACATCGAGGAGCCTGTTTAAGGCCATACAAAGACTTCCGGAGCCGACATACCAAATTTGGATCAGAAGAAGTAAAGCCAGGAGGAAGTTTCATGTAAACCTCCTCATCCCATGTAAGAAGGCATTGTGAACATCCATTTGATGAAGTTCCCAATTCTTGGATGCAGCAATAGCCAAAAAAGCACGAACAGTAACCATTTTGGCAACGGGAGCAAAAGTTTCAGTGTAGTCAATGCCTTCTTCCTGATGATTGCCAAGAGCAACCAAGCGAGGCTTAAGACGTTCAACAGAGCCATTTGAGTGATACTTGACCTGATAGACCCACTGGCAACCAAGAGCACGTTTACCAGGAGGAAGATGAACAAGAGACCAAGTGTCATTAGCCTCCAAGGCTTGGATTTCATCAGACATAGAGCGCTGCCAATCACTACTCCTCATAGCCTCTTTAAAAGACTTAGGTTCCGTCCCTGAAGTAATAGCTGCAAGAAAGTGTCGATATTGCATAGAAAAATTGTCACAATTAACATAGTGTGCAATAGGATAGGGAGTACCTGAAGCAGACTGTAGAGACGGAGTGGAGCAGGACGGACCTTGAACAACAACGGAGTTTGTTACATAATCTCGCAACAAAACAAAAGGAATTTTGGTTCGCATGCCACGACCCAAGTCAGTAGGAGAAGAGGGAGTACTAGTGGGCTGGGATGGAGAAGGGGGCGCTGAAGTTGTAGCAGGCCCAGCAGTTGTGGAGGAAGGAGAGGAGGAGATGAATTCGGTGTTTAGGGGCTCATTGGAAGGAGCTGCATTGGCAAGGGGTCCAGAAGAAGGCCCAGAAGGAATGGGGTCAGCAACTAAAAAGCATGCATAGGCTACTTCTGAGTTAGAATCACAACTTAATATACTCAACTTATCAGTAACTTCGGCTCTATTTGGGTTTGATATGCATACAAGAGAGAGTGCCAAAGGAATTGTTTTTCTGATCTTCTATTTTTCAGACGGGAACTATTTATCTAAGGAATGAATCGCCTTCTCAACACCCAAACCCGTAGTCCGTAGATACCATGGCAATACCAAGAACACCTACTTCCTCATCACATTGAGCTAACATGGATTTCACCTAACCTCTCCCCCAGTTCCCGCATACGCACAAAATAGCGAAGAAAGATGAAAATGTTTTCTGATGTGTTCATTGAGTACCTTTTGAATACTTGACATTTCCTCCACGACTTCCTTCTTCCCAAACCACAAAGACCAACGCTTAAAGCTAAGGGATAAAAGTCTCAGAAGGGGTAACTCCTCTAGCTTACAATTACCACTTTGAATTAGTATAGCACGAAGGGTAATTTTGATTGCATTTTCATCACCAGAACCAACATACATCAATGTAAAGAGATCGCTGAGAAGGCAAGTATATTGAGAGAATTGTTACAATCTTCAAGAATCAATATTAGTTTTGTACCTATTTCTTCATTCTGAGTGTTTGCATAAGCAATCCCAAGACCTATTATACCACCAATTCTAATTCTTGGCCTTCTTCATCAACATAGTCACGCAAAAGAGTAAACGTCGGATAGCAATCATGTTTTATACCCGTGTTTAAAATTCCTGTACCTAGTAATGTTCCTGCTACTACATTTGAGTCATCGGTCTGCAAGTATCTGTCAAGTTGAGCCAGTCCACCATCCAGATCCCAAAGCATGATCATACCTAAACTCGTCATAGCACTTATCTTTCCGTCTTCTTTGATCTTAGAAGCTCAGTTATCTTCTAGTATAGTCATCAAATTATCCTTACAAAAACCAGCATTTACAAACGCATTCACAAACGTATTCGCCAATTTTGTCATGCAGAAGCCACTACACTAGCATGAACACTGTCCTTGTAAACATCTGAAGAGATAGGCTCCATAACCTCGAAATCATGTGCCAGTCTTAAATTGTCTGTAATATCTTGCAATTCTTTCCTATCATCAAATACAATTAACATATCATCATTAAGCTCAAACCAAACCCAATGTCTAGCAAGAATGTAACAGAGCTGCTTTTTCTTGAAAACATCCCATTGAGAAAAAATTTCCTTAACATACTCATAATTGTCCGAGAATAACACTACCTAAAGAGCACGACCATACTCCTCAAATTTCATGAGAAAAATGTATATAATTTCCAGAACCGACCCATCATCCAGAGAAGGAAGCAATCTGGCTAAAACAGTCAAATACAAACATATTGTACTGTAATTTTCTCCACTCACATAATCAATTAACGAATCTTAATCGAGTTTATGAACTGTTAGAAGATGTTCCAGTGCTCTGCTCTCCATATTATTCTTCATGTAAAACGCAACAATTTCTTGAATCACTTCTAACATACCTTCTTGAAAGTCTTCTGTGACCCAATTTCTGTGACGCGCCCCACCATTGTATAAATTTGACAAAAAAAATAGTTCAAAAGAAAAAGTTAAAAAAAAAAAAAAAACCCGCCTCTCAGTCTAGAGGTGGCCATTGGGCGGGCCCAACCGGACCCAGCCCAGGACCGGCCCGGCAAGAGACTGGCCCGGCCCGGACCACCCCAAAACCGGTTCCGAACCGGCCCTGAACCGTCCAAAAGACAGGGCTACGGTGGGCCGAGTGATGGAGGAAGTGAACCGGACCGGACCGCCCTGGAACCGCGGTTTGAACCGCCCTCCCCATTGAACCGCCCTTTGAACCGCCTGTTTTCCTAAGGAGAGAGGGAGAGAAAGAAGGGGAAGCATTGAACCGTTGGTCGGCCCCTGAACCGCCCGCTCATTGAACCGTAGTGAACGCGTTAGAACCTGGGTTCGGGTTGACATATGCTAGCCCTGAACCTGAACCGGACCGGACCGGTCAACTAACCGGTCCAGTTCAGGTTCATGGTTGCCTGAACCGGCCCGGCCTCGGAACCGGCCCTGAACCGGCCCGGACCGGACCGTGGCCACCTCTATCTCAGTCTCACTGTCTCAGGACTCCGTATACACTCGGTTTCCACAAATCCCGCTCCCCCAAAATCTAATTTCAACCTGCCAAAGATTAGAACCTAAAAAGTAAAACCTAAAAAAAAATAGTCTGACGACGACAGTGATGCAGAGTCGCAGACACGCAGTGCCACAATACAACAAGTCAACAAGACAATTCAATCAAGCTTGGATTTGTGGATTGCCAGTTGCTACAGACGGCAAACCTACAGTAGACAATTTCCCCTTTTTTTTCCAATTTCACAAGTAAGTCTTTATTTATTAACTCTTAGTCTTTTCCGTTTCTTTTCCAATTTCCATGAAGTATCAATTTGCTTAATTGCTTAGTATTTTGTCTCAAATTTTATTACTTGCTTTCTTGATTGAATTACAATGAAATTGTTTAATTTTTTTATTTGAATATCAATTTGTCTTATTGTTTTTTGCAAAATATATATCAAATATTCAATGTTACAAAATTAATTAACTAAATTTGTAGGAATTTCAAATTATAATCATTGATAAATACATATGAACCATATTGATTTGATTGTATGATTTTGATTTTATATTATTGTCTCGTTGTTATTAGAAGTGGTTGATAAATTATAATCTGATTAAAGTTATTAAATAAATTTCAGAATGAAGAGAAAAAATCAAAGAGATATTGCTAGTTTTTTTTCGAAAAGAATTAACACAAACTCTGGAAATCCCTCTACGCCAAATCCTAATCGATCTCAAGAAAATATTTCTCCATCGATTAATCACTCACCGACTCAAGAAACTAATAATGATCCACAAAATCAAAGAGATGAACCAGAAGTTGGAGTTAATTTAAATCATGAGACTCAAGCCCCGAATGAACAACAAAGATTGACTGAAGTGGATGCTACCAATCTTCCTCAAGATCCGGGGAAAAGAAAAAGAATTCTTGATTTCCATCCAGATGACCAAGATAACGTTCGGAGGGTTTATGTCGCAAGAAAAATTTGTCAGCCTGAAAAGCATGAGTTCCCTTTCAGACCTTTTGGGCAAAAAAATCGTCGATTTAACAAAAAATGGTTTGATACGTATAAATCATGGCTTGAGTATTGTGTTGAAAAGGATGCAGCTTTTTGTTTTCCTTGCTATTTGTTCAAGGAAGCAAATACACCAGGAGGAGATGCATTTATTAATGAGGGATTCAGAGCTTGGAACAAAACAGATGCATACGAAAAGCATATTGGAGGGCATATGAGTGCTCATAATAAGGCTGTGAGATCTCTAGTAGATTTTGAAAATCAAAAGGCTAACCTCCCGTCTCTCTTTGCTAACCAATCAGAGGAGAACAAGATTAAATATGAAGAGCGATTAAAAGCTTCTATTAAATGTTTAAAGTGGCTTTTACTTCAAGGTTTGCCTGCTCGTGGACATAAGGAAAATGAAACTTCTTCTAATAGAGGTAACTTTGTTGAACTTTTGAAATTTCTTGCATCAGAAAAAGAAGATGTTGCTAAAGTTGTTTTAGATAATGCACCGGGTAACTGCCAAATGACAGCTCCTTCAATTCAGAAGGATATTATTAATGCTTGTGCAACTGAGACAACTAAAGCAATTATGAAAGAACTTGATGGTGATTTTTTTGCTATTCTTGCTGATGAGTCTGCGGATATTTCTGATAAAGAACAATTGGCTCTTTGTTTGCGATATGTTAATAAAAGAGGTGAGGTTATGGAGCGCTTTTTTGGTGTCGTACATGTTGCCAATACCACATCTTTGACTCTGAAAGAGGCAATTGAGTCACTTCTAATGGAGCACTCTCTCAGTTTTTCTAGAGTTCGAGGCCAAGGTTACGACGGTGCTAGCAATATGCAAGGTGCAATTAATGGCCTTAAAACTTTAATTCTAAATGAATCTCCATCTGCACATTGTGTTCATTGTTTTGCTCACCAACTTCAATTGACACTTGTTGCCGTTGCAAAGAAAAATGTTGATTGTGGGTGGCTATTTGTTGATGTGCTTGCACCTTTACTGAATTTTGTGGGTGGTTCACCTAAACGGAAAGAATTTCTTCGGAAAAAACAAGCTGAACGTGTAGTTGCAGCATTATCTTTAGGTGAACTTGAATCTGGAACTGGCTTAAATCAGGAGCTTAGTCTAAGTAGGCCGGGTGATACTCGTTGGGGTTCTCATTTTAAAACAATTTTGAATGTGCTTAATTTATACCCAACAATTCTTGAGTCACTTGATGCCATTGGAGATGTTTCTGATAGTGTTGACCGGAATCGGGCTGAGTCACTTACACACTTGTTGATGTCATTTGATTTTATTTTTGTGGCACATTTGATGAAAAGTATATTTGCGATTACAAATGAGTTGAACCTAGCTTTACAAAGAAGTGATCAAGATATAGTGAATGCAATGAAAATGGTTGACGTGACTAAGATAAATTTGCAGAACTTGAGAAATGATGGATGGGATATTCACATCAGCAAAGTCACTTTGTTTGTGATTAAATATGGCATTGAGATTCCTGATATGGAGGAAAAGTATGTTCTCCCTGGTAGAAGGAAGTTTCGTGGAAATAGACCACAAGTGACAAATCTTCATCATTTTCGTGTTGAAGTTTTTCTAAGTGTCATTGAACTACAGTTACAAGAACTTGAAAATAGGTTCAATGAGGTAACCAAAGAATTACTTGTTTGTATGTCTTCTTTCAATCCCGCAAACCAGTTTTCTGCATTTGACATAACAAAGTTGACACGACTAGCAGAATTTTATCCTACTGAATTTTCAACTGTTGAACTTTCTTTTATGGAAGATTCGCTTCAAAATTTTATTGTTGACATTCGAAGTGATGGGAGATTTTCAATGTTGAAGAACCTTAGCCAGCTTTCCATGAAACTTGTTGAGACAGGAAAACATGAAACACATTCAAGAGTATATCTGCTTTTAAAGTTAGTGTTGCTTCTTCCCGTGGCGACAGCAAGTGTCGAAAGGGCATTTTCTGGAATGAATACAATAAAAAGTAAATTGCGTAGTACTATGGGAGATCAATTACTTAATGATTGTTTGGTTACTTATTTAGAAAAAGATTTATTTTTGAAAGTAAGCCTCGATGATATTGTAGCTCAATTCCAAAATATGAAGACTCGACGAGAACAATTGTAATATTTTATATAGAAAAATTATTAGATTGTGATTTAAATAAATAAAAAATTTTATGGGTAATTTTATGTACTGGATCTTTTTGAATTTTTGCACAATATTAGGTTGATTATTTTGGTGCCCCACCATTATTGAAATCCTGGATCCGCCCCTGGCTCTGTCCAGTACTCTTTTTCTACCAATTCTGCCAAATTTTCTACATAATTGTTACCCCATGAATAAATTTCATCTTTATAACCTATTAATCTGTACTGCAAACTTTCTTGTTTTTCGTCAATTTCTCCAGGTGAAACCATTGCTAAAACAGAGAGTATATCAAAAAGAAGCTTCATTGAGCAAGAATCCGCCATGATTTTGTGCTACAAAAGCTTAAAAAGATTTATATTGTGGACGTAGAAATTTCAGAGGTTTAGGAAAATCAGGTACATAAGTAATTGCAGTTCGAATCGCTTCTTTGAAATGCTTGAGACTGAGTTCTTGTAAGGTGGGAATTTTGTGTTATTGAATAAGGCGAAAGCATGACTCGAGCTGTTGGTGTATGAATGAATATGTCCTTACACATCCCCACAATTAGTAAATATAGATAGTAATTAAATTATGAAGATAATAAAGTTCATTATTTTAGTAATCGTATTTTGTTGTTAGAGAATAAATATAATTAGTAGGACAATGTTGATTGGGCCTCCAACTAAAATATATTAATCCTATGAGGTCACACATTGTCGCACAAGTTGGACAAAACAACCCAAATCCATAAGTGGGACAAAGCAACCTAAATCCATTTAGGATTAGGGTTGGCCGGCCCATAAGGGGAATGAGAGGAGAATTAGTTCTCCTAACTAGCGTATGACTCTTATATTATATATATGATATAATATTAGGATTTAGATGATCACTTCATTAAGCAGTTTTTTTTCACAAAAGAGAGAGCTTGAGAAACTCTAAAGATCTCCCCTAGTGACCGGCGCCTATACCATCAAAGCAAGATAATTTATTCTCTTCCGTTCTAGCAGACGTTGGTGTTCAACTGGTGCTCGTGGACTGATTAGAGGAGCAACACTTGGGGCTCTCAGATCTTCGAAGCCTGCATACAACAGGGAAATCGCGCTACAAAGGTTTTATATCTAATCCCTATTGAATTATTCATGTGTTTGAATATATTTGCGATTCTATGATAGATGTTAGGAAATTATTTCTTGAAATTCCGCTATATATGCATCTATATGTTCCTACAGTGGTATTAGTTTTGCATAATTCATAATATTCATATGATCATGTTATTGTATGTAAAGTTATTATTTTCATTCAATTAAGGGAGGATTTATATATGGCTTAAATTTGCATAATTGATATTTGATATTAATTGATTGGAAATTGTAAATAATTGATTTATTTGTGATTTATGATCAATATAATTGATAAAGGTCCAAATTTTTTTTACTATGGATGAAATTAATTTTTAATTCATTCCTAATTTTTGGATTTATATATATATATATATAATTTGTTAGATTTAAAATTATGTAATGTTTAATTTGATTAATCATTGAAATAATTTGTTAACAATAAAAGATATGATTTTTAAATTTGTTAAATAAATCTATTTTTCATCACCCATATTGATATAGAATAATATGATGGCTGAAAATAATTTGGTTATTTTTCCCACTAATTTTCGGATTTTTATCATATTATTTGTTGAATTTAGTTAAATTTTATGTTTAATTTGATTATTCAAAAATTTTGAGGATAAAAATTAAAATAATTGATTTTATTTGTTGTGATATTTCAGTATATCACCCTAAAAATTATTTTTGAATTTTTCGGAATTTAATTGTTAATTTTATTAATTTTTAGATATAATTTAATTTTTTGCCCTAATTTTGAATCTTGTTAGATTTAATGTTTAATAAAGATTATGCATTCAAAAATTTTGCCATCATTTTCGGATTACCAAAACCTAATTAAATCCTAAATCTTTAAATAAATTGTTAGTTAAAGATTAAATAAAATTTTGTAAATTGTTACATTAATTAAAAAGGAACCCCACCATGGCGGGGTTACACCACCAAGAAGAGGTGGAGCCACAGTGGTGGTGGGAGGAACTGGAAAAGGAATGGCAGGGGCGGCGCTCGCGGCGGCCACGCATGCTGTGCAGGTTCGACTTGCGCAGTCGTGAGCTGCTACAGGTGCTGGCTGCTCGGTTGCCGGCGCCTGCTAGCGGCTGATCGGCCGGCGAGGCCGGCGGAGGGGATGCGCGACGCGGCTGCCGTCGGCACGCTGACTGGCTTGCTGCTAGCTAGGTGTGGGTGATGGCGTGATGCAACGCGTGAGTGGTTTTGGGTGCTGTTGGCTAGCAGCTTGCTGGTCAACAATTTCCAAATTATTAAAAAAAAAATTTTGCTTTTTTTTTTTTTGAAAAATTGTGATTTTCTATTTTAGAGCATAATAAATCACTTCCAATATCTGCAAATTTATTAATAAAGATTATTGTCATATTTAAATAAGTAATTGAATTAAAATAATAAAGTTTCCTAGATAGTTTCTAGCTTGAATTTGTTAAGTTTTATAATTATTATGGAATGTTTTATTTGCTTATTAATTGTTAATAAGTAAATAGTTTGTGTTTATTTTATTTTGATATTATAAATGCGTGGATGTTTAATGTAATATGTATGATATTATATTTTACATGTTATGACTAGTATGGCCAAAATTAGGATAGTAAATACGATATACGAATCGTTAAATTTGAATCTAAATTAAATACGATCTGCGAATCGTTTGTATTTTTGTAAATTTAAATTGTCGTTATTTATTAAATTCAAATTATGTAATCAAGCATGAGGATCCAAGGAGTTTCAAGGATGGTGATCCATGGAGATTAAAGGGAAGATTAGTTATTTTCCTAAGTTTAGGGGGCCATACTAGAACATTTTAGTTATTGCTTATATTAGTGTTTGCATTTATTTTGTTTAAATGCTTGCTTCTAAGTTTGTTTGTGGTTAATTAATTTATGTGTTCACTATAGGTTGACCATATTAGTAAACTTAGGTCCCCAAAAGTAATATTGAGTTTTAATTGCTTTTCCAAACAACACCTATAAAGCCTTAGATCATGAGTAATAGGTTCTACCAAAGCAGGGTGTTGCTGATAATTCCGGGGATAGTCGGGTAGGTTTTTGAAACTTACATGTTAATGTTTGATTTAACTCAATAAAATCATCAAAAGATAAAGTTTTGGGTTTTGAAGCTAAGAGATAGGACTAAACAAGGAGTTGTTAACTTGTCTACCAAGAATTATAGTTAGTAAAAGTGTTTACTTACCTCAACTACTATAAATTGAAGGTAGGGCAAAAGTCCGTTTGATTGTAGTGGGAGGGGATCTTTGTTATTTCTTTGCTCAATAGGGGACTTTCATTTTGAATAAAGGGTAGTAGTTAATTAAAATTTGTTTAATTGCTACTTTCTTAATAAACATTGATTGAATCTTGCTTTATTATTCTTTTGTTGTAGTTATCATGTATGGTTCAAACAACAACACCTCCGGTTTTGATTTGCGCTATTTACTCGAAAAGGACAAACTAAATGCACAAAACTTCCTAGAATGGGAAATGGCTGTGAGAATAGTTCTCAGAGCCGAAGGAAGGGAAAATGTTCTTGACAATCCTCTCCATGAACCCCTGCCAGAGAATGCTACTCCAGCTGAATGGAGAGCAAGGCAAACCCTAGAGGCTAATTCTGTGCAAGTAAAATGTTTGATGCTTGCTTGCATGGAACCAGACTTTCAAAAGCGTTTTTAATGGTCTGGATGCCTACTCCATCCTCCAGCAGCTGAAAACTATGTTTAAGAAGAAAGCTAGTTGGGAGAGGTTTGAAGCTCACTGTAAGTTGTTGGAGTGCAAATTGGGCAAAAGAAAACCCGTTGGTCCGCATGTGTTCAATATGATTGGACATTTTCAGATCATGGAAAAATTGGGCTTCCCTTATCCCCCAGAACTGGCAACTGATATTGTGATCAAATCCTTGCCTGAAACTTTTCAAAACTTTCGATTGAATTTCTACATGCAAGGAGGGGAGGCTACCTTGCAAGAGCGGCATGGTATGCTAACTCAGGCTGAAAGGAGCTTGCCTGCTGAACCTGAACATAAGGATGTTCTTATGGTTAGGAAGGGCAAGTAGTTCAAGAACAAAAGGGGCTCCTAAGAAGAAGAACAAGGGCAAGGTTGTTGCCACTGATGATACTTCTAAGCCAAAAGCCACTCCGAAGACAAAAGTAGCAGCATGAGTGCTTCCACTGCCACAAGATTGGCCACTGGAAGAGAAATTGCCCCAAGTATCTGGAGGATAAGAAGACTGGTGCTTCGACTTCAGGTATATATGTTATAGAAGTTAATTTAGCTACATCTGCTTCTTGGGTATTTGATATCGCTTGTGGATATCACATTATTTGTAATGTGTAGGGACTAAAAAGAAGTAGGAGCTTGAGCAAAGGCAAAGTAGATCTCCGAGTAGGCAATGGAGCAAGGGTTGCTGCTTTAGCTGAAGGAGTTTATAGTTTACATTTGCCCAGTGGTTTAATATTAGAACTGAATAATTGTTATTACGTTCCAGTTGTTACCAAGAACATAATTTCGATTCCGTTTTTGGATTCGGAAGGTTTTTCATTTAATATAAAGAATAATTGTTGTTCTGCGTATTTTAAATGATTTGTTCTATGTCTCTGCTAATAAATTATCAAATGGTTTATAAGTGCTAGACTTACAAACCCACATCTATAACATAGACAACAAGAAACACAAGTCAAATGACTCAAACCCTACTTATCTATGGCATTGTCGATTACATAAGCTCAAAGCGCATTGAGAAACTTCATTTTGATGGAATTCTCAAATCATTTGATTTTTAATTATTTGATGTATGTGAGTTTTGCTTGATGGGGAAAAATGACAAAGTCACCTTTTACAGGTTCAAGTGAAAGGGCCAATGATCTTTTAGCCCTCATACATACTGATGTGTGTGGACCTATACGTACTTTGGCTAGGGGAGGGTACAGTTACTTCATTACTTTAACTGTTGATATAAGCAGATTTGAATATGTTTACCTCATGCGGCATAAGTTAGAATCCTTTGAAAAATTCAAGGAATTCCAGAATGAAGTACAGAACCAACTTGGGAAGAAAATTTAGGCATTGCATCCGATCATGGTGGTTAATGTTTATCTCAAGAGTTTGGTTATCATTTGAACGAGTGTGGCATCCTTTCACAATGGACTCCACCAGGTTCACCATAGTTAAATGGTGCTTCTGAAAGAAGGAATCGAACTCTACTTGATATGGTTCGATCCATGATGAGTCTTGCTGATCTTCCAATTTTATTCTGGGGATTTGCTGTAACGGCCCAGCCTTCCCGAGCTGCTAGCTTAACTCGCTTAGCAATCACAAATCTCAATTAACACTAAAACAATAATAATCACTTATAAATTAGATAATACTCGCAGCGGAAACAACATGAAATATAAGATCATGGACCTTTGGGTTATGGGCCCACAAAACAATATCCTTTATATAAGATTTCAATTATATAGTCATTCAATCTCAAATTCCAAGGCAAAAGAATAATCTATATCATAAGTAATTCTAAATAAACTCCTCTATATACAAACTTAAATCTCGGACTTTAACCCACAATACACAATTCGAATCATAACTTTGATCTCAACTCGATTATGGCTTCCAACACAATCCTGCAATAAAGTTTGACTCTGCCACCAACCAAGTGACAGGCCACAAAATGACAACACTATCAGCAAAGCTGAGTACACATTGTGTAATAGAAAATATAAGTTTAGGTGTATTTTAAAAACTAATTGATAACACATAGCCATAATAGCAAGTAGTCATAATCAGCTCAATTACTTAGAGATTTTATAAGATCATTCTTTTGATATGAACACGAGTGTAGCAAACTGTTGAGGGTCGTCACCCCACCTTTTACTGTTCTGCTTGCAAGACTTAGCCCGGACATGTCCTACTCCGCTAGGATTTTCCCCTCCTGGTTGGGTAACAGTTAGGGACTACCCGCCCTAACCCGAGAGTATGCTCACGCCTCGCTTCCGTGATTAAAATCCAAAAAATTTAGTATTTCATTACCATACAATTCCATATACTTAACAAAATCCATTTAAAAGCATAAACATGGCAATTTAGTGTTTAAGCCTAGCTTAGGATAAGTAAAACATCTCAAGTGAACCATAGCATGCCCAAATCCATGTTATAAACTCAAAGCACACATGCTAATATACATATCAGAAGAAATTTCATTTCATAATCATGCTTCATAATAGAAAGAAACAATCATCTAACCATAGGTAGGAAAATCTCTAGGTTACAATCCAAGCTAAGTGTGTACCTTCACTTAGGCTGCTTAATGCAACTTAAACTTCTTAGTCCAAGTGGTTTATCCTTCCTACAATTTCCCCTGAGTATGTAAAGTGCTAAGGATTAGTTTACACAAGTTTTAGAACATGAATAACTAAGCTATGTACAAGAGAGATGCAAAGCTGTACTTACATCAGTTTACTTGATGTTCCTATGGAGTTTTCTACAACTTTCCAAGGCTTAAAAACTAAACCAAAAGCTTGAAACACTGTGGATTATGTCTAGAAGAGTTGTATGTAAAGAGAAGTAGGTGTTGAAGAAGAAGATTTAGGAGAAAAGGACGAAAAACCATGACACCCTTTTATAGGGCATTTCTGGCGGTACCCATGGGGGAGGGAAATCAATTATGGGGAAGGTAAGTTCCTTCAAGTTTCTTGGTGGTTCTTACTTGAGGTGTTAGCTTGAGGTGTTGGCTTTTATGCATGAAAAGAGCTTTGGGAGATCGACACTTAAGTAGCTGCTAAGAAGCTTTCTTTGAGGATAGGTCTGAACTGATATTTCAGCTGGTCATTTCTTACTAAGTAAGGAATTTACCATATTAAGCCACGTATATTTTGGGAATAAATTACCATTTTAACCTTAAGACATCCCAAACATTGGTTATATCCAATTTGGATAGATTTTAAGCATGTATTCAATCTCAAAAGGCCTTTCAACTGGAAGCTCATTGTTACGCGATAAAACAGTCTCCATGCGATTTTCATAATTTTAAGTAATAAGGCTCTCAAAGGCTTTCTAACTTATCTATTGGTTCTCAAAGCTTTCCTAACCACTAAGAATGATAGTTCTTATCCACTTTTAGCTTTCTTAACCACTAAAAATGATAGTTCTTATCCACTTTTGTCCTAGTATGACATTGGAGAGAATTCTAATCTACTTAAAGGACCAAAACCTGATGAAAACTTAATATAACTAACAAAATAATTGAACCTGCTTAAAAATTCAGGCTGTTACACTCTACCACCCTTAAAATAAGTTTCTTCCTCAAAACTTCAAAACATAAACTCATTGATCAACCTTAGGTATCCAAATATCAAGCACTACAGCCTCCGATAGTCCTTACTAAATTTCCATGAAAAACTTCTCAATATTCCCTACAAATAGATTTCAAATATCCTCAAATTACAACCTCGAATTACATACTCTTATTCCCGAAGTGTTACACAAATCTAAACTCTTATTCTTGTTCTATAGCTCAAAACTTAAACTCAAATTACCCAAGTAACAAACACACATCCGAACGATCTTTTACCTCGCTATGTGGCTAACTCAGCACACGGTCGCAGGGTTGCTCTGGTACCATTTGTAACAGCCCAGCCTTCTCGAGCTGCTAGCTTAACTCGCTTAGCAATCACAAATCTTAATTAACACCAAACAAATAATAATCACTTATAAATTAGATAATACTCGCAGCGGAAACAACCTGAAATATACTATCCTAGACCTGTGGGTTATGGGCCTACAAAACAATATCCTTTATATAAGACTTCAATTACATAGTCATTCAATCTCAAATTCCAAGGCAAAAGAATAATTATATCATAAGTAATTCTAAATAAACTCCTCTATATACAAACTTAAATCTCGGACTTTAACCCACAATACACAATTCGAATCATAACTTTGATCTCAACTCGATTCAAGCTTCCAACACAATCCTGCAATAAAGTTTGACTCTGCCACCCACCAAGTGACAGGCCATAAAATGACAACACTATCAGCAAAGCTGAGTACACATTGTGTAATAGAAAATACAAGTTTAGGTGTATTTTGAAAACTAATTGATAACACATAGTCATAATAGCAAGTAGTCATAATCAGCTCAATTACTTAGAGATTTCATAAGATCATTCTTTTGATATGAACGCGAGTGTAGCAAACTGTTGAGGGTCGTCACCCCACCTTTTACTGTTATGCTTGCAAGACTTAGCCCGGACATGTCCTACTCCGCCAGGATTTTCCCCTCCTGGTTGGGTAACAGTTAGGGACTACCCGCCCTAACCCGGGTGTATGCTCACGCCTCGCTTCCGTGATTAAAATCCAAGACATTTAGTATTTCATTACCATACAATTCCATATACTTAACAAAATCCATTTAAAAACATAAACATGGCAATTTAGTGTTTAAGCCTAGCTTAGGATAAGTAAAACATCTCAAGTGAACCATAACATGCCCAAATCCATGTTATAAACTCAAACCACACATGCTAATATACATATCAGAAGAAATTTTATTTCACAATCATACTTCATAATAGAAAGAAACAATCATCTAACCATAGGTAGGAAAATCTCTAGGTTACAATCCAAGCTAAGTGTGTACCTTCACTTAGGCTGCTTAATGCAACTTAAACTTCTTAGTCCAAGTGGTTTATCCTTCTTACAGTTTCCCCTGAGTATGTAAAGTGCTAAGGATTAGTTTACACATGTAATCCCCTGTAATTTTATGAATTTTATAAATGCATTTTAATGTATATTACATATATTTTAATGTTTAAATGATTTATTTCTTAAAAGGTTGACTATTTTAAAGTCAAAGAAATTATTTAATGATTTTAAGTAGTCAAATATTTTATTTAGTCATACTTTAAAAATTATTTAAATAGCTTAAAACACCTTTTGGTTTAGTAAAAAGGATTTTATATTGGGTTAGAGGAACCCCACTATGCAAATCACCCAACCATTTAATATCATTAAAGCCCAAACACCTTTTCCTAAGCCCAAAAAGGGATAACTATATAAACCCCAAAACCCCCAAAATTTCCCCCACACTTATTTTCTCTCTCTTCCTTCTCCCTTATTTTTGGCACTCCCTCTCTTCTTTTTCTCTCTCTTCCGGTTCTCCCTCCTCCTTCGGACCTCCGTCGACGGTAGCCACCGGCCACCGCCGACCACCGCCGCGTCGTTCCTCTTGCCGCCGGTTTTTTCCCTCCTCTTCTTGTGGTTATTTCTTCCTCCTCTAGTTTTATTTAATGCAAAGTTTATATTTTTAAGGATTGTTTTAATGTGTTTATGATTAAAGTTATAGTTTGATGATTTAAATATAAATTTCAGATTATGTAATTTATATAATGAAGTAATATAATTTCAGATTTATTTATTATGTTTAAATTAAGGTTTTAAGTATCAAAGCATGGATTTTTAGGGTTTTATGAGTTGGAAAATCATAGTAGTATATTATAGTTTATGAAATTGAGTACTCTTATGATTTTGGTTATGTTTAAGTATGTTTTAAAAGGGTTTTAATACATTATAAGTTGCTGGAAATTTTATTAGTATGCTTATGATGGAGTTTTTATGATCAAAGTATGAGTTTTCAAGGGTTTTTAATAACTAGTATAATAGTACTATACTAGAAGGTATTAATAATTGAAGTTTTAATGATGGGAAAGGTTTTTAAACACTTTTAAAGAGGGTTTAAAGTATTTTAATATTGCTTGAAATTTATAGAGTATTGATTTGTGGTTATGTTGATTATTGGTAGGCGGAGAATTCTCTTTAGGCAACTTTTAAGCTTGTTAAAGTGGCCTCGAATTTTGTCTACACAAGGTACATACATACCTATGTATGGGTTGGATTAGTATCATGTCCTAAGGATGGGATTTGTGTAGTATCATGTATAAGGAACTATTTTTAGTTCATATATGAGTTATATTCAATTGAATTTGCATGTTTTATGCCGTTGTGTGAAGCATGTTGATTATGATGATTATATTATGTTTGTATGGATGATTGATGCAAGCATATGGGATTGGGAAATTTATTTTATTAATTTACATGTGGGATTAATAGTTATGTTGTTATTGGATCATGGATTGGATCATGTTGTTCCCTTTGGATTATTTAATTGCTTAATGAGGACCGAGGACCTTATTTGGTAAGTTGGTTATTCACCTATGAAAGGTTGGTTGGTTGTTGACTTGGATCAACAAATAAATAATGGTATTGGAATTTAATATTGGAATTATTCTTGGGTTGTTAAGTTGATGATCGCCTTATCTAATCCTAAGATAAAAATAGAAGTTTATGTATCCTTGATTATATTGTTTGTCTTACTTTGTGAGTCATGACAAGTAATAAATTATTAATCACTTAAAGTGGAAAGTGAATAGCAATAGGTTTGGACTTGTGCACGTCTGAAGTGTTGGACTAGTATGAGTTGGAGTACATGGTGGTAGCTCATGGCTTTTCTTGGGACCGGATTGATCACCATGTCCTATTTTTATTTAAAAGGTTCCTCGATATCGTAGGTCAGGGGAGTACGGAGTCGCGCCCGTACTTCGTCTTCTAAATTGAAGACTGGTTTGGTTTGGACAACTCTTTCAATTGCCTATTCCATCTAATTTAATTATTTTATTAGTTGTGGAGTCAAGTTCAGTAAAAATAGTCTGCTATGTTGTTATATTATTATCTATCCCTGCTTAATGTTTATTAGTTTCATGTTAGGTTTTATATTTATTTACTATGTAGTACTCAGCTTTGCTGATTACGTGCTTTATGTGTATGTGTTGATCATGGCTATGCCTTATTGATCCTGTGATGACCCATTTGGTGAGTAGTTACTCGGGATCAATAGAATATCGTCCATTACAGGTTTGAAGATGATGCATCATGGGTTCGGGAAGTCACGGAGAGCTTGTGTTGACTTTATTATTTTATAGTTGAATTTTACTTTTATAGTTGAATTTTGACTTTGTGTTGGTTTGACTTTTGGAGTTGACTTTTGTAGACACCGAATTTTGAACCCCTTTTTCGAATAAAAATAAAGGTTTTGAAAAATAAAAATAACAAAATCGTCATGCATCGTGGAGCGCGCGCCCCGGAGCGCGAGTTTCATTCCGTCGCACGATTTTCCATTTTTGCATATTAGTCATACAGTTTCGGCTTAGAAGTATAATTTTCGTGAGTCGTAGTCAATAACTACAACCACCGTTTTAATAAAATGATTCGTAGTATAATCATGCTTGTTTTCACTAATTTGAAGAATTTTCGTTAATTATCTTAAGTTAGTCTTTCGGAAAAACGAAAAAACGAGCCGCGATTAAGCGTCGGGATTTTAATCGTATCCCAAAACCGGCATTAATCAGTTTTCTTGATGGTCAAGTCATTGTTCATTGGATAAAGAATAAGAATATATTCTTTATCCACTAAACACATCCTTTATCCATTAGTTAGAGAATAAAAATCATGAAAAAGAATAAGAATAAGAATCAAATCCAAAGTGTAAGAGCCAAGGATCCGATTTTTTTTCGGAAGATTCGATCATGCGCCCAGCGCACAACAGGCTCCTGCGCTAGACGCAGGCCTGTGCGCCTAGCGCACGGTGCTGTGTCTAGCGCAGGACGTTGCGCTAGGCGCAGTATCCTAATCAGTTTGTTTTGTATGTTTTTCGATGCATTTTTTTTACGTATTAGGATGTTTAGGGAAGAATATTTTCTGAAAATCTGATCTTGCTTCATTTATGAGAAAATCCAAAAAGAGTAAGAATATTTGTGTTTCCAAAGAGATTTGATGATGTCATTAGGGTGAGGTCATTAGAGTGATGTCATTAAGGCGATTAAGGATGAAGAAAATCAGAGTTTTTGGGTGAAAAATCTGATTTTCTATCTCTTTGAAACCCTAGTGCACCTCCTTCATTTCTCTATAAATACCTTCATTTTTTCCACTTCAAAACCAAGTTGAAAAGAGTTCAACTTAATTTCACTACTTCTCTCATCTTCTCTACTCCATTCCTCTAAAGAAATCACACTTAAGAAAAGAAAGTAAAAGTTAGTAAGATAATTAGTAAGTAAAGAAGATCATCAAAAGAAGAAAAAAAAAACAAAACAGAGTTTAAGTTAGTAATTAAGTGGATTTAGAAACTCACTTAGAAATTAAGAAAATCACAAAAAAGGTAGAAAAATTTATAAAAAGGAAGTGCATCATTGAGCTAGTAAGGTAAAATGGAAACTCTTGTTTATTTTTGATTATCTTCTTAATCATCTACTAACTTCTTCCTTGTTTTCTTCTTATCATTTTTTAATCTTTGGAGTAATTTGGGTATGCGGAAGTCCTAATAGGTTCCCAACCTTAAATCACCCCGCCTAGAATAGTCACCTCTAATGGGGTGACTCTTAGGAAACAATGTGATTATGTGATTTTCATTAATCAAGTTGTTATTCATCACCAAAATGTTTTCATAAAAAAATTCAAGACAAGTTGTGTATAAACATCTCCATAAAAAAGAAAATGTGATGCTGTAATTATAATCAGTTTTAATTTCGTACTTCATTCCATCTTTCGTCTGTATTATCCGAATAGTTTGTAGGATTTAATATTTTTCCTATGAAGTGCAAGATGTTTTCAGCCACGGGGATTTGAAATTTCTATATAACGAATTTTGTATAAATAATTAAAAATCATACAACTTTGTTGTGCAAAACTAATTTTGTCCAGTACCACCTAAATTTATTCTGTCAATAAAGTTTAAAATAAAATCATTTAGATAAAACTAAAAACATAAAGTTTGAAGAAAACATCAGTAGATTTTCAAAAATATAAAAATCATACTCATATGAATTTTATACAGTTTTACATTATTTTTACAAAATCATTCATGTAAATCACTAAATTCCAGAAAATTGATTTTCCTTTCAGTTAAGGAAATAAATAAAAAAGGTATTAAAAGTGTCCAATTCAAGTAAAAATTTTCAGTCTAGTTCCTCAAAGTGTCTAAAATGTTCATACCAAAATTTACTTCGAAATAAGTTCAACAAGTTGGGTTTCAAAGAATAAATTCAATAAAAGTCCTGTTTTGACCAATTTTGACATAAAATTCACCATTTTTCAAGTTGTCACTAAAAACTTGTGAAATTTTGACACAACATAAAGAACTCACTAATCTATCCATATATATATCACATTCTCAATTTGAATCTTTCTACAGAAAGTTATGATTTTTGTAAGTCAGTACAAGAACAAAAGTGCAATCTGGAAAATGAAATAAAGTAATTAACTCAACTTTCATAAAAAAAAATATTTTCTTCATACGAAAATGTGAATAAAAAAATCATGAAATTTTTTAGTTTCTCTTAAACTGACTCATTTCATCATGTAAATAAAAAATCAAAATCAAAGAAGTTAATTAATCTTTAACTTTCACAAATTCACAAGTTTATAAATAAGGGATATTATCTCAGATAACCTTGACATATAGGCCTTTTCCCCAAATAACCCTGACATATTTTTTTTCCCTAGATGTCCCTAAACTTGTTTTTTGTCATTAAACCTAACGAAATTGTTAACGGTGTTAACTTTTTTTTAATTAAACCCAGATTTCTCTTGTTCTTCATCTTCTTCCACTAGTGGAAAAAACGCTATATGTCACAACACAACCGCTGCGGTCCTTAAGAGAACCGCATCGGTAAATCGTCGAAAATTTGGGTGGGAAAAGTGGCCTAACAAACCGCTGCGGTCTTCATAAAACCGCAACGGTTAACAGTTAACCGCTGCGGTTCGCTATTAACCGTTGCGGTTTTATGAACCGCAGCGGTTAATTTTGTTTTTTTTTCGCGTGAAATAGGCCTGGCTCCCTCTCATTCCACTGTTAACTCCCTCCTTCCTTCCTTTCAAAAAAACGACCTCCCTCCTTCGACATTTCACGCAAGAGTTCACCACCACCACTGCCACCACTAGGTTCCACCACCACCACTGGGTTCCACCTTCCCCCGACGACCACCAGCTACCGGCAACAAGCCCCACCGCTGCTGCGTCCTCCTCTCCAATTCGGTGGGTTTCAACCACAAACCCCACCGCTGCTGTGTCCTCCTCTGTGGCTGCACCACCACCGCCGCACCTCCACCGTTCCTAAACACCTACATTCCTTCTCTACCTCTTCTTAGGTACCTAAAATTTCTTAACTTTTATTATAATCTCATATTTGAAGCTTCAAGTTTATAATTAATTGTACTTTTATGAATAATTATTAATGATATTAGGTTGTATAATAGTTAAAGGGTGTAAATTTGATTGATTTGAGTTAATTATTTTATTTAAAGTAGTTAGTTTGATTTTTAGGTTAAAAAAACTAGGGCTTTGTTGTGGTTGCTATTTTTGTGGTTGTTGTTGTACTTGTAGTAGTAGTAGTAGCTATTGTTGTTGTTGTTGTTGTTGTTGTTGATGTTGTTGTTGTTGTTGTTGTTGTTGTTGTTGTTGTTGTAGTTGTAGTTGTAGTTGTAGTACTTACTAACTAGTTAGGTTTGAACTTTAAACGTTGTTGTTGATTATTGGTTTAGATATTTAGTTTAGTTTAGCTTAGTTTAGTTTAGTTCTGTTTGAATTGCTAATTTATACTAATGTTAACTTTTAAACTTTGTTGTTGATTATTGAAGCTAGCTAGTGACGAAGTGTTGAGCTCGATTTCCCAATTCACAACCTTGATATTGGTATGTTATCACTCATATTTAACTTTCTTTCATAGTAAATTGGTTTATATATATGTGCAAATGTGTATATATTTATCGTTGAATTGAGATTAGATGTAAAATGTTATGTTGTTTTTAAAAACCTATGTTGGCATCATCATATCATATGCCTAGATACCCGTTCGAGACTTACTCATTAGGAGTAAGTCTTGAATAGTCCCCGGTTTGGGACTGTTCTTAGATGTTTAATCTCACTTAGGTGGTGAATGTATGTCTTTAGTTCAATTCTAGAGGAAAATCTTGGCTCGTCGTTTCCCTACTTTTGTTCTCTGGGTACATATGTAGATATAAATAACTATATATCTACATCGTGTACTTGGAGAACTGTAGGGAAATGCTGCCGGATTTTCCGTAGATTCAAGCTGAAGGCAATACATTCACTAGTGAGATTAGACATCTAAGGATGGGTTAGGTTGGAGTGATCAGGACCCTTGGAAAGCATGCCTAATTTCATTAAATATATATCGTGTATAAACTCTAATAATGTAGTGAAGTTCGTCATTGACATGGGGTACTTGTTGCTTGTGTTGAATTAGAGCTAGGTTTGGTTGAAATGAATCGTGCATGGATGTATGGTAGTCGTGACACGTGTGAATTCGTGGATGGGGTCTTTGAATTTTGTGATGCTACATTAAGTCATCAGGCTGCAAAGGGAACCGAGGGGTTTTATTGTCCTTGTGTTGATTGTGGTAATGTGAGCATCGTTAGTAGCATTGAGTCGCTTAGGGAGCATATCTTTCGTCGCGGGTTTAGACAAGACTACTATGTATGGGTTTGGCACGGTGAGGAGGGTATATATGATGGTCGGAATGCCATTGTTAACGATGTGCATGAAGAAGGTGAGTTTGATAACATTGAGAATGACAACATCGAGGATGAATATGAGGATATTGAAGTAGAAGATGATGATGATGAAGGGGATCATATCGAGGAGATGATGGCGGGGGTAGATCATTCTGGCAAACGGCCTCGTATTTTTGAGTGCATGGACGAGGCATCTCGGAAACCGTTGTATCCCGGTTGTATGAGGTACACCAAGCTGACGGCCGTGATAACACTCTTTAATATCAAGACGAAAGCCGGTATAAGTGACTCTTGTTTCACTTCCTTGTTGCAAGTATTTGGTGATATGTTGCCGGACGACCATGAACTACCCAAGTCGAACAACTATGCTAAGAAACTGATGTGTCTCTTCGGTTTAGAGTACCAGAGGATACATGCTTGTCCAAACGATTGTGTGCTATATCGAAATGAATATGAAAATATGGATGAGTGTCCTCGATGTGGGAAGTCGCGTTATAGGCGCGCAGGGGTTGGTGATAAGATAGGTCCTGCAGCAAAGGTGATGTGGTATCTTCCGATTATACCACGATTCAAGCGCATGTTTTCAATCAAAAACGATGCTAAGAACTTGAGGTGGCATGCAGAACGAAGGAAAAAGGACGGTGTTCTCAAACATCCGACTGATTCTCCTGAGTGAAAAGGTATCAACCATTGTCATAAGACCTTTGGTGCCGAGGACAGAAATTTGAGGCTTGGCCTATGCACGGATGGAATGAACCCATTTGGCAATCTTAGTTCTCAACATAGTGCATGGCCGGTTCTTCTAGTTATATACAACTTGCCTCCTTGGTTGTGCATGAAACGCAAATACATCATGTTGTCGATTCTTATTTGGAGCGTGCAAAGCACTGGAAACGACATAGATGTCTACCTCCAGCCACTTGTTGATGATTTGAGAAAAATGTGGGATGAAGGAGTTTCTGTGTATGACGCACATGCTGATGAGGTATTCACATTGCGTGCCATGCTTTTATTCACTCTTAATGACTATCCTGCTTATGGGAACTTGTCCGGGTACAAGAACAAAGGGAAGAAAGCATGCCCGATTTGCCTGGACGACACAGCATCTAAATACATTACTACTTGTCACAAAGATGTTTATATGCACACCCGAAGGTTCCTTCGACGCGACCATCCTTATCGTAATAAGAAGAAGGCATTCGATGGAACAGTTGAGGAATGGGTTGCTCGTAGACCATTGACTGGTATTGAGGTTTATGATCAAGTCAAGGGTATTGAAACGATATTCGGCAAAGGAGCGAGTGTTGGTGATAAGGGACTTTGGAAAAAGGAGTCTATTCTGTGGAAACTTCCATATTGGAGAGATCTAGAGGTTAGACATTGTCTCGACGTCATGCACATAGAGAAAAATGTATGTGACGTCATTCTGGGGACACTTATGAATATTCCACATAAGACAAAGGATAGCAAAGGGGTGCGACTGTATCTGGAAAGTGAGGGGCTTCGACCAGAACTATGGGCTCAAAAGAGGGACACTAAGAAAAGAAAGAAAAAAGAGAAAGTGTCTGGAAAAGGAAAAGGAAAAGGAAAAGAAAAGGAACAGGAAGAAGGGTCGCCTGCAGGAATTGAAAGAAAAGGAAAGAAAACGGTGAAGGATGATGATAGGAACTATTTACCTCCGGCTTGCTACACTCTATCTAGAGCTGAGAAGCGTCTTTTTTGCGAGTGTTTGTACAACATTAAGGTTCCATCAGGGTACTCATCGAACACGAAAAGATTTGTTACCTTAGACGGTGAGTTGAAATTATCGAGCATGAAGTCTCATGATTGTCATGTAATGATGCAAGTATTCTTACCGATTGCAATTCGAGGGATATTGCCGAAACACGTGAGACATACCATAACGTAGCCGTGTTCTTTTTTCAATACTATATGTAGCAAAACGTTACAACCCTCGAAGCTTGATGCTCGCAGCTAGCGTGATACGTACTTTGTGCAAGTTTGAGATGTACTTCCCACCTGCTTTCTTTGACATTATGGTCCATTTGGTTGTACATCTAGTTCGAGAAATTAAGCTATGTGGTCCGGTGTTTTTGAGGTGGTGCTATCCCTTTGAGAGATATATGGGCTCTTTGAAAGATAAAGTAAGGAATCCAGCGCAACCAGAAGGAAGTATAATTCAGGGGATTGTGAGTGAAGAGGTCGGTAATTTTGTGGCTGAGTTCTTAACTAATGTTGATCCTATTGGACTTCCTACATATCGACACGAGGGCAGACTCGCGGGTAAAGGTACACTTGACTCCAAAATGATAGTACCTCCTGTTGAAAGGCGCATACAAGCACACTTATTTGTATTGCAGCATATGGTACAGGTGCATCCGTTCTTGGATGAGCATTTGGAGGAGTTGCGTGACAAGAATCCAGGTAAAGGGACTAGAGCATTGATGCAGTTGCATAATAAGACGTTTATTGATTGGTTCCATAACCGAATAATGCGTGAAGTAGATTCCAATGTTTCTGAAACTCTGAAGTGGTTAGCATTTGGTCCTCGAGAAGCTGTGCACTCCTATGAGGGTTATGATGTTAACGGATATACGTATTGGACAGATCGTCAAGATCAAAAGTCGAGATCTCTCCAGAATAGTGGTGTTTCAGTAGAGGCATCATCTACACAGTATGCAAGTGCCAAAGACAAGTCTCCTATTGATGCTAGATTGTTATACTATGGACGAGTTCAAGATATATGGGAGCTTGACTAGTCTAGTTTCACGGTCTGCTTATTTCGATGCAAGTGGGTTGAGTATAACCGGCGTTACATAAGAAAAGATGACCCTTGTGGATTTACTCTTGTAGACTTGGGTCGGTTGCGTGATAGTGAAGAGCCATTCGTGCTTGCATCACAAGTTAAGCAAGTATTCTACATATCTGACCCTTCTGATAACAAGTGGTCAATTGTTGTTCCGGGAAAAAGAAGTATACTCGGAGTTGGTGATGTTAAGGATGAGGAGGAGTATGATGCGTTTGAAGACACCCCGCCTTTCACCATTCCCAACTCCGATGTCCCTGATGCGGAGTTAGCGACAAGTTACATGCGTGCAGATCACGGGGAAGGGATAATGGTTGATACTTCAAATGAAGGTGGCAAAAGTAAACAATAGGCTCGACTTCTTTGGTTCCAATTCCGGCTTTCGACTTTGCAAGGTCATTTTACTTTATTTTTCACTTTTAGCCGCATGTAGTGTCATGTATAGTTCTTATTACTGTATATATATGTATTTCAATCAACTAAACTCGCTTCACATGTATTGAAACCCATTTTGGATAAATGAATGTCATTTCGGGCCAATTTCGGCTTTTCAACCTCAATTAACTTAATTTCTCGCTTTTTGCCGCATGTTAGGTCATGTATAGTTCCAATTAATATATATATATATATATATATATATATATATATATATATATATATATATATATATATATATATATATATATATGTATTACAATCAACTAAACTCGCTTCACATGTATTGAAACCCATTTTGGGTAAGTGAATGTCATTTCGGGCCTATTAGAGTCACTTAAAGTCGGGTCACCGAATTGGGTAGATGAATGTCTAGGGTGTAATTATGGATTGTTTTTGGGGGGGGGAGGGACTGGTGTACGGGGGGCTTGTCAAGCGGGGTGGGAGGGTGAATGAAGGGGGGGGGGATGAAGGGGGCAATGCGGGGGGCAGTGAAGGGGGTCATGCGGGGGGGCAATGAAGGGGGAGTGTGCGGGGGGCGTGCGGGGGGGAGCAAGGGAGGGGGTGAAGGGGTGGGGGAGTGCGGGGTGGGGGCGGTTCGGGAGGGGAGTGTGCGCCTGGGGGGGGAGTGTGCGGTTCGGGGGGAGTGTGCAGCGAGGGTGGGGCGTGCAGGGGGCGTCAAGGGGGGCAGTGAAGGGGTGGAGGGAGTGCGGGGGTGGGGGCGTGGCAGGGAGGGAGTGAGGGGGGGGGTGGCGGTGTGCGGGGGGGCGTGCGGGGGGGGGGGGGGCAGTGCGGGGGGTAGTGAAGGGGGGAGGGGGCGTGCAGGGGGGGCAGTGAAGGGATGGGGGGAGTGTGCGGTTCGAGGGGGGAGTGTCCAGCGAGGGTGGGGCAGTGCGGGGGCGGTCAAGGGGCGGTAAAGGGGTGGGGGAGTGCGGGGTGGGGGCGGTTCGGGGGGAGTGTAGTTCGGGGGGGTGTGCGGTTCGGGTGGGGGAGTGTGCGGCGAGGGGTGGGGGTGCAGGTGGGGGGGTGAAGGGGGTGGGGGGCGGTGCGGGGGTGGGGGTGCAATGGGGGAGTGAAGGGGGGGCAGTGTGGGGGGGTGCAGGGGGCTATGCAGGGGGCGGTGAAGGGGTGGGGGAGTGTGCAGTTCTAATCATATTTTTGTTTAATCTTACGCGCTTCGAATATTGTTTTTTTAAAATTTCAGGAGTTTCAAACATGGTCCGAGATGATGTGATTGTGGAGGAAGAAACCGATGATGATTATGATAAGTCATTGGATGATGATGATAAGTATGATGCGGAGAAGGAGAACAATAAAGGTGATCTGGAAGACATAGCGCATGATGAGGAGAAGCGCTTGCGTGATCGGGAACTTCACTTGGCTGAAATAAATGAGGAGCTAGCCCATAAGGCTCCCCCCATTGACAACAATGCTAGGGAAGATTACCCTTGTATTTCATCCGTCATTGTGCCACACAAAAATGCGGGGAAAGAGGTTCTTAGTACCAAAACTCCAAGTAAAGTTGCAACAAAGAAGCGGAAAGGAAGGGGTGCGACCAAGGGATTGAATTATAACACCCCTATGACCCTCGAGTATGATGATATGGGTCAACCTTGTGGTCAATGGCGTAAAAAGTATGGGCAGCATTTAGGATTATGTGTGCGCAAACTGAGCATTTTGGTGGGGTGGAAAGATGTGCCCGATGCAATGAAGAAATCATTATGGGAAGACACTTGTGTAAGTTTATTTTTTAACTGAATTACTTTTATTTCCGGCATTTAGGGGCATGTTAGGTCATATATAGTTCCAATAGGTACATATATAACTATAAGAGTCAATTAAACTCCACTTATATGCTTTGAAACACATATTGGGTAAATGAAGGCCATTTCGGGCCGATTTTGGCCTTTACACTCCAATTCACTTAGTTTTTTGCATTTAGCAGCATATTAGGTCATATATTGTTCCAATAGGTACATATATAACTATAAGAGTCAATTAAACTCCACTTATATGCTTTGAAACACATTTTGGGTAACTATTTGTTTGTTTCTTTTTTGTATAGAATACGTTCCATATTACTCCTGATGAGGCAAAAAAGGCGCCGTTTCTATCCGCGGTGGCCGAAAGATTTAGAGCTTTCAAAAGCAAACTAGTGAGTGGGTGGATCACGAAAAGGAGAAAGAGGTGAAAAAACAGTAAAGAATTTCAAGAAACCATTTTTCTTTCACGATTCTTGGATCATTAAAAACTTCACTAAAAGGTAGATCCACGTCCACATTAGATTTAGAAGATTTAAGATAAAACGAATTAATTAAGAAATCATATAATCATTTCTGCTCTAATACCATGAAATTCTCATAAGATGAAGAAATGTTTGTGGAGAGAGAAAGATTTGAGCATAAGACACTACTGGAAAAAAGCCCATTCTATCCGGTCAAAACCGGGCTTACTGATCCGGTTTTGGTCCGGATCGGATGGGCTCGCAGCAGTTTGTAAAGATTAACTGCTCCAGTCCTAAACCGGATCAGTTAATCATTTACTGATCCGGTTTTGAAGGAAAACCGGATCAGTTAATATTATTAACTGATCCGATTTTCCTTCAAAACTAGATCAGTTGACCCCCCCAAAAACAAAAACAAATTTTTTTTGCATTTTTTCATTATTAATCGCTACAAAATCAATAGTATATATCAATACTCATTTTATTAAGCATACTATGCTTAATTGAAGCATACACTTAAATAATTAGATACATAATAATAACAACAATTATAATCTGGCCAAGTCTGCATATATTACATGGCTAAGTCTGCATAGCTAAATTCTTTCTTCAATCCTTGTACTGTTGTCAGGCTCTTTCTACCATTTCTTTGTTGTATACGGATGTGCACATAATCTTTTGACACTAGTGCCAGCACCAGAATTCTCAGCATTTGCATCAGCAAAAGGATATGAATAGCAGCAGCATGAACTAATGAAACTAATAACCTTGACCACTAAGCAGACAATGAGCTGCAATGAATGAAAAAATGAAAAACATTGTAGCCACACAGAATATTTCTTCCTCCCCATAAATACCATCCCCACCAAGTATCTTGGTCTAAGCATTGTGAAGAGAGAGTTTTGACACAAAAAGAATAGACAGGATACTGAGTACTGTGACATTGCATGGTGTTCAACGTTTTCAGTTTTGACACAAAAAGAATAGACAACCCAATTTTTCCTCATGAAAAGTGACCCAGCAATCACACTATTATAGGTTAGTTCTTTACATCAGGACAAGTAAGAGATTCACCATCACTAAAGGTCAGACGCATTGTTTGTAGCAATCAATACAGCCCTTCTTTTCTTTTTCAGGGTGGGGATGACATACAGACAATGTAGCACATGATAAGAAACTTAGACAAAGCACATATCAAGATAAAAGATCAACCTTAATAGGACATGTAAATCAACATTATAATTGTTCAAACTTAAAGACCACCCATATGGAAAATAGAAAGTTTTACTGATTTTCAACTACACAATGATGTGAGAAATCGAAGTTAAAACACATTCATAAGAAAAAGGCGTAAGGATAATTTAATACAAATGTGATGGCAATCTAGAAGGACGATATTCAACTTGCTAAAAAGATTCAAAGACTAGATGTAAGTATGAGCAGATGCATAGTTCAATGCTACTTTAGTTTTCCTTTCTTTCTTTCCCCTCTCCTTTGAAATTAGGGGAAAGGGAAGAGATATATCGGGTTAATTATAAACCAGAAACGAAAACAAAAACAAAACAGAGACGCTAAAGATAGTTAAATAGGATAGAAATCGATAAATGTAGGTAGTAACCATAATTAAAAGGAAGAAAGATGGAGACTCACTGCTTAGCACGTTTTGTATCATTTTCCGATGGAGTTTTGGCATGCGAACCATCTTTCTTCTCAAAGAAACTTTTGGGATCATGAGAACCATATTCACTTTGGTCTAGCTTTTCAGCTGCAGCAGACGGGATTTAATCCACTTCAAGTGAAGCAGTAGATGCTCCTGCACTTTGCGTAACAGCTTCGTCCCTGGACGAATGCAGCCTCTTGTAGAGTTTCTTTGCTAAGGTCAATGTTCTTTGATCCCCATAATGAAGACGACACCATCTGTTGTGGTCCCACTCTGTAGAACATATGAAATAATTGATTATTTAGTTATGGCAAAATTTATAGGAACTTCATACAATAATGTAGATCATGAAAGCTTAATTTTACTGATCAAAATTAAGATGTTAAATTCATATTAAGGTTAAACATCAAAATGGCAGGTTAGGATCAGAATTATGCTCCCATCAATCAGACAAAAAAGACATAATATGACTGCGTATTGATAAGAGTTCTCAAAGATGGACCATCATACATGCTCACCGAAATTATATGTTCTGCAGACTTCTAGTCTTATAAATTGTCTACCCTTGTGGTTCTCTTTCAGTCTCAACCAATCAACCAGTAAGTAGAGGCTTTGTCAAGGCCAAACTATTTCATGGATCAAACAACACAAAAAATTTACAAGATTAAAAAAAGAAAAATAAACGAAGGATATGCCTTGGGCCATTTTGGTGATAACTCATCCCATGCATCCTTTGACAGCATTCATCCAAGCCCAAGAAAGAAATCTGACCGATAAAGCACGTCTGCACAATAACACAAAAGATAGATGTCCTCTTTTTACTTTCATCATTTTTTTGGGGTGGGGAGGGGGTTCAACCCTGCAAACTAGCTGTAGACACATAATCGTGTCTCCCCATTTAAGGATCCAATGATGAAACATACCGCGACATTAGTTGGCGCGACCCAACGGAAGAGCAATCCAAAGAACTATTCTAAAATGTGTTTCGAAATGATATTCTAAAGCCCAATTAATTGTTCATGATGATTAATTGTATTTCAAGCCTATAAAATGTTTTAAATCCATTTTATAAGCCCAATCAAATATTTATTATTTTAATGGATATTTTTCATAAATATTTTATTATCTTTAAAGAGGAGGAAAATTCAAAAATCAAAGCAAAATGAGGGTGAGACGGACAAGGAGGCCGAAAAAGTAATAGAAAAGGAAGGGGGAGAGGAAGATACATTTCAACCGGATTCTTTGCCTCATCAGATTTGGGGACATATAAAACCAGAAGATTGGGAGGCATTTGTTGCCCAAAATACTACACCGGAGATGGTGGTAAGTATTGCACTTTAAACTATATATATTCGACTTTGCATGTTCACTTTCAATACAATTACATGTGTTTTCTAATTGCCCATGTGAATTTATAGGCTAAGCGTGAGAAACATTCACACAGTGCAAGACAGAGGAAGCACTACCATCATATGGGTTCCCAAACTTATGGGAGCGCGAGAAAGTTGTGGATTGACGAGAAATTTTACCCTTCTACCGATACAAACACAACGCCGTCTTCTAGCTCTAAGACCGCGACGTCTGTCAAAGTTGATCGTGTCGCTGATTGGTGGTGCTCCTTGCATAGGCGTGATATCAACAATTAAATGACCATTTCAGATCCGGGAACCTTGAAGATAGCCAATGCCGTTGTAAGTACATGCACTACCAATCCCCCACCCCCCCGCACACTCCCCCACCCCCGCACACCGCCCCCACACACCGCCCACACCCCTAACAATCCCCCCCACCCCCGCACACTACCCCCACGCCTTGTTCCCCCGCACACCGCCCCCACCGCACACCGCCCCCGCACACTTCCACCCCACCGCACACTCCCCCCGCACACCGCCCCCAAAGACACCCCCCGCACACATCCCCCACTCCCCGCACGCCCCCCCCACCCCCGCACACCGCCCCCACTCCCCGCACGCCCCCCACCCCGCACACATCCCCCACTCCCCGCACACATCCCCCACTCCCCGCCTGACCCGCACGCCGCACACCGCCCCCACCCCCCGCTCCCCTTACACACCGCCCCCGCACACTCCCCCACCCCCCGCACACTCCCCCCACCCCTCGCTCCGCCCCGCACAAGTCTTGCCCCAACCCCCCCCGCTGCCGCTTATTATGTTGATTTTTTTTTTTTTAACTTACCGTTGTTAATTTCTCTATAGATGGGGCTCAAGCAAAAAGTGGTTAGCGGCGAGTTCACTCCCCAAGGCAACAATGATGCCCTTTATGAGACTTTGGGAAAGGACCACAGTGGACGTTTGAGGGGTTTTGGTGGTATTCGTCTAGGTGTGACAAAAGCTTATTCTAACGATTACTCCGTGGGTACAAAATCACGCTCTCAACCACATGATATGGAAGCAATGACACAAGCTATTCGGGAGAAGCTTACGGAGGAAATTACGGAGAAAGTCACGGAGAAAGTGATGGAGAAAGTCACGGAGAAAGTCACGGAGAGTTTCAACGCGGTCCTCTCACAGTTTGGTTTACCGGCGATACATCAACCTAAACTGGATCGTCTTTTGGAGGACAAAGCTAGCCATCCTAACACACAAAAATCCCCACCATCTATACTTGAGTTAGAGGTAACTATTATCCTTATAATTTTTAAAACTAAGTAACATGTTATATTCTGTAATTGCATGTTCGTAACCTCAATTTCATTTACTTTTTGACGGAAGAAACGCCTTGCCAGCTTTTACTAGATGTAAAAGATGAGGGCTTGATTGTGGTGGCTGTAGGAAATGCACAACCACGAAGTGAACGAGCAATAGTCCATCATGAGCCTGTGGACAATGAGCACTTGGCGGTTAGTGTAGTCACCATTACTCCGGGTTACGAAGACTTTGCTCTTCCGCTGCCTAAACCGTCAATTGATATAAATGTCTTGACCGACGCTCGTGGTGATTATGTGTTGTGGCCATCGGCATGGGTGAGGTTTTCAGATGAGGTAAATTGAAGCAACTTAAATCCATATTCATAATGATTTGTTTCATACCTACCTACTAACTAAGTTGAATGTTTTTACTGTTGAATTATTAGGTTTTCGAGAGAATAAACAAGCCCAAGGAAAGCAAAGCGGACTCACCTCCTCTAGAGAAAGGCGAAGAAGGGTTCAGAGAAGAAGGGTTCAAGCGGGCCAAAGAAGGCCATTTTGGGTAAAGGAATGCAAGATTCAAGTCACCAAGAAAAACCAACTACATATACTTGGATCGAGAAACCAAAGATCGAGTGTCTCACTAAGGCATGCATATGGCTACATGCAAATGCACGTCATATGCCGGATGATGCACCTCTCGAGGTGAATTTGGGTACCACGCAATTCAACTACTTTGAGGATACATCGACATGGGTGTCTAAGGGTGATTTGAAAGAGTTCCTTTGCGGAGAGATGTTGAATGTTTCCTTGATTCAAGTCTTCATGAGGTAAAACATTTGTACTTTTGAAGTAAATATAAATGCTTTGCAATATACAATAATATATTTATGTTACGAAGTTGGTTGTGCTTTAAAGATTACTCCAAGATGATCGTTGTGGACGCAAGAGCATACAAGAGCAATTTGGGTGGTTATGTCCAAATTTCACCCGAGCCGACAATTGTTTGCAAAACACAAATGAGGTGAAGGAGTATATTTGGCTATGTATCAAAACATCTCTACGTGCACAACATAAGTTCATACTTGCCCCTTGTTTTGAAGAGTATAGTTCTTAACCTTGTATCTATTTTTACCACTTTAATTATCATTATATATACAATAGAAGTACTCACATGATTGCTTCCTAACTTTTTGGGCATTTTAGTCTCCATTGGTCGCTCGTTGTGATTTGTCCTTCAAACAACACAGTATATCATTTTGATTCTATAGCTCAAGATCCACCACGACACTTATTCCTCAAATCATGCATAAATAGGTATATTTGTTATTTAAAATGCTAAGCATTACACTTTTAACTAATTTCATTCTTTGGCCACTTCTCACATGAAATTAACTTAACTACAGTTCTTTGAAGAAATTTAAGAGCACGGGAAAAATACCTGAATGGAAAGCAATAACGGTAATACATATTAGTTAAGCTACGTACTTCTTTCTTTTAGCAAAAAACAACCATGTATGTTAATTACATGATTTTTTATGTAATTCTATGATTAGTGTGCTCAGCAACCAGGGGGAACCGAGTGTGGCTACTATGTGTTGAGGTTCATGTTCGATATAGCCTCAAGTTGCAAGGAAGTCGGGGATATTGAGAAGGTATATACATATATAACTAATATACGTAGCTTAATTTAAAGTCGATTTTGGCCTCTTAAGCTCAATTTCTTTAGTTTCCCGCATTTAACAACATGTTAGGTCATCTACACTTCTAACATGTACATACATAACTATTAGAATCAATTAAACTCCACTCATATGCGTTGAAACCCATTTTGGGTAAATGTATGTCATTTAGGGTCGATTTTAGCCTTTAAAGCTCAATTCACTTAGTTTTGTTTTCTTTCCGCCTTTAGCCGCATGTTAAGTCATATATAGTTCCAATAGGTACATATATAACTATAAGAGTCAATTAAACTCCACTCATATGCTTTGAAACCCATTTTGGGTAAATGAAGGCCATTTCGGGCCGATTTTGGCCTTCGAAGCTCATTTCACTTAGTTTCCCGCATTTAGCCACATGTTAGGTCATATATAGTTCCAATAGGTACATATATAACTATAAGAGTCAATTAAAGTTCACTCATATGCTTTGAAACCCATTTTGGGTAAATGAAGGCCGTTTCGGGCCGATGTTGGCCTTCGAAGCTCATTTCACTTAATTTCCCTCATTTAGCCACATGTTAGGTCATATATAGTTCCAATAGGTACATATATAACTATAAGAGTCAATTAAAGTTCACTCATATGCTTTGAAACCCATTTTGGGTAAATGAAGGCCGTTTCGGGCCGATTTTGGCCTTCGAAGTTCAATTCACTTAGTTTTTTGCATTTAGCCGCATGTTAGGTCATAAATAGTTCCAATAGGTACATATATAACTATAAGAGTCAATTAAACTGCACTTATATGCTTTGAAACACATTTTGGGTAAATGAAGGCCTTTTCGGGCTGATTTTGGCCTTCGAAGCTCATTTCACTTAGTTTCCCGTTTTTAGCCACATATTAGGTCATATATAGATCTAATAGGTACATATATAACTATAAGAGTCAATTAAAGTTCGCTCATATGCTTTGAAACCCATTTTGGGTAAATGATTGTCATTTTTAACCGATTTTGGCTTTTGAAGCTCGATTTCTTTAATCTCTTTAGAATTATCTAAGGTCTTATTCAAACTAAAGCTGATATTATGTGTGTTTCCTTATGTTTAAGATATTCAACCAAATGGAGAGTTCTTTCACCACAACCGAGATAAACGAGGTTCGGGATTTGCTAGCACACTACCTTACCGAAGTTTGCATGTGAAGATGATGCCGCGACTTTGAGTTTATTTGTTCTTATTGTGTTTCTTGCTAGTTATTTAGGTACAATAATATAATTGATGTTTATTTTGGATTTTAGTACTTAGTACAACTTCATTTGTAGTACATTCTCCAAATTTTATATTTATATATATATTAATTTGACTTGTATACGACGCGCTTGTGGGATTTGTGTCAACTATAGCAGGTTAGATATAATAAAAAATTATATATATACAAATATAATATATATATATATATATATGTATATATATATGTATATGTATATATATATATATGTATATGTATATATATATATATGTATATGTATATATATATATATATATATATATATAACATTAACTGATGCGGTTTACTAAGAGAACCGCATCAGTTAATGTTCCAATGCATACAAAGAGGTTGGCGGCAAAGCACAAACCGCTGCGGTTTGAAGGCAAAACCGCAGCGGTTTTTCCTATTAACAGCTGCGGTTTTTCCTATTAACAGCTGCGGTTTTGCCTTGGAACCGCAGCGGTTTGTTCTTTGCCGCTGCGGTTCACAACCGCAACAGTTTTTTTATGAAAACTGCTGCTGTTCCAACCGTTGCGGGCCAAAACCGCAGCGGCAAGCCTGATTTTGACCGCAGCGGTTGGACTTTATTCCACTAGTGTTCCCTCTCTTGTTCTTCATCTCCACACTACCATCACCAAAAACTGTAGAAAATTTAAACCTTAAACAGCCAATTCGAACACAAAATCTAGGCATATTCGAGCAGATTTGAAGCCCCAAAATTAAAGAATCAGTATGGCAGGACCTCACGCAGTTAAAAAACAAAAAAAAAAAAAGAAAACCAAATTTAATCAAGTCAAAATTTGTGAATGAATTAGCCGAATTTGTGCCAAGTTATATATTGCATAGGAATTGGGAACAGTTGTGATCATCAATGCATCATGAAGTACCTAAAAGTCTAAAACTAAGAAAATCAAATTGATGGCAGCACCTCAAACAATTAACAACAATTAAAAAAACAAAAAAAAAGTAATAATGATTGAGATGGCAGGAGAAGCAGTATCAGGCCATTGATGGCTGCCAGACAAAAACAAAAACAAAAATCAAACCCAAAAACCTCACGCAGCCCCTCACGCAAGTGAAGAAAGAAAACCCAAAAACCCAAGCACCTCACGCAAGTGAAAAAAGAAAACCCAAAAACCTCACGCAAGGAAAGAAAGAAAACCCAAAAACTCAAAAACTCAAAAACCCAAAATCGACGGGATGTTGGTGTTGTCGTTGTCATCACGGGATGTTGGTGGCGGCAGCACCTCACGCAGAGGATAGAGAAAATAGGCTCGCTAGGGTCGAGTAGCGGCTGCAGCGACGCATGACAATTAATGGAGGAGAGAGAGGAGGAGAAAGAATGTGAGGAGAGAGAATGGAGGTCGAAGATGATGGTGTTGGTGTTGCTGTTGTGGTTAATCGTGGTTGCAACCACAAAATTGAAATTGAATTGATTGATCTAGAAGAGATGAAGAACAAGAGAGAGAAGAGATGAAGAACAAGAGAGAGAAAGAGATGAATTTAGCAAAAGTCAAACCAAGTTAGGGTTTAGTTAACGGCGTGACAAATTCCATCCAGTTTAATGACAAAAATCAAGTTCAGGGTTATCGGAGACAGGCTTGCCAAAGTCAGGGTTATATTGGAAAAAGGCCTATAAGTCAGGGTTATCTGAGATAATATCCCTATAAATAAACATGAATTCCAAAGCCCATTCAAGATAATGAAGATCAAGGAGCATCATGGTGAAGACCAAGATTGAAGATTTGTATAGATCATAGATTTTGTACATATTGTTGTAATAATAGTTTCTTTGTAAATAATTGTTGCATCACTCAATTAATAAAAAACATGGAGATGTTTATGCATGATGTTCATAAATAATTTCACAATTCTTTTTAATAAAATGAGCAACCAATGTTACAAATGTTGCATGTTGGGCCCAATATGTCATAGTACATGAATTAAATGACCCAATCTCAATTAAGAGGAAAAATTGCAAATCTAACTAAGTTAAATTGTATGATGATCCATCTTACATTTTAAAAATGTGTTCTCCATATTCAAATGGATTAATCATATAATTTGACATAATTAGATTGGTAATTATGATCTCCGAATTGATTTTAGGCCGTTCACGTGTCTCGCTTTAAATGGCCAAATTCCAATTAGCCAAACATAAATCTCCAAATTCGATCTCAAATTGATAATTTCTCTCTAAATGACTTAATAATCTTCAATAAAGATTATTTCTCAAAAGCCTTCAATTAGGAAGCAAACCTTCTAAGACCTCTTGAAAATCATAAACGTGATCACTATTAAAGTGGTTATTTCAATCCTTGATTAATCGCTAATTAGAGCGGTTAACTCAAACTTCTTTTAATCACTAATTAGGGTGATTATCTCCAATTATTATTTAATCACTAATTAGAGTGATTATCTTAAACCCTAATAATCGTTAATTAGGAAAATTATTCTTCTCATTTAATCACTAATTAGAGTGATTATCTTAAACCTTAATAATCGTTAATTAGGATGATTATTCTTCTTATTTAATCACTAGTTAGAGTGATTATCTTAACTTTAATAATCGTTAATTAGGACGATTATTTTTCTCATGTAATCACTAATTGGAGTGATTATCCTAAATCTTGAATAATCACCAATTAGGGTGATTACTTTATAACCTTCATTCTTAATCACTAATCAAGGTGATTATCTTTCCTTTTAAGTTTAATCACTAATTAGGGTGATTATCTTAACCTCCATTTTTAATTACTAATTAAGGTGATCATCTTAATCCTTTATATTTTATCACTAATTAAAGTGATTATCTTAATCTCATTTCAATCACTAATTAGAGTGATTACCTCATTTTAAATAGATTTGTTTAATTCTAAAGGAGAGTTATTCATAATCTATTCCCCCCCTCCTCTTTCCCCAGTGGAATTGGCCATTTAGGGTGAGACATAAGCTCGAACTACAACGGTTTTGATCCATGAGTGGATTCCAATCCCGCAATGATTGGTACGTAGTGCAACTTCAGTGCTCAAACCTACCATGTACAAATGATATATTGGTCCTAAATAAAAATGGTTAATGTGTATATGTGCAAATTATGTGATTTTCTTTCTTTTTAATTGCCATGATTACTTTAAAATGGAAGATAACGCATTTAGTAAGAGCCCGTTCTTTAGAACGGAAGAGGAGACGAGTTCCAGACGTTCGCACCTCTTAACCTAAACCCCGAACCCTATCTCATGGTATGAAAGACCAATTTTTAAAAAAGCCTTATCCATATGAAGTCATCATCGTTTTAAATGATATTTCTTGAAATTAATTTTAAAATCATTTATTAAATAAATCTGTCCCTATTCAGATATTAATAGGTTGGCGACTTCAATGTTTTCTAAAACTCATAGTCGAATGAGAGACTTTCGTGGGATTCAGACCGTTAATTAAGACAGTCAAAAACCGAATACCACAGGCTGGCGACTCCACTGGGGATAGTACTTCCACTTGAAGTACAAGAGGTTTAAACCTGAGGAATGCGTTATTTTTCATATGTACATATAATAATAAAAAAAATTAATCATGCCTATTCACAATGTAATTTTTGTATATAGCATGCTTATGTGAAAATTACGTGTGCTTGGTAGTTTATCGATCCATACACGTGCATTTTTTTTAACCATTTTCTTATTAGGTCTCATACCTCTGTCTATTGGCAAGGGTCGGGATTTTAGAATGATAAATTAATGAATTAAGGGCGTAAAACCTGCATCCGCGAGCTATTGCGACCGGCTCTATCAGGAGCGTCCACCCACGATGGACACAATGGAAGTGACTCGAGGCCACTTTGACATAATCTCTCCTTAAATGAATCACCCATTAGTTGACTTTTAGGACACAAGGATCAATGCACAAATAAGGTCCTTCATTTATTTCAGTTATTGAATAATGTGAAAAACTTTCAAAAAATTCCTCAGTCCGTTTTCAGTCGGTCGATATTTCAGTAATCATTAAGTGTAGTTGAATTGCTGCCGAAATGATTATTGAAATATTAAGAGTATTCTTGTTTATTTATCACCAGTGTCATAAAAATAATGTCTGTGCTCACCCATTTAAAAAAAAAAACTCACATTTACTTCATAATTCTTTTCATTCAAATTGGTTTTTTCAAAAAAAAATATATGATTTCTAAAAGAAAAAAGTCCTGTTTCGAAAATATAATCCCAAAATAAAACAAAAAATTTGGAAAAATGAAAAATGAAAAGAGTCGTAATCACGAGTTCAAAACGTGTCATGTTTAGGAATTAGAATGTAATTAAAAATGTATAGTCTAAATCACGAGAAGTCTAGTCTAAACAAATTTTGACTAAAAAAAAAAGTGTCTAATCGAAAGGGATAATCACATTTCAAAAAAAAAAGAGGAAAATTCTTCCATTTCCTGCTAAAAAAAACATATAAAGAAAAATTCATCAGTCATTGACTAACATTGTTAGTGTGTACATTTTAGGTACTTTAAATTAGTCTAATCCTAAGAGGTGGAACAGACATATTCAAACAGGAGAATACATGGCCTGGCGCCTAGCAAACTGAACTCGGAAAAAGGTTGAGAAGAACCCGAGTACTTCACATTAGTCTAATCCTAAGAGGTGGAACAGACGTCTTCAGACAGGTGAATACATGGCATGGCGGCGCCCGGCAAACTGAAATCTGAAAAGTTTGAGAAGTATTTGAATCAGCTATTGCTTTTATATATTGTACTTTGTAGGTAGAGCTACGTGCGGCTTGATCCCCTAAAAAAAAAAAAACAAAAAAATATCTAATGTTGTATGCATCTATCTTAGTTTCTCTTCTATATAATGTACTAAAAGGGGTACGTAGGCAACTCATTTTCTGAGTGCAGCTGCAAAAAAAAACAGAGAAAAATTATGTAAAATTTCATATATCAGAACTACGTTGGGCCTGATTCTCCATTCAAAAAAAAAAATCATCAGAAGAAAAATTTCTTCCCCTAATCCAAATCCACTCATGGAGATACGCAGGCAACCTTCGGGTGTGGCCCTTTTTGCATTTAATATTTTCTTTTGTGGTTTCAGCGCTTAGAAGCAATCAATACGTGTAGATCACTACAAGGAAAAACGATATCTGGGGCATTATAATTTGCCAAAATGAGGACACATGCCTCGTTATATCTCTTTTCTCTTATTTATGTAGTAGCAGGAAATGGAAGGATATTATTAAATTGATTTTGAAAAATGTTTGTGTATTATCCCAAAAAAAGGGAAATTCTCTCTGGTAGCCCTTAACTATTTATTTTTCTCTTTGGTAGCTTTTCTTATGGGTTAATGTCCCTGGTAGCCCTAAATTAATTAAAAAACGTTAGTTAGTGAGTTAACCTAACCCTAAACTCTAAACTAACCCTTTCCCCCACCCCTTCCCCCCCCCCCTGAGCCCCCTCCCAGGCCCCCTCCCCAACAGGCCCCCATCCCACCTTGCCCGGCGGCCCCCCCCCCAAGCCCCGTGCGGCCCCCGCCCTTCCCCCTCCAGCACCACCCACGTCGTTTCCCCCCCCCCCCACCCGCGCCAATTTCGCACTCCCCCCTCACCCCCGCCGATTTCGCACCCTCCCCCCACCCCGTCGAAAATCCCGGTCGAGCGATTTACGTGGCGCCGCGAGGTTTCTCCGGAGTCCAAGCCCACGCGAAATCGACGGGGGTGGGGGAGGGTAAGAAAATCGACGGGGATAGGGGGGAGGGTGCGAAATCGACGGGGGTGGGGGGGAGGGTGCGAAATTGGCGGGGGTGGGGGAAGGGGAAAACGACGCGGTAGTCTTTGGGGGCGGGGGAGGGGCAAGGGCTGCGCAGGGGCTTGGGGAGGGGCGGCTGGCGGGCGGTGGTGGGAGGGGGCCCGCCGGGGAGGGGGGCTGGCGGGAGGGTGGGAGAAGGGGTGGTGGGAGGGGGGACTGCTGGAAGGGTTGGGGAAGGGGTGGGGGAGAGGGTTAGTTTTGAGTTTAGGGTTAGGTTAACTCACTAACTAACTTTTTTAACACTAACTAACGTTTTTTTAACACTAACTAAACGTTTTTTATTAAATAATCCTATTTTACTAACATTTTAATTAATTTAGGGCTACCAGGGACATTAACCCATAAGAAAAGCTACCAAAGAGAAAAATAAATAGTTAAGGGCTACCACAGATAATTTCCCAAAAAAAAATGAGTCCAAAGAGTGGCAGTGTAAAATGTAAATAAAAAGGTCCAAGTCTAAAAAATAATAATAATAACAAATCAAAAATGTAATGAAAAATCCAAAATAAATGATAAAGTCAAGGTTTCACACCTTTTAATAAATGATAACTGAAATTGGGGTTAAAAGAAAAAATTAATTTTCAAAGATATCATTTCTTTCATTCCCTGCACCAAAAAAAATAGAGAGAAAAAAAAGGGAAGAAACAAAGTCTGGACAAACTTGTGTGCTAACTCTTCATCTCATTTCACAGGAACTTTGCTTGGGCCCGCTCAGGATCTAGGCTAATTCGCCGAAGTTCTGACCATAGTGAACGTTCTCTGTCAGTAATATTGTCATCCTTGTCTACACCAGCTGTATTCTCTGCTACGCGTCTCAGCAACATGTCTGAAATTCCGAACAACGAGCACCAACATAACTCTACCCCTCCACCTGATCCAATGACTGAGCTCCGAGGGCTTGTCCAGGCCATGCTTGACCGACAGGATAATATTGAACAAACTGTGTTGGGTATAATGCGCCAAAGCGCCCAGATGCCTCCTCCTCCTCCTCCGGAGTCGGAAGTAGCTTCACATTTTCACCTTGAGCCTATGAACAATGAGAGAGAAATTCCCACTAAGCTCGAGGAAGAAGTAGTTAAGCTCAAGGAAGTTTTAAAAGGCATGACTAAAGCTGAACCATGGATGGACATTCATGGGTTAACACTTTTCCCAAAGGCACGATTACCTCATGGTTTCAAGATGCCTAACCTGACAAAGTTTGATGGGACCGGCAGCCCCACCAATTTCCTGAAAATGTACGTAGGGGCAATGAGTCCCTGGGGAGTGGAAGAATCTTTGATGGCCCAACTCTTTCAACAGTATTTAGATGGTGTTGCAGAACATTGGTTCCTCAACCTTGAAAACACAAAGAAATCCACTTGGGCTGACATAGTCAGAGAGTTCTCAAACCGGTACAAGTATAATGAAGAAATTGATGTTACTAGAAGGGATCTGGAGACCACTTCTCAAAACCTTAATGAGACATTTTCTTCATTTATCACTCGGTGGAGAAACAAGGCTTCCAAAATGATGAGTAGACCTAATGAGGAGGAACAGCTACAAATGGTTGTGAAGAACCTTCTTCCTGTCTATCAGAAGCATATGGCCTACCAATATTTCTCGACTTTCAAAGCATTGATTGCTACGGGAACTCTAGTGAGGATGCTGTGAAAAGGGGGGACATCAAGAAAGATGAACCTACTGACGACACTACTTATAATGCAAAGTTTGGAAATAACAAAAGAACTCCAAACAATGATTCAGCAGCTCCTAAGACAACTAATGCGATCCATGCCATTGGCGCATCTTCTGCATTCCAGTTACGACCACAAAGGAACTTCACCCCCTTAAACATGACTTATTCCCAAGCTCTCTCCAAGCTAAAAAAAGGCCAATCTCATTTAACCCTTGAATCAACGCCCACCTCCTAAAAATCCTTACCCTGGTTATGACCTAAATCAAAACTGTGAATACCATCAAAGCCCGGGGCATAATACTGAAAACTGCACGGCTCTAAAGTATCAAATTCAAAACCTTGTGGATGATGGAAAACTTTCTCTGGGATCCATCTCCAATAAACGAAATGACTCTCAGCCTAACATCACAAAAAAAACCCTTCCTAATCATAAACCCTCATTCTCCATTAATGCCATCTCTGCTGCTTCGGACGGATGCGATCCAATTCAGTTAATCCACAAGACAGTTCCTCAAATGTATGAAATGCCGATAGCCGTAGGTTATAAGTGCCTAGTCTATGACTATTCCATTGAAGAAAAAGCCAAAATGATGCCTTATAAAGACCCCAGCTTCACTCTCAACAAGGATCCTTTCTCTGACATGTATGGAACTTTGGATTATGATGGTGCCTTCTTCATTTTGGACTCAGATGCTGATGAAGATGCCTCTTCAGTCTTGACAATTGTGGAGAAAAACACTGGAGGACATTCCACCACTCCAAATACATACCGGCGCCCCATCTGCCTCGATGATCTTAGTGATGAGGAGTACGTGGATATATCTCATTTGACTAGAGCAGGTCGCCATTTTAAACCATCCCATTTGGAGGATGAAAATCCTTTGGAGGTATTAAGAAGGAAGGAAAAGGGCAAAGAGCCAATGACAGAGGAAAGTAACAAGGATGATGATGCTATCAAGCGCATGAAAGAAGTAAATGCTAATGTTTCCATCTGGAAATTGTTAATGCATTCCCAGCCTCATAGGGCAGCTGTTCAAAAGCATCTTAATGAAGCCTCTGTAAGCTCTTCTATAACACCTGACCAGATGGTGGGGCTCATTCATGGGGTAGATCGAACTCTCATGTTCACAGTCAATGATCTCCCTGACAATATCAACCACACCAATTCATTACACATCACTATACGCTGTAATGGATGGGAGATACCTAGGGTGTTGATCGACAATGGCTCCGTAATCAATGTTTGCCCTCTGCGTGTGCTAACAAGGCTTGGGTATTCAAAAGAAGATATGGTACCATCCAACCAGGTGGTCAGAGCATATGATAATGCTAAGAGAGAAGTATTGGGTTTGATCAGCCTCCTCATTGAATGTGGTCTCGTGGCAAGGAAGGTGGAATTCATGGTCATTGACATACACACCTGTTTTAACTTCTTATTAGGAAGACCATGGCTGCATGAAAATAGAACAGTAGCCTCTACTCTACATCAGAAGGTAAAACTTCTCACTGATCAGGGTGCTGTGACTATTTCTGGTGATCCAGAAATTATGACCATCTCCAACGCCGGAAAATCGGTATTGTATCTGAACGAAGTGGAGGGCACTAGATTGGATGGTTACACTATCCACTGTATTCTAGCAGCACCTGAAAATCCATGGATGAATGAGGTTCCAGCAGCCACACCAGAAGAAAGTGATGAAGAAACAGAACCAGAATATAGTGAGGATGACGAGGAAGAAATAGGAGTTCCGAGCTTCGGCACACATAATACGTCATCTGGAGCACCAGAAGAATCCTGTGTCGGCAATCCTCAAGATGATGATAATGACTCAAAGAAGAGATCTAGGACAAATGATTTTGATCTGGACTTTAATGTAGTGGGTCCTATCCGAGAAGTTCACACCATATCACTGATTCTCTTTCCAGGATATCAACATGAAGATCACTATCGTGAATTACCCCAATTCAGAAAATTTGATGGGAACGGTGATCCTTTTGTCCATTTAGTGGGATTTGTGAATGCCTTGCATCCATGGGGCATACCAGAGGAAGATTACCCCATGCTGTTTGACAAGAGTTTAGAAGGACCAGCCCTGGACTGATACTATTCTTCAGATTGTGTAGATAGGGCTAGTTGGGAAAATGCTGGCCAAGCCTTTGTTAATTGGGCTTTCGAGCATAAACAGACTGACGTCAAGAAGATGAAGTTAGTCACTTTGCGTCAGAGTGCCTTAGAAACCTTCTCGCATTTTTGTCGAGATGCACTCATATCCGCACACAACTTCGTTTCCCTATTACTGATCGGGAATTCATGCTCATATTGCTGCGGAACCTGAACGATTTCTATTATCGTCACATGGTTACTATCAAATACACCTTCCTCAGCCACATGGAACAGCATGGTTTTGACATCGATGCTTTGAAATTGCAAGAAAAACGACCTCAGGAAGATTTTGAAATTCCCAATACAAATCCAAGGATTTATGCTAAGATGGATGAACAATTGAGTATGGTGTATGATCGTCTTCGGAGGCAAGGTATACTTCAAGTCCCAGCGCACGTGCACTGTTTACCCCTTCCTGGAACAGATATGAGCAAACTCTGCGCTTATTGTCGTCAATATAGGCATGAAACTGATCGATGCCATGACCTTTACTACAAAGTGCAAAGCCTGATTGATCGAGGCATCATTAGTCCAACCCACAAAGAAGTACCTGCAAGAAAGGTGTCGTCACATCCGCGACCGCAATCCCAAGTCGATATCTTTCGTAAATTGGTTGAGCAAGGTAAGATTCATCCACTTCCCAGACGCCTAGGGGCAAGTCCCGTAGGGTCAGATCTCCACAAGTACTGCCAATATCATCAGTTGCATGGTCACGGCACAAACCAATGTCATGCTCTCAGCTATCGCATCAAGGAAATCACCAACATAGCTCTTGTCTACCGCAAAGCTACTTGATTATCTCCTAGAAAGAGAAAAGTCTTCGGTAAAAGTCCTGTAGGAGGTTAGCCCATCAAAAAAAAATCTTTCAGCCCGTTAGTATCAGAGAACTACGGACAGCTTGAATCCCCATTATCACTTACACTTGCACTGTGAGATCACTCCACCTATGTAACACCTGGGGTACGTAGGTAGCTCAATATGAGTGCAGCTGCTTTATTAAATAAAAAACTTTAGTTCTTGCTAAAATAACGAACTACGCTGAGTCTGATTCCCCATAAAATGCACTTGGAGCAATGGGGATATGTAGGCAACCTTCGGGTTTGACGACTCACATATATTAACCATTGTATTTCAAGCAATGTGATCAGAATTCAAGATGTCAGTCATCACATGAGCAATTTCAGAATGCTGAATTGATGCATCAATGGGGATACAAGCCCTAATCTCTATATTTTCTGTCTTTGTTCAAATATTAAGCAGGGAATGGAAGAATGAAAAAAATATGTTTTCAACCCCAATGACAGTTAAAATCATTTAAAAAGGTCAAAATAAAGTCAAAAAATAAAAAAAATAATAAATGATAAAAAAAGCAAAATTGCGAAGGTGGACCATTCCAGTCAAATATATGGCAAAGTTGTTTTCGAAAATTTTCTTTACTCTGCAATGCATTCTGCAATATGTAGCCTTCTTTTCTTTTCTTTTAATTATTTTTCTCTACCTTTAGGTCCAAAAAGAAGAAATTTGTCCCTATCTCTAAGGATGACCAATTACCGTCAAAAAACAAACACCTTAGCCCTATCCACGAATGCGGTCAAAAAGCCTGTAGGGATTGCCATGCAACCTCTGTCCAAAGGATTTCAAATTATGATGAAGATGGGTTATACTCAAGGAGCCGGATTAGGGCGTGATGGTAGGGGAATGAAGCAACCAATCCCCGTAGTAGACAAGCAGAACCGACATGGATTAGGATATGATCCGGGCAGCACTTCTCAAAACACCAAAAAACCTTCTTCTACCCTCAATGGTCAGTTCATCCTACAAGGAAATACTGAGCCATACTATGAGTTTCCAGAACCTTGGCTTAGCAAGAAAGAACAGAGGATTTTTTCGGGATTGGAAATATTCTTCAATGAGGCTAGAAATCTGGACTTAATCGAAAGTTGGTTTGTCCGAGAACAAAACATGAAAAAGAAAATGACTGGGCGGATAATCTGGAACATGGAGTCCTTAAGAAGCTTTTCGCTTCTGAGTCCTCTAAGGAAGGGGACGATTTTGACCCAATGTCTTTGATGATACCTTTTGGCGAAAGCATTGAACATAAGTGGAGTATTGAGTGTCAGGCAAAAGTCGGGCCTATAGAATTTAAAATATTTTTAGGAAACCATCCTCCACATCCATCTCATGAAAATACCTTTCCACCCCCTTCAGATGGATATCATACTGATAGCTCATCTTCCAGCCAATCTACCTTGCATACCCAGTCAAAAGACTCTGATAGTGAGGAAATTGAATATGAACCTTTATCTAAGTACATTTGCATGCAAGATGTTATTTCTGACAATGAATTTAATAATGATGAATCACTTGATACAATTGAAACATATATAAAACCCATGGAAGAGTCCATTGTAATTAATATTGATACAGAAAATGCTATAAAAGCAGTCAAAATAGGATGATCCCTCTCCCTAACGAAACAATCTATGATTATTGCATTATTAAAAGAGTATGTAGATGTGTTCGCATGGTCTTATGCTGATATGCCTGGTGTTAATAGAGAAATTGCGGAACATCGCATTCCGTTACATCCTGAAAGCAAGCCTAAGCAGCAAAAGCTCCGCCGAATGAAGCCAGAGGTTAGTCTGAAAGTGAAAGAAGAAATCCAGAAACAGCTTGATGCCAAATTCATCCAAGCTGTAAAACATCCAAGTTGGCTAGCCAATATAGTGGTTGTACCCAAAAAGGATGGGAGAGTTCGGGTATGCATTGATTTTCGAGATTTGAATGCTGCGTCACCAAAAGATTGCTTTCCTCTACCCCACATCGATGTTCTTGTTGATAGTACGACTGGTCATGCAATGTTTTCCTTCATGGATGGATTCTCAGGGTATAATCAAATACTCATGGCTCAAGAGGACATGACAAAGACATCTTTCATCACTCCATGGGGCATTTTTTGCTACCGAGTTATGCCTTTTGGTCTCAAGAATGCCGGAGCCACATATCAAAGGGCTGCAACCACTATCCTTCATGACCTCATCCACGACATTGTGGAGGTTTATGTAGATGACATGATTGTGAAAAGTGAAGATCGTGAGGGGCATATTCCTGCACTAAGGTCATTCTTTGAAAGAATCAGGAAGTACAATCTAAGGCTAAACCCTCAAAAGTGCGTGTTTGGTGTCACTTCGGGGAAGCTGTTGGGATTCATCGTCAGTCAAGACGACATCAAAGTTGACTCTGAAAAGGTAAAAGCTATTCAAGAGCTACCACCGCCAAAAACAGAAAAAGAAGTGAGAGGATTTCTCGGCAGAATTCAATATATTAGCAGGTTCATCTCACAACTCACTATGAGATGTGAACCTATATTTAAGCTGCTCAGAAAAGGGGCATCCCATGAGTGGAACGAGGAATGTCAGGAAGCTTTTGATTCCATGAAAGAATACCTTTCAAATCCACCTATTCTAATGCCACCTAGACCAGGGGAACCTCTGATTTTGTACCTCACTATTACAGAAACGGCTATGGGAGCTCTCTTAGCCCAATATCAAGAAGGAACAAAAAAGAAAGTGGCCATATACTATCTCAGTAAGAAATTCCTGGAGTATGAGACAAGATATACCCCACTGGAAAAAGCATGTGTTTCCTTTGGTCTATGCCACAAAGAAGTTGAGGCATCACCTTCAAGCTCATACCACCTATCTAATCTCGAGACTTGATCCAATCAATTATCTATTCGAAAAACCCATTCTTAGTGAAAGATTGGCAAGATGGCATGCTATGATTTCGGAGTTTGATATTCAATGTGTCAGCCATAAATCTGTTAAAGAAAGAGCCATATTTGAAGTCCTAGCAGAAGGACCAGTGTCAGGAGATGAGTATGATGATCCATTCCCTGATGAGTACTTATGCTTCATTGACAATCCACAATGGTGCATGTACTTTGATGGAGCTTCTAATAGGAGAGGTAATGGAGCAGGGGTTTTATTAGTAGATCCCGATAGAGTCCGTATTCCATTTGCTGTGAAGCTGGATTTCCCAACAACAAATAATACAACCGAGTATGAAGCCTGCATATATGGAGTAAAGGCCGCCTTGGTAGCGGGGGCAAGACATCTCACTGTGTATGGAAATTCTAATCTCATCATATCTCAAACAATAGGAATTTGGAGGGAGAGATGAGAGACTTCAGCTCTACACAGAGTACCTTCAAGAATTGATCCCTTATTTTGATGATATCAGCTTCAAACATCTTCGTCGAGAACAAAATAGTTTCACTGATGCTTTAGCCAATCTCACTGTTAATTTAACATGGGAAAGTGGTACGAAGATCCAGTCAGTTTTAATTGAAGAAAGGAAGGAACCAACAGTGACGGTAGCACAAATTGTCTCCGCGCTGGTTCAACATTATGATGATGATGTCTGGTATAAGGATATCAAGGATTTTCTGGAAACTATGCAATATCCAGAGGGAAGTGGCAAGAAGGACCGCATAGCTATCAGAAGGCTAACTGCTCATTTTCTCATACTACAAGGCAGACTGTATCACAAAGGGTTTGATGGTACTCTGCAACTCTGCGTAAATGACAGCGAAAAGCAAGTCATCATGGAAGAAGTTCATGGAGGGGAATGTGGACCCCATATGAATGGAAGAATGCTGGCTCGTAAAATTTTGCGAGCAGGTTTCTATTGGAGCACTCTAGAAGGCGATTGCATCAGCTTTGTCCGCGCCTGCAAGCAATGTCAAATATTTGCTAACCTCAATCATATGCCACCTGTGTCATTACATAATATGACTTCTCCTTGGCCGTTTTCCAAGTTCGGGCATAGACATAATCGGATAAATTCATCTGAAGGCTTCAAATGGGCATCAGTATACTCTTGTAGTAATTGATTACTTTTCGAAGTGGGTTGAAGCCGCATCATTTTCAAAGCTAGGGGCAAAGCAAGTCTCGAAATTTGTGATTAACAACATCATCTGTCGGTATGGCATACCTTTTGAAATCATCTCTGATAATGGATCACAATTTGAGGGTCATCTGAAGACCACTCTCGCAAAATATGCAATCAAGCATCATCAGTCCTCACCTTATCGTCCCCAAACAAATGGAGCGGTGGAAGCAGCCAATAAGACAATCAAGACTATTTTTGCCAAGATGACTGAAAAGACTAGGGAATGACATGACAAACTACCATATGCCCTTTAGGGATATAGGATATCAATTAGGACTCCAACAGGAACAACCCCGTATTCTTTGGTTTATGGGATGGAGCCAATCCTACCAGTTGAGGTGGAGATACAATCTCTCAGAAAGTGAAATATCGGAAGACCAGTGGCACAAAACTCGCTATGATGAGCTTGCATTCGCAGATGAGCGCCGACTATAAGCATTGCATAACATACAACTCTATCAGCGGAGAATTGCTCGTGCATTTAACAAAAGGGTTCGAGATAGAGACATTCAAGAAGGTGATCTAGTCTTAAAGGAGAATAGAGCTTCGTTGCATGATCCTCGAGGAAAATTCAAGCCTAACTGGTCTGGACCATTCCTGGTCAAGCATGTCACCACGGCTGGAGCAGTGAAGCTAATGGATTTTGATGGAAATGAGTTCACCCATTTCACTAATCTTGATCTCAATTGAAGAAATATTACGCTTAGGCATCAAAGTAATTGTAATTGTCATGATCAAGTAACCAAGCAGTTTGTGGGTTTTGTATCCTATTTGGTTATTCTTAATAAACATGCCATGAGTTTCTAGATGTTCATATGATATATGCAAAAAAAAAAACGAAAAAAAAACGAAAAAAAAAAAGAAAAAAACGAAAAAAAACGAAAAAAAAAACGAAAAAAAAACGAAAAATAAAATCGAAAAAAAAGAAAAAGAAACGGAAAAGAGGAAAAAGGAAAAATGATGAAACATGTCTTTGACTGTTAAGGTTTATATGTTATGCTTTTATGTGTCATATGATTAATTAATTATGATTTGCATGTCATATTTAATGTTAAAGTGTGCACATGTTTAGAATTGTGTTCACATTAAATTTCTCACAATCAGATAATCTCACAAATAGATCTTTTATTCATCCCAACTGGGGTACTTCATTTCATACATAAAAAGACATAAAGCCTTCATTTCCTACAAACTTAAAATAATAAAAAAAAAAACAACATAGAAAATAAACATGACAATTCTCTCAAATTCTTCTCCTCTTCATGGTAGGCTCGTCTGAATCTTTGTCTTGACCAATATCCGCTAGGAGCCATTGAAGGTAATCTTCATCAATCAGTGGAAAGGAAGGTTCCGATAGCGCTGATATAATTTTAGACCCCTGCCATATAGTAGGCATTCTATGAATACCACTCATATCAGCTTCATAAGTGGTACAAGATGCAAGAACCTGGAGGGCAGGAATGTGCTCTTGCTTCCAACCAATTTGCCTTAGACATCTCCATGGAAGGTAGAAGGTGACTTGGCAAAGCCCGGGTAATTGTACACTTATGCGACCAGAATTGCAATACACAATTGCACTAATGCCAAGGTGGCTTGTGACACACTTTATGTCTTGATGTAGAAAAAAATCCTCCCACCCACCATTTTTGCTCAGTTGATAGAAGAAAGGAAGAAGGCCTCTCTCCCGGACATGACTAGTTTTGTAAGTAAGACTCTTGTGGGGTTTCATGAGAGAAAATTTTTCTAATAGGCATAAATGAAGGGCTAATGGACATCCCTTCACAAAGCTTTGAGGGTTTCCTTTGAGTTCATCTATGCCAAGGAACATTTCCCCCAAAATAAGTGGTCCAAGACGACCTCCACTAACAATTTGAGGAATAAGTGAAAGACACCGAACATGGCATGCATTTAAAGACCATTTAGTGAGGGTACTTCCCAAAATCATAAGAATGCAAGCATTTTCTCTAGCAATCCTATAGTTGGCATTGTTAGAAAATTGCCAAGTGCCAAATTGGAAAGTCGATAATAAGTTGACAAGAAATACCTCACCATATTGTAGGTAGTTTCCATAAAGATTTTCGGGAAGATGTAAAATCGTTGATAAATCTCCCGAGATCCTGGTAGGAGATCTAGGTGTGATAACTGGACCATGGGACGGTAAGCCTAGCAAACCTTCGACCTCTTCAACAAGACGCACAATCTCCCGGTCTCCAAAGCGGAAGACATGGCGAGTTTCATCCCAAAATTTGGAAGTAGCATGAATCATGTCATAACAAATAGAAAGTGAAAGCAAAGGCATAAGCACCTTAGTGAAGTGGGAAGAGGAAAAGGATTGCCTTGGTTGCACCAAGTTTCTTGTGACCCCCGAGAGTTGTTTTTTCTCCCGACTCCGCATTTCATTAGCTTCTTCATAAGTAAGAACCATTTTTGTGAAAGGAAAATTTAGAGAAAAGATTGGAGTAGTGGAAGTGGTGCATTTGGAAATAAAGAACTATGCCCCTTTTATAGATGGAAAAGATGATCATCCATGATTTATGCATGCCATGGATAATGAGTTTGAGTATTGTCCATAGGATAATAAGGAGCATCCTTCACAATGGTTAATGACCAAGCATTTGTGGTATGACAATTTTTGCTAAAGCCGAACATAATAAAAAAAATTGTGTCAATGATGAATCAAGAACGTTGATACAATCCCTTTTCCTAATGATCATCCAAAATAATGACCTTGATCAATCTATTTTATATAGTGATCATCATTTTCTGATAAAGCAAATAAGCATTATGCATGAAAAATTTTCTGAAAGATTTCGGAAAAAATAGATAAAATTTTGCCATATGAGGTTTGGTCGACCATAGAGGGCAATAACCTTTGGTCAGCCCTTTTAGGTGACAAGATTTAACAATGCATCACTCTAAGGTGACATGACCTGACAATGTCCTAATTTAAGGTGACATGATAACACATGGAGTCATAAAAAGTAAGTAATGGTGACTTGACAACTTGTTTGTCATCAAGGCCATGAAAAAACTGTAAAAACTGGAGTCGACTTGTTAATTGTCGGAATTTCTCACATTAACAAAAGACAAATTCATAAGACTAAAAGAAAAAAAAAAGACAATAAAGTTGCATTTTCAAAATTTAGAAAATTAATTGGGATATTCTATCTAAAAAGACAATAAAGTCGCGTTTTCAATATTTAGAAAATTAATTGGGATTTTCTATTTAAGACGACGTTAAAGTCGCATTTTCAAAATTTAGAAAATTAATTGGGATTTTCTATCTAAGACGACGTTACAGTCGCATTTTAAAAATTTAGAAAATTAATTGGGATTTTCTATCCAAGATGACAATAAAGTCGCATTTTCAATTTTAGAAAATAAATTGGGATTTTCTATTTAAGACGACCTCAAAGTCGCATCTCTTATTTTAGAAAATTAACCGGGATTTTCTACTTAAAGCGTCAACAGAAGTCGCAAGTCATGTTTTCAAAATAGCACTGATGATAACTATTTTCTGTGGAGAATATGTTATCTCAAAAGAAATTTTCTGTCAAAATTTTATGTCTTTTCAAACATTGGCCATAATTTTCTCCGAAATTCGACCAATGTGGGGCATTCTGCGGACACCAAATTTTGAACCCCTTTTTCGGATAAATAAAGGTTTTCAAAAATAAAATAACAAAATCGTCATGCATCGTGGAGCGCGCGCCCCGGAGCGCGAGTTTCGTTCTGTCGCACGATTTTCCATTTTTGCGTATTAGTCATACATTTTCGGCTTAGAAGTATAATTTTCGTGAGTCATAGTCAATAACTACAACCACCGTTTTAATAAAATGATTCGTAGTATAATCATGCTCGTTTTCACTAATTTGACGAATTTTGTTAATTATCTTAAGTTTGTCTTTCGGAAAAACGAAAAAACGAGTCGCGATTAGGCGTCGGGATTTTAGTCGTATCCCAAAACCGGCATTAATCAGTTTTCTTGATGGTCAAGTCATTGTTCATTGGATAAAGAATAAGAATATATTCTTTATCCACTAAACACATCCTTTATCCAATAGTTAGAGAATAAAAATCATGAAAAAGAATAAGAATAAGAATCAAATCCAAAGTGCAAGAGCCAAGGATCCGATTTTTTTTCGGAAGATTCGAACTGTGCGCCAGGCACATGACCATGTGCCAGACGCATGATCATGCGCCCAGTGCACAACAGGCTCCTACGCTAGACGCAGGCCTGTGCGCCTAGCGCAAGGTGTTGTGTCTAGCGCAGGACGTTGCGCTAGGCGTAATATCATAATCAGTTTGTTTTGCACGTTTTTCGATGCATTTTTTTTACGTATTAGGATGTTTAGGGAAGAATATTTTCTGAAAATCTGATCTTGCTTCATTTATGAGAAAATCCAAAAAGAATAAGAATATTTGTGTTTCCAAAGAGATTTGATGATGTCATTAGGGTGAGGTCATTAAAGTGATGTCATTAAGGTGATTAAGGATGTAGAAAATCAGATTTTTTGGGTGAAAAATCTGATTTTCTATCTCTTTGAAACCCTTGTTCACCTCCTTCATTTCTCTATAAATACCTTCATTTTTTCCACTTCAAAACCAAGTTGAAAAGAGTTCAACTTAATTTCACTACTTCTCTCATCTTCTCTACTCCATTCCTCTAAAGAAATCACACTTAAGAAAAGAAAGTAAAAGTTAGTAAGATAATTTGCAAAAAGGAAGTGCATCATTGAGCTAGCAAGGTAAAGTGGAAACTCTTGTTTATTTTCTATTATCTTCTTAATCATCTACTAACTTCTTCCTTGTTTTCTTCTTATCATTTTTTAATCTTTGGAGTGATTTGGGTATGTAGAAGTCCTAATAGGTTCCCAACCTTAAATCACTCCGCCTAGAATAGTCACCTGTAATGGGGTGACTCTTAGGAAATAATGTGATTATGTAATTTTCCTTAATCAAGTTGTTATTCATCACCAAAAATGTTTTCATAAAAAAATTCAAGATAAGTTGTGTATAAACATCTCCATAAAAAAGAAAATGTGATGCTGTAATTATAATCAGTTTTAATTTCGTACTTCATTCCATCTTTCGTCTGTATTATCAGAATAGTTTGTAGGATTTAATATTTTTCATATGAAGTGCAAGATGTTTTCAGCCACTGGGATTTGGAATTTCTATAAATCGAAGTTTGTACAAATAATTAAAAATCATACAACTTTATTGTGCAAAACTGATTTTGTCCAGTACCACCTAAACTTGTTCTGTCAATAAAGTTTATAATAAAATCATTTAGATAAAACTAAAAACATCAAGTTTGAAGAAAACATCAGTAGATTTTCAAAAATATAAAAATCATATTCATATGAATTTTATACAGTTTTACATTATTTTTACAAAACCATTCATGTAAATCACTAAATTCCAGCAAATTGATTTTCCTTTCAGTTAAGGAAATAAATAAAAAAGGTCTTAAAAGTGTGCAATTCAAGTGAAAATTTCCAGTCTATTTCTTCAAACTAGAATTTTCATACCAAAATTTTACTTCGAAATAAGTTCAATAAGTTGTGTTTCAAAGAATAAATTCAATAAAGGTCCTGTTTTGACCAGTTTTGACATAAAAATCACCATATTTCAAGTTTTCACTAAAAACTTGTGAAATTTTGACACAACATAAAGAACTCACTGATCTATCCATAAATGTATCACATTCTCAATTTGACTCTTTCTAAAGAAAGTTATGATTTTGTAATTCAGTGCAAGAACAAAAGTGCAATTTGGAAAATGAAATAAAGTAATTAACTCAACTTTCATAAAAAAATATATTTTCTTCAAACGAAAATGTGAATAAAAAAATCATTAAATTTTTAAGTTTCTCTTAAACTGACTCATTTCATCATGTAAATAAAAAATCAATAAAAATTGTCATAAAAAATCAAAATCAAAGAAGTTAATTAATCTTTAACTTTCACAAATTCACAAGTTTATAAAAAAACATGAATTCCAAAGCCCATTCAAGGAAATGAAGATCAAGGAGCATCATGGTGAAGACCAAGATTGAAGATTTGTATAGATCATAGATTTTGTACATATTGTTGTAATAATAGTTTCTTTGTAAATAATTGTTGCATTACTCAATTAATAAAAAACATGGAGATGTTTATGCATGATGTTCATAAATAATTTCACAATTCTTTTTAATAAAATGAGCAACCAATGTTACAAATGTTGCATGTTGTGCCCAATATGTCATAGTACATGAATTAAATGACCCAATCTCAATTAAGAGGAAAAATTGCAAATCTTACTAAGTTAAATTGTATGATGATCCATCTTACATTTTAAAAATGTGTTCTCCATATTCAAATGGATTAATCATATAATTTGACATAATTAGATTGGTAATTATGATCTCCGAATTGATTTTAGGCCGTTCACGTGTCTCGCTTTAAATGGCCAAATTCCAATTAGCCAAACATAAATCTCCAAATTCGATCTCAAATTGATAATTTCTCTCCAAATGACTTAATAATCTTCAATAAAGATTATTTCTCAAAAGCCTTCAATTAGGAAGCAAACCTTCTAAGACCTCTTGAAAATCATAAACGTAATCACTATTAAAGTGGTTATTTCAATCCTCGATTAATCGCTAATTAGAGCGGTTAACTCAAACTTCTTTTAATCACTAATTAGGGTGATTATCTCCAATCATTATTTAATCACTAATTAGAGTGATTATCTTAAACCCTAATAATCGTTAATTAGGACAATTATTCTTCTCATTTAATCACTAATTAGAGTGATTATCTTAAACCTTAATAATCGTTAATTAGGATGATTATTCTTCTTATTTAATCAATAGTTAGAGTGATTATCTTAACTTTAATAATCGTTAATTAGGACGATTATTTTTCTCATTTAATCACTAATTGGAGTGATTATCCTAAATCTTGAATAATCACCAATTAGGGTGATTACTTTATAACCTTCATTCTTAATCACTAATCAAGGTGATTATCTTTCCTTTTAAGTTTAATCACTAATTAGGGTGATTATCTTAACCTCCATTTTTAATCACTAATTAAGGTGATCATCTTAATCCTTTATATTTTATCACTAATTAAAGTGATTATCTTAATCTCATTTCAATTACTAATTGGAGTGATTACCTCATTTTAAATAGATTTGTTTAATTCTAAAGGAGAGTTATTCATAATCTACTCCCCGCCTCTTCTTTCCCCAGTGGAATTGGCCATTTAGGGTGAGACATAAGCTCGAACTACAACGGTTTTGATCCATGAGTGGATTCCAATCCCGCAATGATTGGTACGTAGTGCAACTTCAGTGCTCAAACCTACCATGTACAAATGATATATTTGTCCTAAATAAAAATGGTTAATGTGTATATGTGCAAATTATGTGATTTTCTTTCTTTTTAATAGCCATGATTACTTTAAAATGGAAGATAACGTATTTAGTAAGAGCCCGTTCTTTAGAACGGAAGAGGAGACGAGTTCCAGACGTTCGCACCTCTTAACCTAAACCCCGAACCCTATCTCATGGTATGAAAGACCAATTTTCAAAAAAGCCTTATCCATATGAAGTCATCATCGTTTTAAATGATATTTCTTGAAATTAATTTTAAAATGATTTATTAAATAAATATGTCCCTATTCAGATATTAATAGGGTGGCGACTTGAAAGTTTTCTAAAACTCATAGTCGAATGAGAGACTTTTGTGGGATTCAGACCGTTAATTAAGACAGTCAAAAATCGGATACCACAACTTTTGGTTGACTAAGTTTTATTTTCAAAGTTATTTATTATTATTATTTCCGCTACAAAATTCTGAATAAGCCGATACATTATTACACGGACGATAATGCTTTGATGATTCTCTAAGTTTTATATTGAAAATGTATTTTGGAAAATAGATAATTGTCGGGGTGTTACAACACAAGTTTTAGAACATGAATAACTAAGCTAAGTACAAGAGAGATGCAAAGCTGTACTTACAGCTGTTTGCTTGATGTTCCTATGGAGTTTTCTACAACTTTCCAAGGCTTAAAAACTAAACCAAAAGCTTGAAACACCGTGGATAATGTGTAGAAGAGTTGTATGTAAAGAGAAGTAGGTGTTGAAGAAGAAGATTTAGGAGAAAAGGACGAAAAACCATGACACCCTTTTATAGGGCAATTCTGGCGGTACCCATGGGGGAGGGAAATCAATTCTGGGCAAGGTCGGTTCCTTCAAGTTTCTTGGTGGTTCTTACTTGAGGTGTTAGCTTGAGGTGTTGGCTTTTATGCATGAAAAGAGCTTTGGGAGATCGACACTTAAGTAGCTGCTCAGAAGCTTTCTTTGAGGATAGGTCTGAACTGATATTTCAGCTGGTCATTTCTTACTAAGTAAGGAATTTACCATATTAAGCCACGTATATTTTGGGAACAAATGACCATTTTAACCTCAAGACATCCCAAACATTGGTTATATCCAATTTGGATTGATTTTGAGCATGTATTCAATCTCAAAAGGTCTTTCAACTGGAAGCTCATTGTTACGCAATAAAACGGTCTCTATGCGATTTTCATAATCTAAAGGAATAAGGCTCTCAAAGGCTTTCTAACTTATCTATTGGTTCTCAAAGCTTTCTTAACCACTAAAAATGAAAGTTCTTATCCACTTTTAGCTTTCTTAACCACTAAGAATGATTGTTCTTATCCACTTTTGTCCTAGTATGACGTTGGAGAGAATTCTAATCTACTTAAAGGACCAAAACCTGATGAAAACTTAATATAGCTAACAAAATAATTGAACCTGCTTAAAAATTCAGGCTGTTACACTCTACCACCCTTAAAATAAGTTTTGTCCGCGAAACTTCAAAACATAAACTCATAGATCAACCTTAAGTATCCGGATATCAAGCACTACAGCCTCCGATAGTCCTTACTAAATTTCCATGAAAAACTTCTCAATATTCCATACAAATAGATTTCAAATATCCTCAAATTACAACCTCGAATTCCATACTCTTATTCCCGAAGTGTTACACAAATCTAAACTCTTATTCTTATTCTATAGCTCAAAACTTAAACTCTAATTACCCAAGTAACAAACACACATTCCGAACGATCTTTTACCCCCGCTATGTGGCTAACTCAGCACACGGTGGCAGGGTTGCTCTGATATCATTTGTAACAGCCCAGCCTTCCCGAGCAGCTAGCTTAACTCGCTTAAAGAGGTGTCATTCCCATGCAACATGGCATAACACTTGGCAAGACTCAGTGTCATAGTCCTGATGAGGTCAAGCGTATGAGTAATGTTCCCTATGCTTCTCTAGTAGGATCCATTATGTATGCCATGATATGCACTCGACCGGATGTTGTATATGCTTTGAGTATAAAATCCAGGTGATGCACACCGGATGGCAGCGAAAAAACATCCTTAAGTACTTGCAAAGGACAAAGGATAATTTTTTAGTTTATGGTGGAGATGATGAGTTGGTTGTTACGGGATACACCGATGCAAGCTTCCAAAGTGACAAAGATGATTTCCGATCCCAATCTGGTTTCATATTTTGTCTCAATGGAGGAGCTGTGAGCTGGAAGAGCTCTAAGAGTACCATCACTGATTCTACAACAGAGGCTGAGTATATTGCAGCAGCAGATGCAGCAAAGGAAGCTGTTTGGATTAAAAAGTTCATTAGTGAGCTTGGTGTAGTTCCTAGCATTGATAATGGCATTGAGTTGTATTGTGACAACAATGGTGCCATTGCTCAATCTAAGGAACCCATATCGCATCAAAGGTCTAAACATGTGCTCAGGAAATTCCATCTTATTCGAGAAATCGTTGGAAGAGAGGATGTGAAAGTAAGCAAGTTTCATACTCAGGATAATGTAGCAGACCCTCTGACTAAACCACTTGCTCAACCTAAGCATGAGTGTCATACTAGGTCTATGGGGTTTAAGCATATCGGATAATAGCTTTAGGTTGTTTACTTCATGTTTACAATTGTAAAGACATTTATTATGCTTTGAATGTTTATCAATAAAAATTCGTTTCTTATTTAATTGTTTGGTATAGTATTAAATAAAATGTCCAGATAATTTGTGTTTTCAAATAGGATTATCAAAAATGTTTTGATAATGGAACCCTATAAAGTGAACTGAAATCACAATTTACTAAAAGTCCCTAGTCTAAATAACTAAATTGGACATAAGTGATTTATTAAAAAGACTAGTGTATAATTAATTGATAGCGCAGTTCCATGGGCTATGGAGACATAGAGATGTCTAATTGATTATGTGGATGTATATTTGATACATTGAGACTTAACCTAATTAGATTCTAAAAGTAGAATCAAACTACTATATTTAGTAGATTCCTTAGACATGAGTATGTCTTAATAACCACAATATAATTGGTTTAACCTTGACACTGTTAAACTCCACACCGTAAAAGGAGGTTATAAAGGCAGTGATCATGTGGGCTAAGAATTAAGTGGGAGTTATTGTCATACAAGAATGGATAAGTCCTCTTATTAAGTAGGAATGGTGTCTGGGCCTCTTGATGAGCGAGAACTGGAAAATTGCATGGCCATGCGGAATAGGATTAAAGAGTTAATCCTTATTTGAACAATTCGAAACTCAGCGATCAAGGAACAAAAATTTGAGAATAACATGGTGTTATCAAATTTGGCATTAAGTGACTTAAGGAATTTAACATTGCACTCTCGTCTTCGGACAACTGGGAGATTGAAGGAATATGTCCTTAGACATCCCGACAATTACTAAATATAAATAGGAATTAAATTATGAAGATAATAAAGTTAATTATTTTAGTAATCGTATTTTCTTGCTAGAGAATAAATATGATTAGTAGGACAATGTTGATTGGGCCTACAACTAAAATATATTAATCCTATGAGGTCACACATTGTAGCACAAGTTGGACGAAGCAACCCAAATCCATTTAGGATTAATTATCCCTATTGAATGATTCGTGTGTTTAATTATGTTTGCGATCCTATGATAGATGTTGGGAAATTATTTCCTGAAATTCCGCTATATATGCATCTCTATGCTCCTACATTTTAGAGCTAAATCCTCTTCTGAGAAATCATCTTGGTTTAAGTTGCAGGTTTGTTGGTTAGAACAAGGACTAAGGAGAACAAGACAAAATATCAAAAAAAAGATGGAGACATTCAACCAAAAGACAACCTAATCTCTCTCTACTGGTTTAGTAGGTATGTTCAAAGATATTATGGACTTTCAAGAAGAAACAATAAAAAATTAGATCTAAGATGGATATCACATGATTGCTAAAAAATGGGTAAATATTCTTCTTTGTTTGTTAACATAGAGGGATAAAGAGAACCTCATATCACCAGGAACAACTTCCTATGAGGGAGACCTAATCATTTACTTGGTTAGAAGGAGGATTAAGGTCTAAGGAGAATGGGGCGAAAAATAAAAGAAGAAGATGGAGACGTTCAACCGAAAGACAACATAATCTCTCTCTACTGGTTTAGTAGGTATGTTCAAAGATAATTTGGACTTTCAAGAAGAAATAATGAAATTTGAATCTTCCTAAGATGGATATCACATGACCCCATTATTGTTAAAAAAATGGGCAAATATTCTTCCTTTTTTGTTAATATAGAGGATTAAAGAGAACCTCATATTATTAGGAACAACTTCCTGTGAGGCTCATCATCTTCAAGCCTTGTCACCCTAAAGCCTTAAATAAATCTCTGAATTTTTCTATGCTAGCATTTGGGTGAAGGTTGAGAACTACACTTGATCTAAAACAAACCTCATATAGCTAGAAGGGCACTTGAAAGGGTGAGAAGAATTCAATTTTTTGATCATTACTCAACTATAAGAGGGTTTAAGGACTATCTTAGAGTCAAACTAGAAATTCCCATCAATAATCCACTAGTCCCTGGGTTCTTTTTTATTTTGAAGATGGGGAAACGGAATGAATTGTTTTTAGTTATGAAGGATTTTTTTTTTTTGCTAAATCAGTAATAAATATATTGAAAACCACCAAAACCTTTACATGAAAACAATAATAACACACAACAATAATAAAGAGTAAGACAATAGCAAATATTAATGAAGAAGAAAACAATGGAAAAATACCTCTATAGCTTGAATTAATGAAAGAGAGTAAACACTAGGGTTCCAAGGACAGAGATGAAGAAGAAACGTAATATAGGGTTCTCTAGGAAGAAAAAGCATGAGAGAGAAATAAAATAAATCTCCCCTTTTATATTTTCCTCTAATCTAATCTCTAAATGAATCCAAGGAAAGAAAATAAGAAAGTAAACTAATAATAGAAGTTTGATGATTGGACGATAGTTGCGACGACGACCACGAGCTCACGTTTACCACTTAGGCGAGTCGAGGCCCGACCATTGGGCGCTGGCTGGCCAGCGGGCTAGGCAGCAATGCAGTCGCAAGAGAAGAAGCAACCCGTTGGGCGCTGGTTCACGGGCAGATTCACAATGTCAAATTTCGAAGGCTGTATATCGAGTTCTAGGCATCATCTATCGGCGTGTGACCTATCGTTGTGAAGAACTTGAAGTCTAGTTTCCAACGCAACTTGAATCACTTCAATCCGATTTACAGAACTCGAGTTATGATCAAAAGAGTGAACATGTGTCGGTTTTTATCACTTCGGAACTAGCGCATTTCTTCGTTTTCAACTCAAATTCACTCTCGAAAGATATGCCGCGATCCTCATGGAAGCTACTTCACTTAATATGATTATAAGGATCAAGAGAAGCATCCACGAACATAAATTCATCGATCAAAAGCCGCCATTCATCAACTCCCATTACAAGAATTATCCAATTCATCCAAAATTGCTTCGAAAGTGTCCAAATAGCTATGAAACTACCTAAAACATTAAGAAAACCACAAACGAAGCGTAATAGAGCACAAAATAGATAATCTATGCTAATGACACTTGAAATGCAACTATATGAACTAATATGCTCTTATAATGCAACCTAAATATGCCTAAAAACTCTATATAAAAATAATTTATCAGGTACTTCATTTAAAGAGAATTCAATGGACTGGAGTGGTAGTTGACAGGATACCACTTTGGTTAAATGCAATTTCAGAAATCCGCCGGCATAACACACTCTTTTTTCTTGATCTTATCCTCCAAGTCCAGGTAATACCCTTTTTAATAAGCTTATTCTTCATATAATAACTTCCTTCTTTACCCTTTGGACTCAAGAGAAGGGCAGAAAAGGAAAAGACTACTTTCTTTGATTTTTAAAATTGTGGTTGGAATATTTCCCTCAGATATGCTACTAGGAGTTTTGGTACTGTCACTAAGTCTTCCTAATTACTTAATTCCTAACAGTATCTACACTTCCATAAATCCCTTCTATTCTACCATCTTCCTTATTTAAACACCTATAAACCAACAAAGGAATAATTATGCATACCCCTTCACTTCCACTAAAAGAAAAACAAAAATAATATTTCCTCAACAAGAGTTCTTTGTCTCCCCCATCACCCCTTTCCAAGTAACTCATGTTATGGACCACCATGTTTTCATTCTCTCCACAAATGAGGAAGTTAACATAGCTGAACTTTTTACATCTCTTAACTTCACATAAAGGGATAGGATATACATTCCAACTAACCCACTTTTGGATCATTTTGTACCTTTTGGTTCTCCAAACTATCTAGAAGTCAAAAATATCTTCAATGTTCCCTCCTATGTATCAACTGACTAAGCGTGTGAAGAAAACGTATTTGTTCGTAACACAGTCCAAAACCACCCTCCTACCTATTTTACACCAAAAGATTATGAAAACTCATTCCATATTTCACACTCTGGAAATTTTTGTACCACCAGAAGCTCATCCCACATAGAAAATTTCGAACCACAAAAAACCTTTCAAGAAGCCAGTTTCAGACTACCTTAGAAGATAATATTTTGGAAAGCCCACTGCAAAAACAGTTTAACTTTGTCAATTGTCCAGACAACTTCCCTTTTTGAAGCCTAGGTTTCGCCCAAAACACGGTTCTGTTGAATGAAGTATAATTGGAAGACATGGATCAAGGCCTAGAAGCACGCCTTATTAACCACACAAAATATGAATCTCCTTCATTTGAATGCTGGGATGAATTGGGACATTTATACCGTGTCCATACCAAACTTCAAAAAATCAAATCAAACCCATCTACCGAAACCCAAGAAGTCACTCCACCTGATACTATTTCCTCTTAGTCTTCTTCAATTGATTCGAAATAATTTTCACTCCCCACCAAATTCCCCTAGCACAAATATTTCCTTCACATCAGCTCTAACTTTCCTTTTGAAGATTAAGACTTCATGTCTCCTTCTGCTCCTAATGTGGACTTGAACACAGTCCCATCCCAAACTCCACCTTCATCTCCTAAAAAGACGATTTCTTCCCCCAAAGGAGATCCCTAAGCTCCCTTCTACCCAAGCTCCTCAAGAAGGGTTAGGAGGAAAGAGAAAGATAAAAAGATAGTCTGGCTTCCTATGAGGTACTTGGCTAAAAGTATCCAACAAACTTCCTTCAACTCACTGTCTCCCAACGTGGATTTGTTACCTGATCTAAACAAAAGTCCGGAGGAAAGCTTGTTCTGTGAAATTGAAGGGAGCACAAAGACTCTAAAAATCCATAGGCACACCAAAGGAAAAACCAAACTCAAGATCGGTTTAAGTGATGAAGAAAATACCAAAACAAGCGGTGATGGTAGTAAAAGAAACTCCCTTGATATCACATTGCCTCCAGGAACTAAAACTACTACATCCACCTCCAACGGCTTCCTCGATCAAACAAAAGGAAGGGTATGGCTGACCAACAACCTTTGGTTGACATATGAGTACACTTAGCCAGAATTGTAGGGGACAAAAAAAACTGAACTCCCCGTTGCTAGAATTTATTTCTAGTGCGGCTAATAGTGTAGACTTTATTTTCCTTTCTAAAACCAAGTGTCAGGTCTTCATTCGGGGGCTAATTTTTAGCAAACTTGGCTTTCACAGGTTTACGGGGTTTTATTATGACAACAACAGCGGAGGTCTCTTTGTCTGTTGAAATCGGAGGGTAGTAGTTTTAGTTATTCTAACAGCAAAAAATGTAATCGCTTGTAAGATATTGGATATTACTAGTAATGACAACTTCATAGCCTTTACGGATCACCTGTTGTAGAAACATAATCGTGTCTCCCCATTTAAGGGCCCAATTATGAAACATACCGCGGTTTTAATTGGTCCGACCCAAGGGGAGAGCAGTCCGAAGAGCCAGGCCCAAAAGAGTTTTTAAAGCATAAAGCTTATTTATTTGCATTAAAGATCCAAAGTCTTATTTTAAGGCCCAATTAATTATTCCTGATAATTACTTTTATGTTGAGCCCAATCCTTGAAAAAGCCCAATTAATTATTCATGATAATTAATTGAATTTATTATTTTAATAAATATTTTCAAAAATAAATAAATATTTTCAAATATATTTTTAAAAGTTGAAATCTGATTTTATCTCATAAAACTTGATTTTCGGATTTAAAGGAGATACAAAAATGGTACAAAAACGTGTCAAGTGGAAAAAGGTTGTCCATATTGAAAACACGTCTGGCGCAGGCGGTGCGCTTAACGCATTGGCTAGAACGCGTCAGGCGCAGCAATCTTCGCCTGATACGTGGTGTTGCGCGTCACGGAGAGACGTGCGCCCATCGCACTCTTTGCGCGAAGTGCAGTTTTCTTTTCTATTTTTTTTAAAAATATTTTCCTATAAATAGGCTAAGGGTTTTCCGGATCAAAACATACTCTTTACTCCCGAATATTTGCGATCTCTCAAAGCGAAATATTCTCAAATTCATTTACTTCCATACATAACACATATTTACAAACACAAACCCATACTTGCAAACACATACTTTTACTTTGATCGATCTTCACAAGCGTACGTTGAAAGGCTTCACGATTGCTCCTCTCGAAGGTTGTTATTCCCTCCTACCCAAGCCACACCAGTATATTCCTGAGGGTCCATAAATCTTTCTTATTTATTTTATTGAAGTTACTAACGATTTCATTCATTGATGTAGATCTTTAATAAATATCCGTTCTTTGTATATTCTAATCTCTACTCCTTTCTTATTTTATTATATATTGCTATGATTAACCTGCTTATGATCTCATCAGCAATATGTTATTATCGCTAATCAAGACCTAAGAAATTATTCTAATATTAATCAGATAATTTGGACAACCTATTAGGAACCCAATAATGTGTCACTAAAAAATAGTTTTTTATGTGTGCTTGTGTAATATTTTTAGGGTGCTCGTGTAATACCCCGAATTTTAATCTCATTTTATTAGCCACTAATTATGTTTATTAGCTTAATAGCGTCCTAATTTTTTTTTCCAAAATGATCATGGTCAAGGTTATTTTCTAAAATAAATATATTTACTTTAGTCATTTCATCAAAAGTGATATTTATGTTTAGTGTAGTTTAAAGTATTAATATTTTTATAAGAGAAGCATATATATTTTTTCTATATGACTTTTGGGTCAATGATACTAGCTAAGGTCCAAAATCCAAGTCTCAAACCCAAACTTAATGCAACCCAAAAATCTGAATTTGCAACCAAAAAAGAAAAAGGAAAAGAAAACTCAATACTCCTTCTCCTACCTCCCTCCTTATGTGGAAACTAACCATGTAAACCATGGTTTCTATTATGGCAGTATTTTATGTGACGCCGACGGCCGACGTCCGACGCCGACAAGCGACACCCGACGCAACTAAACTGGCCTGATGATGTCAGGGGGCAGTAGACCAAGTCAAGGTTGTTGTAACAACCCCTATAGTCAAGCAGTACGTTACTAGTAGTGTAAAACTTAATAAGAATAGCTACTACCTCTTGTACATCATTGTTGTTAAGATAAATTTGGAGGGTAAGTCTCAAGAGTAAAAGGGTATATAATTTGATTATAGTTGTGGAATATTGGAGTAGATTTTATAAGTGAATTAAATTGATTAATTTAACTTTAGTATATGTAAATGGAATAATACAATAAAAATCAGTTGTTTGGTTGGTGTTTACTCAAATAAGTTAGTCATGAATTACTTAAAGGTAACTTGTTACATGGTTGAATAAGTTTGTAGTTAGAAACGAGAGATCACTCGTTCTATGTAATCATGAGTTTGGTTCGTTAATGGCTTGTTATTAATAATGTTGATTGGAATTCATGGAACAACCTTAGCCTGAATCATGTTGTAAGTGCTCTGAATCAATATTCGTTTAATGAAGTGGTGAATCTGTTGGATTCAATAAGCAAATGGAAAATGTTGTTCATAAGGTCACCAACAAGGATTCCTACTTTGAGGTGGACGAGAGCAGTAAATTCAAAGGAAAATTGTCTGAAAAATTCTCTACGAATGACTTTCCCAAATTCAAGCCTACTAACAATCCCAAGTACCACTTGAGGAATTTTAGGGCCACCATGATCATTAAGTCAATGGACCCTAAACTTTATCCAACGGTATTCCCGATGTCGTTGGACCATATATGTCAGAATTGGTTTTATTCACTGGACCCTAAGCATGTTGAAACTTGGGGTGATATCACTAAAGAGTTCATGAAACAATATGAACACAATACTGTAATCCAAACCTCTCTAAGGGAAATGGAAGTCCTTAAGCAAGACAATAATGAAGGCTTTACCACCTACCTCAACAGGTGGAGAGAAAAAGCCACTCACATGGTCTCCAGGCCTCCTGAAGAAGAGCTAATTCGCATTTTCATTGCCAATCTCTTGCCTAAATACAAAAAATAATCTTAAGTAATTAGGTATCTAAAACTCTGCGAAGCTCTACAATATAGGCATTCAAATTGAAGATGACTGTTGAAAATGCCCAAAATGACTACAATCGTTATAAGGGCAATAATAACAACAATAAGAAAAATGATTATGGATCCACATCCAAAGATGGAAAGGTGAAGCTTCTTGAGGCACCAAACAAATCCTTCCAGAGAAAACCTGTAGACACCAAATTTCGAACCCCTATTATATATAAAATGTCGCAATAAAGTTTTTGAAAAAGAAATAAAATAATGAGAACCGTCGTACATCGTGGAGCACGCGCCCTGCCAGAGGCACGTCTTGTCTCGGAACGCGAGTTTCATTCCATGGTGTGGTCTTCCATTTTTACGTGTTTGTCGCACAATTGCGGTTTAGAAATATAATTTTCCGAAAATCGTAGTCAACGACTACCACCATCGACTTTAATAAAATGGTTTGTTGACGAATCATGTTCGTCTTTAATAATCTGACGAATGTTCGTTAATTATTTCAAGTTAGTTTTTCGAAAATCTAAAAAAACGAGTCGTGATTGAGGGCCAAAATTTTAATCATCTCTCCAAACTGGCGTCAATCAGTTTTCTTGATGGTCAAGTCATTGTTCATTGAATAAAGAATAAGAATATATTCTTTATCCACTAATCACATCCTTTATCCATTAGTTAGCGAATAAGAATCATGAAAAGAGGTGAGAATAAAAATCAAATCCCATGTGTAAGAGGCAAGAATCCGGATTTTTTCCGGCGGATTCGAGTTGTGCGCCAGGCACATGATCATGCGCCAGACGCATGATTGTGCGCCTAGCGCACAACAGCATCCTGCGCCAGACGCAGGGCCATGCGCCTAGTACACGGAGTTGTGCCTATCGCAGGCTCCTGCGTTTGGCGCAGTGATCCAGTCAGTTTCATTTTTCACGTTTTTCGATGCATTTTTACGTATTATGATGTATTTAGGGAAAAATATTTTCTGAAAATCTAATTTTGCCTCATTGATGAGAAAATCCAAAAAGAATAAGAACATTTGTGTTTCCAAAGAAATTTGATGATGTCATTAGGGTGAGGTCATGAGAATGATGTCAATAGGGTGATTAAGGATGGGAAAAATCAGATTTTTTAGGTTAAAAATCTGATTTTCTACATCTTTGAAACCCTACTTCATCCACCTCATTTCCCTATAAATACCCTCTATTTTTTACTTGAAAACAAGTTGAGCTAAAATCAACTTAATTTCATAACTTCTCTCAATACTACTCTCATCTTCTCTACTTCCTTTCTCTAAAAAATTTCATTCAAGAAAAAGAAAGTAAAAGTTAGGAAAGTAATTAGTAAGTAAAGAAGTTCATCAAAAGAAAAAAAAAGGGGGGGTTTAAGTTAGTAATTAAGTGGATTTAGAAGCTCACTTAGAAATTAAGAAAATCACAAAAAAGGTAGAAAACTTTGCAAAAGGAAATGCATCATTGAGCTAGCAAGGTAAAGTTGAAGCTCTTATTATTTTCTTGATTATCTTCTTAATCACATACTAACTTTCTCCTTGTTTCTTCTTATTAGTTTTTTTATTTTTGGAGTGATTTGGGTATGTGGAAGTCCTAATAGGTTCCCAACCTTAAATCACCCCACCTAGAATAGTCAACTCTAATGGGGAGACTCTTAGGAAACAATGTGTTTATGTGATTTTTCTTAATCAAGTTGTTGTTCATCACCAAAAACATGTTTTCATAAAAAATTCAAGAAGAGTTGTGCATAAACATCTCCATAAAAAAGAAAATGTGATGCTGTAATTATAATCAGTTTTAATTCTGTACTTCATTTCATTTTTCGTCTGCATTAACTAAATATTTTGTTAGGAATGCTACAAAGATATTACAAGGATCTCGAATATGACTACTAGAAACAATAATGAACAATCTTCTAGGCGCGATACGCTTTTCCCAAAAGCAACATTCCGACCCTTACTTTGAGTACGGGTTACACGGAATTCACTCTCGAGATACAAAGAAGAACAACAATGTTCTTGCTCACTAAGAACAATGTCAATTAAGAACAAATGTGTGTTTAGGATTTACAATGATGAATTTACTTTTGTGCTTGAGTGTTTGAGAGAGTTTTTCTAACCATTCAAACATATGAGAGAAGTCTCATATATATAGAGGATCATTTCAATGCCTAAAACATATGTTAAAAGCATAATAACCGCTCAAGGCAACAAGCAACGTTCCGCGAAAAACAGCAACTGACGACCAAGGAGCGCTGGCTCCTCCGTGTTTCAATAACTTTAAAATGGTTGATTCAAGGCCTATTATGGAACAATTTCATGAAATTCAAAGAATCTTAGGGAGTTTTAAACAACACAATATAGTGATGGATGAGACCTTTGTAGATTCCTCTATTATTGACAAATTGCCACCTAGTTGGAAAGATGTAAGGAATTCTCTTAAGCATAAGAAAGATGATATGAATGTTAAACAATTGGGTGCTCATCTTCGGATTGAAGAGGGCATTCGGGTCCAAGATGGACAAAAGGATGTCAATCCTAATTCTTCCACCGTTAACATGGTGGAGGATGGTAAATCAAATGAGTCTTCTAATCCTAAGAAGAGGGCTAACAATTTCACCAAGGGCAACAATGGGAAGAAGCCTAAGTTTGGTGGAGGTGCTCAACGAGGTTGTTGGGAATGTGGAAAGCCCGGTCACTTCAAGAAGGATTGCACCATTTGGAAGAAGAAAATGAACAAAAAGAATGGTGGGAATGGCGAGTCTAGCCAAACCCATGCCAAATAAGGTATGAGTACACAAGTTTCACTTAATTCAAATCTGAATTTTGTGTGTATGATTTCTGAAATCTTTTGTGTGTATGATTTCTGAAATCTTTTGTGTAGAGGATGATTGTTCATGGTGGATCGATTCAGGAGCATCAAGACATGTATGCAAGGAGCAGTCTCTATTCAAGACCTTCAAGGAGGTTGACAATGGAGATGTTCTTTTCATGGGAAATGATTCTACGGCTAAGGTTCTAGGCATAGGACAAGTAGAATTAGTTTTTAGTTCCGGAAAGCCTCTTATTTTAAGAGATGTGTTGTATGCTCCAGAACTTAGGAGAAATTTATTTTCCGGTGCTACCTTGAATCGATTAGGTTTTAAAATGGTGTTTGAAGCTGATAAATTTATATTGTCTAAGGGTGGTACATTTGTAGGACTTGGTTATCTTTGTAATAGCATGTTTAAACTTAGTATTTCTAATGCTTTGAAAGATACTTTGTCTGTTGTTAATGACAATTCTTCTCTATGGCATAATAGACTTGGTCATGTTAACTATAAAAAGTTATTTTCCATGTCTAAGCATGATTTGATTCCCTCTTTTGATCCAAGTATAGAGAAGTGTAGAACATGCATGCTAACAAAGATAACTAGAAAATCTTTTCCAAACAATGTGGAAAAAGATACTTCATTGCTTGATTTAGTGCATAGTGATTTATGTGATTTCCATAGCACCCCTTCCTTAGGGAACAAGAAATACATGATAACTTTTATTGATGATTTTTCTCGGTTTTGTTATGTATACTTGTTGTTTACTAAGGATGAAGCCCTTGATAAATTTATGATCTATAAAAATAAAGTTGAATTGCAACTAAATGACAAAGTTAAACGGTTTAGAACTGATAAAGGTGGTGAATTCTATAACCCAAGTTATTTTCAATCTACAGGCATTATACATGAAACAACCGCAGCTTATATACCACAACAAAATGGTATAGCGGAAAGAAATAATAGAACTTTGCAAGAAATGGTAAATTCTATGTTATCCTATTCAGGTTTAAGTGATGGTTTTTGGGGAGAAGCTATTTTAACAGCTTGTCATATTTTAAACCGAGTTCCAATGAAAAAGAACGAGGTTACCCCATATGAACTTTAGTATAAAAGAAAACCAAACTTGAGTTATCTCAAAGTTTGGGGATGTAGGGCAATTGTAAAAGTGCCGGAACTCAAACGTAAAAAGTTGGGTGAAAGGGGAGTTGAGTGCATCTTTATAGGGTATGCTCTTCATAGCAAATCCTATAGGTTCTATGTTATAGAACAAAATGACGTTTGGTCAATTCACACTATTGTGGAGTCAAGAGATGCAATTTTTGATGAGAACATATATTCATCAATTCCTAGACCAAAGGACATTACTCCTAATACCAATATTCAAGCAATTGATCAAACTAACATTGATCAAGGAGTTGAACTTGATCAAACTAACATTGATCAAGAAGTTGATGAACAAACTCTTGATGAGAATGTTGCATCAACATCATCACAACCTAGGAGAAGTAAAAGGGCAAGAAAAGAGAAATCTTTCGGCCAGGATTTTCATGTATATTTGGTTCAAGGATCAAGGAGTTCCATAGTGACTAAGTTTTCATATATATTTAATGTGGAAGAGGATCCTTTAACGTTTAATGAGGCTATGAGGTCTCAAGATGCCGCTTTTTGGAAAGAGGCAATTGGTGATGAGATGGATTCCATCATGGGAAATAACACTTGGGTTCTAGCTGATTTACCTCCTAAGTGTAAACCAATTGGGTGTAAATGGATTTTCAAAAAGAAAATGAAAGTAGATGGAACTATTGATAAGTTCAAAGCCTGTTTAGTGGCTCAAGGTTTCTCACAAAAACCAGGTATTGACTATTTCGATACATATGCACTCGTTGCTAGAATCTCCACTATAAGGTTATTAATAGCTCTTGCTGCTATTCATAAGCTTGTGATCCATCAAATGGATGTCAAGACGGCATTCTTGAATGGAGAACTAGAGGAAGAGGTTTACATACGACAACCGGAAGGGTTTGTCGTGAAAGGTGAAGAGCATAAAGTATGCAAGTTGATTAGATCTTTGTATGGGCTAAAACAAGCACCAAAGCAATGGCATCAAAAGTTTGATGAGGTTGTGTTGTCTAATGGTTTTAAATTGAATAATTCAGATAAGTGTGTGTATAGCAAATTTAATGACAACGGTAATGGTGTCATGATTTGTCTATATGTAGATGACATGTTGATATTTGGAACGGATTTGTCACAAGTTGAGTGGACAAAATCCTTTCTATCTTCACAATTCTTCATGAAAGATTTGGGGCAGGCGGATGTCATCTTAGGTATAAGAATTAAGAGAGACAATGGAAAATTGATATTGTCACAATCTCATTACATTGAGAAAGTGCTAGAGAAGTTTAATGTTAGTAATTGTTCTCTTGTTTCAACTCCTATGGACCCAAGTGAAAAATTGTTGCCAAATGATGGCAATGTCGTGTCTCAACTTGAGTATGCGAGGGTTATAGGTTGTTTGATGTATGCAATGACGAGTACTAGGCCGGATATCGCATTTGCGGTGGGGAAATTAAGTAGATATACTAGTAATCCTAGTATGGAACATTGGCAAGCTATTCGTCGAGTATTAAAGTATTTGAGGAAAACCATGGATTATGGTTTGTCCTATAATGGATATCCTTCGGTTTTAGAAGGGTATTCGGATGCAAGTTGGATCTCTAATAGAGAAGACCATTCCTCCACAAGTGGATGTGTATTCCTCCTTGGGGGAGGTGCTATATCTTGGGCTTCCAAGAAACAAACTTGCATTGCGGATTCTTCAATGACATCGGAGTTTATCGCTTTGTCATCGGCAAGCAAAGAAGCCGAGTGGTTAAGGAATCTCATGTTTGAGATACCTTTGTTGCCAAAACCGATTTCACCTATTGTTATACATTGTGATAGTGATGCAGCATTGGCAAGGGCATATAGTCAAGTTTACAATGGTAAATCAAGGCACATCGGTATGAGACATAGCAATGTCCAAGGACTTATCAAAGATAGTGTTATCACTATTGACTATGTGAGAACTACGTATAATCTAGCGGATTATTTCACAAAGGCATTAGCTAGAGATACGGTAAAACGGATGGCAATCGGTTTAGGATTGGTGTCCATTGATAATCACGAGTAGGGAAATCTTAACTTAACGCCCAATAAGACGTTGGGTCTTGAGTTCAATAAGATTAATTTTCTTATTTGATGATTGAAAGAACTAATATAATCATCCAAGGTAAAGTTCTTTACATCTGTGATGGTTTAAGAGGTTGTATAATCTTAATAGGTCTCTTGACATTATGCTTTATCACAGGAGCATGTTTCTTCTAAGAGATCTACCTATGTGAGTGCGAGGTTTGGCCGCTTCAAGGAGCTAGTGGGCATAGCTCTGATGCACTTATGAATGATACGGACACATGGCTATTAGTGTCAAGTATATAATGAGAATAAGTATTGGGAAATTCCCACTGGTAACCCTGTACTATGGAACATTTGCAATGGTAAACCGTTTTTTTTTCAGTTTAAAAAATAACCCTATACTTAGTAATATTATACAAAAGTGACCTTAATGATGGTAAAACCATTAATTCAACCGTTAGTTTTATTGGTAAAAACTGTGGTGGTTGGGTGGGATGTTAGTGGGTTGGGTGGTGGTTGGGGGTTGGGGTTAACCTGGGTTAGGTAAACCAATAAAACTAACGGTTGAATTAACGGTTTTACCATCATTAAGGTCACTTTTGTATAATATTACTAAGTATAGGGTTATTTTTGAAACTGAAAAAAAAACGGTTTACCATTGCAAATGTTCCATAGTACAGGGTTACCAGTGGGAATTTCCCATAAGTATTTAATCTTGTGTGTATAATATCTTCAAGTGTTCATTATGTATTGCTAATGGTTCAAACGTTTAACGACACCATTTGAATACGAATGCTTGGAATGTGTATTGTACTAAGTGGAAGTTCAAGTCTTTGTACACTTTCATTTATGCATGAGGTTGTTTTTTTTAGTGATGATGTGTGTGCTAGTAATACAATCGAATACTCTAAATGAGGGAGGATTGTTGGAGATTTAGAGTATTAGATGTATTGGTTTCATGTCGCGTGGTTTTGAGTCGCAATGGTTATGGTGGCATGACTCGAATCAACATGAGTTATAGAGTATATTAATGTATTTATTACATTGATGAAGGAGCGTTCGCTCGGTTAGAGCGAGCGAACAGATTTGGCAGGGAACGCGAAAACTGACAAGAGTGCGCGAGGTGCGCCGGCTCCTGCTTGGAACGCCCGCTCCAGCAAGTAGCGCCAACTCCTCCTCTGCGCTGTCTTGTTTTCGCGTCGCTTCGGTTAGTTTGTGACAGTTACTTGTCATATAATACCGGATGTTCCTGTGTTTCAAAGACTCGAATTTTCATTATCCTATACATGTTTATGAAAGCAACAAGAGAAAACTCTCTCTCTTGAAAAGCACAAGTTCATTGTTCATCACATCAAAATCATTCACACACTTATTCTCATTTTACGATTATCATAGTGAGTGTGATCATCCTTGTTTCTTCTTTGTATCTCGAGAGTGAATTCCGTGTAACCCGTGCTCAAAGTAAGGGTCGGAATATTGCTTTTGGGAAAGCGTATCGCGCCTAGAAGATTGTTCATTGTTGTTTCTAGTAGCCATATTCGAGATCCTTGTAACATCTTTGTAGCATTCCTAACATATTTGATAGGATGTAATATTTTTTATATGAAGGACAAGATGTTTCCAGAAACTGAGCTTTAGAATTTCTAAAATCAAATTTTGTATAAATAATTAAAAATCATACAACTTCATTGTGAAAAACTGATTTTGTTCAGTACCACATAAGCTTGTCTTGTTAATAAAGTTTAAAATAAAATCATTTATATAAAAATAAAAACATCAAGTTTTAAGAAAACATCAGTAGCTTTCCAAAAATATAAAAATCATGTTCATATGAATTTTATACAATTTTATATTATTTTTACAAAAACGTTCATGTAAATCACTAAATTACAGAAAACTGATTTTCTCTTTAGTTAAGAAAATAAATAAAAAAGGATCTTAAAAGTGTCCAATTCAAGTGAAAATGTGCAGTCTAGTTCTTCAAAGTGTCTATAATGTTCATACCAAAATTTACTTCAAAATAAGTTCATAAAGTTAGATTTCAAAGAACAAATTGGATAAAGGTCCTGTTTTGACCAGTTTTGGCATAAAATTCACCATAATTCAAGTTTTCACTAAACGCTTATGAAATTTTGACACAACATAAAGAACTCACTTACCTATCCATAGATATATCACATGCTCAATTTTACGCTTTTTACTGAAAGTTATGTATTCTACAAATTAGTAAAAATCTGGAAAATGAAATAAAGTGATTAACTCAAGTTTCATAAAAAAAATGTTTTCTTTTCACACGAAAATGTTATTTAAATATCATGAAATTTTAAGTTTCTCTTAAAATGGATCATTTTTATTATGTAAATAAAAATCAATAAAAATTATTATAAAAAATCAAATCAAAGAGGTCAATTAATCTCTAATTTTTCACAAGTTTACAAATAAACATGAGTTCCAAAGCCCATTCAAGGAGCATCATGGTGAAGATCAAGATTGAAGATTTGTATAGATCATAGAATTTATACATATTATTGTAATAATTTCTTTGTAAATAGTCATTACACCACTCAATTAATTAAAAAACATCGACATGTTTATGCATAATTTTCATTAATAATTCCACAATACTTTTTAATAAAATGAGCAACCAATGTTACAAATGTTGCATGTTGGACCCAATATATCATAGTATATGAATTAAATGACTCAATCTCAATTAAGAGGAAAAATTGCAAATCTAACTAAGTTAAATTGTATGATGATCCATCCTACATTTTAAAATTTGTTCTACATCATCAAATGGATTAATCATATAATTTGACATAATTAGATTGGTAATTATGATCTCCGAATTGATTTTAGGTCGTTTAAAGTGTCTCGCTTTAAATGGCCAAATTCCAATTAGCCAAACACAATCTCCAAATTTGATCTCAAATTGATCATTTCTCTCAAAATGACTTAATAATCTTCAATTAAGATTATTTCTCAAAAGCCTTCAATTAGAAAGCAAACCTCTTTTCCTAAGACCTCTTGAAAATTATAAATGTGATCACTAATTAAGGTGGTTATCTTATCCTTGGTTAATCACTAATTAGGGTGATTAACTTAACTCTTCATTTAATCACTAATTAGGGTGATTATCTTAAACCTTGAACAATCACTAATTAGGGTGATTATTTCCTAACCTTCATTTTAATCGCTAATTAAGGTGATTAATTTAACCTTTCATATTTAATAACTAATTAAAGTGATTATCTTAAACCTTAATAAACGTTAATTAGGGCGATTATTTTTCTCATTTAATCACTAATTAGGGTGATTATCTTAAACCTTGAATAATCACTAATTAGGGTGATTACTTATTTTCTTCCTTATTAATCACTAATTAAGGTGGTTATCTTAATTCTTCACATTTAATCACTAATTAAAGTGGTTATCTTAATCTCATTTCAATCACTAATTGGAGTTATTACCTTATTTCTATTAGATTTGTCTAATTCTAAAAGGTGAGTTATTCATAATCTATTCTTTTCTTTTCTTCCCCAATAGAATTGGCCATTTAGGGTGAGACATAAGATCGAACTACGATGGTTTTGATCCATGAGTGGATTCCAATCCCGCAATGATTGGTACGTAGTGCAACTTCAATGCTCAAACCTACCATGTACAAATGATATATTGGTCCTAAATAAAAATGATTGATGTGTATATGTGCAAATTATGTGATTTTTCTTTCTTTTGAATAGCCATGATTACTTTAAAATGGAAAATAACGCATTTAGTAAGAGCCCGTTCTGTAGAACGGAAGAGGAGACGAGTTCGAGACGTTCGCACCTCTTAACCTAAACCCCGAACCCTATCTCATGGTATGAAAGACCAATTTTCAAAAAAAGCCTTATCCATATGAATTCATCATCGTTTTAAATGATATTTTTTGAAATTGATTTTAAAATCATTTATTAAATAAATCTGTCCCTATTCAGTTATTAATAGGGTGGCGACTTCAAAGTTTTCTAAAACTCATAGTCCAATGAGAGACTTTTGTGGAACTCATACCGTTAATTAAGACACTCAAAAATTGGATACCACAAAACCAAGGAGGACATACACTCCAATAGGCATGTCATATGCCACAGCTTTTGATCGCCTTTACTCAAGAGGCGCTATTCTTCCCATCGGAGCAACTCCTGATCCAGAAGAAAGTAGAAAAGGTCCAAAATGGGAGAAAAATTTCTACTGTAAGTACCACAAGGGAAATGGCCATAAAACTAACGAGTGCTACAAAATGAGAGACGTCATCCAAGACATGGTGGATGAAGGTAGACTTCCCATTCCCCCTGCAGGGAAGAAGCCCAACAATCAAAATGGGCCATTAAACAATGTCTTAGCCATCTCAAAGGATCAATATTGTTACGATCCATCTCTATTGATTGCCCTCATAGGAGATCCCGTCCCTACCCTCATTCTTACTGAGACACCATTAGACATCAATGGCATATGGGCCAGTGATGATGAAGATGAATATGTCGCCGAGGGAAGTGACTATGAAAAAGGAACATGCATTCCTCCTCTACCAGGGCTATATGATGACAATGAGATCATTTATATCTATGATGATCCTGTTGTTGTAGGGGAAGATTGGTACAAATTCGATACTGAAAAGGAAGAGGTACAAGTGCTCACTAGAACTGGAAGACTAAACCAACCAGTTCAGAATAATACTCCACATTTGTCTGCACCTCCTGAAGAGCTTCTTCGGAAATAGAATGCTATCGTTCAACAGCTCATGAGGACGAAAGTTGAAATCAATGTTTAGCAACTAATAGCATCTTCTCATGATCATCGCACGACACTACTGAACGCCCTTACAAAATTAAACGTGTCATCTGACACATCTCTTGAAGGGTTGGTTAACTTTCTCACTGTTGATAAGCCAATCCAAGGAAAGATAATTTCCTTCACTGATAATGACCTTCCATTCGAGGGCAATAAGCATAACAAAGCTCTGCATCTTACTATAGCATGCATGGACATGAATGTCCCAATAATGACTCTAGTAGATAATGGATCTGCAATCAATGTATGTCCACTGCAAACTGCGCGCCATTTAGGCTTCAAGGATGCAGATTTTAGTCTGTCACACCAAGGAATTCGAGCATATGACAACTCTCATCGCCAGTCCTTGGGTATTATAGCCCTAAACATCTCTGTAGGGGTTATAGATAAGCGCACTATATTCCAGGTCATTACCATCAAGGCCTCATTCAATCTACTACTAGGACGACCATGGCTTCATAAGCTTGGTGCAGTCCCATCTTCTTTACACCAAAAAGTCAAGATGACTGTAGATGGCATTCCTGTAACACTAGATGCCTCTACAATGAAAGTGCAAGTAGTAGACAAACCTCTTATCCACATTGATGATTATGAACAGGATGAAGATTTTCAAGGATTTATCCCTGAAGAAGTAACCCTCATAGAAGAGGACTTAGAGCCATTTGACTTCGGCTACTTCTCTAACTTGGTAGTCAACTACATCATGCGCAAGAAAGAGCGCTTCCCAGGCATGACTTTGGGAAATAACAAATCAAGAACACCTCCTGTCACTAACTCTAAAGCAGTGGAAAACCTATTTGGCTTAGGGTACAAGCCAACAAGGAGGGAGCTAAAAGAGTGCATTGCACAAAGAGTACCTTATCGCAACACCAAGGATAAAGATAGTATCTCTTTTCCTCCAAATTAACCCACTCTAAATGGGCAATTCATAAGGGAAGAAGAAGATTACCCTTGCTATGAATTTCCTACCTTTTTACCAGGACGGAGTGATCTACCCAGGATTCGAGATATTCCTGGACTATCACTTTTTAGAAGAAGGGATTCCTAATCCCACAATTAAACAGTTCCCCGAAGACTGTTTAGATTACAAGGCATTAGGACTTATATTCGGTCAAGAAAGAGTCGAATGCCCAAATGACACTACTCACATTCAAGCTGTATTGCAACATGAAGCTTTCGATCCTGCCATGTTATTACTCCTGCAAGTGTCACCATGCAGGGATGGAGGAAGACTATCAAACTGACTACACCAGGTGGAAAGAAGATGATTTTCACTACTGAGGAAGGGCTGATGTTCGAAGAGTCCGAGTCTTCCGAGTTTGAGTCTGAGTCTGAGTCTTCTGAGTCTAACTTCCCAGTTGGGACTATGATTGAGTCTGTTAATTCTAGTGTCTAAGTAAAGTCTCTATCTTCTGCCGAGTCCTTGTTTGATGTTATGATTTCTGATTTTAATAAGATGAACTCATTTGCTTACGACTTGTGTACTATCTCTACTTCTTCTCCTTCACCTAATTGCAACATTGAATCTGAAAAAGAAACAATCAAAGCAGTGGAAGAACATGAAAATAAGACACCAATCATCGAAGAAACTGAAAAAATTAATCTTTCAGATGATAATGAACCAAAGGAGGTAAGAATTGGATTAACTTTAAATGATCATGAACGTGCCAAACTAATCAAAACACTAATTGAGTATATCGACGTATTCGCATGGCCCTACTTGGACATGCCAGGCATTGATCGTGAAATCGCTCAGCACACTATACTTCTAATCGAAGGCATGAAACCTGTCAAGCAAAATCTGCGCAGAATGAAACCTGATGTAGCCTTGAAAATCAAGGAGGGATTTACCAAACAACTCAATGCAGGTTTTATAGAAGTAGCTACCTATCATGATTGTGTAGCTTATGTCGTGCCTGTGCCTAAAAAAGATGGGAGGGTTATGATGTGTGTTGACTATAGAGACCTCAACAAAGCAAGTCCCAAAGATGGTTTCCCTTTACATCACATAGATTTCCTAGTCGACCATATTGCTAACCATGCCCTTCTTTCCTTTATGGATGGGTATGCGGGATATAACTAAGTTAAAATGGCCGAGGACGACATGGAAAAGACTACCTTCATCACTCTATGGGGGACCTTTTGTTATACTGTTATGCCTTTTAGACTTAAAAACGCTGGGGCAACCTATCAAAGAACTGCGACTACCCTCCTCTATGACATGATAGTTGTAGTGTGAGCTTGAGATAAGTAAGAGAAAACTTATTGTTTAAGTCGTGAGAAGAACAATAGTTATGGGAACTATTGTTGGGAACTCGAGTTCTTAGTGGAACTTAGAGAAGTGAACTCTTGAGAGTATAATAGGGTGTAACTGAGTGGTTGACTATTATAGTAGAGAGAGTTAAAATCCCAAGTGGTCGAGATTTTTCTCCTTATATTGAGATAGAGAGTTTCCTTATAAATCTCTTGTGTTCCCTTGGTCTGTTTCCTTGGTAGCTTTTTATTCCGTGAAAAGTTACGCTTATTTCTCACTCTATAATTCACCCCTTCTTAGAGTGTTCCTATTCAAACAACAGAACAAAAGCTTCTTGACATCCCATTTTACGGAGCTAATTACACATGAACCAATAACAGAGAAGGAACAAAAGCAATTTACGAGAGAATTAATAAAGCCTACAATGAAAATCGGAGAAACAAATTTCCAGAGGCATTTATCCGGAATCTCCCAATATTGTTATCGGACCATAGCCCAATCATACTGGATCCAATACATAATTAAAGCAAAGGAAAAGACCATACAAGCTAGAAGCCTGGTAGTGGCAGGATTATTTGGAAGATACAAAGATAATCAGAAATGAAAGGAGCAAAAATTGCTTAGGGTCTCATCCCTATTTTTTGCAAGAAAGCTATGAAACACTTTGAGCAATTGCTTTGGAGTTTAAATCGGTCAAGGGTATGGCAACAAGTTCAACAAGAACTAATGATCCAACAACAGAGCATAGTTTCAACGGACCAGGCCCCAAAGGACAATATTCTTAGAAAAGAAACAAAAGAAATCATTAACTCCAAGCAGGGATTTTGGAAACAAAGGTAAAGATCTTGTTGGGATGCACTCAGAGATCAAACCAATTCCTTCTTCTGTAAATGCGTAAAAACCCGAAGCTCTCAAAATCTAATCAAAGCAGTGACAAACAGTTCAGGAGAGTGGATATCTTTTGAAAGAAAAGCTTCAATCCCTTTTCCTTGAGACTATAATCAAAGCACGAGTCGTGGGTGCTCCATTGACCAAGATTAAGTATGAAACCATTGTAATGCATTGCATGATCCAAGGAATCCAAACCCCTGGAAATTTCATTCTTAGGTTAGCTTCGACAAAATCCCATCTGATTCTATCATAAGCTTTGCTCTGATCTATTTTCAGAATTCCTACAAAGGAATTTCCTTTTTTCCTTTTCTTGATCCAGTTAATATTTCGTGGGATATGAGATAGTTATCCGACATTTGTCTTCCTGGAACAAAGGCGTTCTAGAATTCAACTACTAAATCCCTTTAGAATAAGCTTAAATCTTCCTACTAAGACCTTTCAGTTGATCTTGTAGGAAGAGTTGCAAAGGCTGATGGGTCGAAAATGACTGATTTCTTGAGGCCTATCCACTTTTGTAATAAGCATGATAAATGGTTTATTCTACTCTTTTAGAATATAACCGTTGGAGAGAAATGAGTTGACATTGTTGAGAAGATTGTCCTTTGGGATCAGTGTCCAACTTTTTTGATAGAAAGATGGAGGAACTCCATCTGCACCAGGGGATTTCAAAGGCTGGGAACTAAAGCAAGTTGCTTTGATGTACGCATCTATGAATGGAGTGGATAAAATGTTGATGTGATTAGGATTGAACAAAGCACGAGTAAGATATAATCAAATATTTTCAACACAAAATAATGGCTTTGAGCATCAAATTGGATTGCTTTGGAATCATTTGTGCTTTGAACAACCAGGATTTCAGCAATATAGAAATAGCGTCTATTATTAAAACAATAAAAATGTTAGCGATAAATTTTATTTCTTTTAGTTGTATTAAGGCTTAATAGAATAGAAGTGTTATGGAAGATCATAAACTTGCAAACTACGCAAAAAGAGAATATTCTCCCTTCTTTTCTACTTTGATTTACCGTTATCAAAATAAAAAGAAAGAAAAAGGAAAATTTACGAACGGGGTGCTGCTATAGAATGAAGCATAAGCTCTTCTTTAGGTTCTCTATTACATTCGGGGGCGTGTCACATTTTCGCTTCTTCAGCTTTGCAAACGGAAGCTTATGCTTTACTACACGCCTAAAAAAGTAGTTAAATTCTCAATATATACCCTTTTAAAAACATATCGTCGTTGCACTTTACAATCTTTTGAGAGTTCTTAACTTTTTGACTATTCTATTAGTTGTATTATGAAAAAATTCAAATCTTTAGCTCTTTCTCTAGATTTTATAACTTGTATCAAGGCTAATAGAGTAGGTAAAAAACTTATATGGACCTGGTCCACACTAAATTAGTGTGGACCTAATGCTAATTCATGTGATTTATGGAAAAAAAAGTTACTATATAAAAAAATAGATATAAAGATGAGTAAATATAGATTGTAAAGTTTGACTATGTGAAAAAAAAAGGTTACTATGTCACAAAGTGAAAATTTTATTATGATAAACTAATGTAAGAAAGAGTGACTATATTATAAAAAAAAACGATCACTATGATAGATAGTAACTGTGTAGTGTAACTTAATATTTTAAAAGGTTACTATATAAGAAAAAAGGGTCACTATATTAAATAATTGGTTTTGGTCCACAACAGGTTCATGCAAGACTAACCCATAAAGTAGAACTTTCTCAAGCTCATTCACTAGTAGAGTAGAACTTTCTCAAGCTCATTCACTAGTAGAGTAGTAGTCTAGAAAAGATTAAAGAAACTCACCACTTCCTATTTTTGACTGTCTTTGCACAATACGCTATTTTTCCCGTAAAAAAAAGAAAAAGATCGAGACTTCAATTCAACTAAAAACTCTTAACCATGTCGGAACTTCCAGGCGAACTATGGAGGAAAATCCTCGAAATGGGAGTCGAAAAATCAAACACAAACAACATTAATTTGAGCTTCAAAGATCTGTGCTGCCTTTCAATCTCTTGTAAACGTCTTCATTGTATATCCAACGAAGATTCACTTTGGTCCTCTTTACTCGCCTCCGATTTCCCTCGTAAACGCATCATCATTTCCTCACCTTCTACCAAAACACTCTACAAATCTTGGTCGGTGAAATATTATCTAGATTGTTTGGATTATTCCAATTTAGGGTTTTGAAATTTAATTGATTATTCAATTTTGGGGAATATAATCTTCTCAAGTTTTATTTTTATATTCTCATATTTTGGGTTTCTCTTATTACATCAGTCGGTGGTTTTCGCTTCCGTGTGTTTTGTTTCATCTAAACCCTTTCACTTTTACTACCTTCATTTTTGTTTATTTGAACTATTATTGTTGTACTTTTATTGTTTCTTTTGTTACAGAAAAGATTTCATATGACGGTTCATGTTAGCCGACCCCAAATCACTTTGGAATATAAGGCATTGTTGTTGATATTGTATAGGTATGAGAAAGATAAGGCTAGAAGATTGGCGGCGCACAGGCGAGCTGTGCTCAGAAAGGAGAGTCACATTGCTGAACATTCTGAAAGGCTCGAGGAATTGCAAACGCGTAGGGATGATGAGACTGCTAAAATGAAGATTACTGCTGCGGAATTGTCGAATTTGCGTAAGGTCAGGTAATGATTCTTCTTGAACATAATTTATTAGATTTGAGTGTTTTTTTTTCTCAAAATTACTGTTGATAATTGTCAAATGTGGATTAGCGTAGAGAATTGTGGCCTGTCCAGTTCATTTCCGAGATAAGTAGAACAGTGAAATGTTGAACGGTATAATTTAACAACTGCGACTGCATATTTAGATGGTACGACAGTATATATTAAAGGATATGAAAGTATCATAATCAGGACGGTATATCTAACGTCTACTACCGTATATTTATTACATTTACATCACGAAAATGCCATTTGATTTACAAACTTTGTTTTCTTGGAGATGAATTGGGAATTCCTCTAGAGAATTACATCCTATGAAATGGCGAAATAACTAAAACTGTAAAGGGAGTGCACAGGACAAGTTTGTTTTATGTTATCATCCGTTCAGTATGCTGCCTTGAATTATATGTTATTCTTTGTTTCTATATCAATTTTGTTGGACGTGAAGGACTAGTCATCATTTTGCATCCTTTTGAGTGCAACCCTTGTGTGAATATGATTCATAGTTCAGCAAAGTGTCTTCTTAGTATGAAAAATGCTTGCAAATATATTTATTATGCCCTTTTTTCTGGTAAGAATGTATAAATTCTAAGCTTCATAGAGCTTAAAACTTCATGAGTTGAGGTAGTTTATACTTTTCCTGTATTTTGCATATTTTATAATGAGAGCATCTTCCTAGTTCTTTTTCGCCATTTAAGGGCTATTTATTCTGTCTAATGGGTTGCCTGAGAACTTCTAGGCAAGCGTCTGTAGCTCTAAATGTGTGGCAGCCGGAGGTTATCCGGGGAAGGCAGAAACAAATAGTGGAGCAATGTCCTGTTCATGTTGATTCACGTATCAATGCACTTGAGATGGAATTGAAGCTTTGTAAGCAGCAAGTTATAGTGCTTGAAAAGACTTATGTAAGAGTTAATCTTATGCTGTATCAAAAGCATGATTAAATTAAATAGTAAGAAATTTTCTAGTGACCCTTCATGAACTTCTGTTTATTTGTTACCAGATATATGAAAAACAAAGGCTTGAGGAAGCAAAGGAGCAGCTAGAGTTCATGAAGTATCATCCTTTGCATGTTCCTATAGAAATTTTGAGAAGAGTTGGTGATCCTAGCATCAAGAGGAAGAAGTTGAAAACAGATATTACTGGTTAGAGTTGTATATATGGTATCTTTTTGTCTAAAACTAAAAGTAATTTTTACCAGCCATTTTGCAATTACCATGATCCTTAGTAACAAATATATAATCCAAAAAAGGTCGCGGACTATCTTTTGAAGCTTGTACATCATCTTCAAAACTCGTCAAAAGAAATTGTAGTCGATTCAAATGATGTTATTTGTAGTCTTGGTTGCTTTGATAAATTAGGGTTATTACTTGTGAGAAGGAAACCCAAAATCATTATCCTTGTATCTCAAAGACGCAAGAAAAAAAAAACCAAAAAAGTAACTTCAAATTCATCTTCTCCTGTTAGACCATGTTATTTGCACGTGAATGTTTTTTTGTTGATAAACCCTGTTTGGCACTAGCATTTTAGGTTGCGGATAGACGTTGGATAAGATTAAAATGCTACTTTGAAATTATGTGAGTGTTTGCTAAGGTAGCGGTTGTAGTAGTGGAAAGAGGTTGGGGACTTAGGATAAAGGTTGGGTAGTGTTTGTAGAACGTTACATTATCTAACCAGCGGTGCAGATGCAATGTTATCGTCTGTCTTGTAAGGTTTAGTAGTTGGGTTATTTTTCCTTTTCTTTTAAAATAAAGTCCTAGCTTTTCACTAGGGGTGTTCATTTTGGATAATCCGATCCAATCCGAAATTTCAGATCTAGAAAAATGCGATCCAAATCCGATCCGAAAAAATCAAATATCCGAAATTTCGGATCGGATCGGATATCCGAAAACTAAAAAATTACATTTTTCAAAGGAAAGGTTCGTGAAATAAGTTTCGGATCGGATTGGATCATTGGATATTTCGGATATCTGGTCTCAAAAATGGATATTTTCGGATATCTCGGATTGGATATCCGATAATTTTCAAAAAATTCCAATGTTTTCGAATATTTTCGGGCATCCGAAAATGAAAATTTCCGATCCGTATCCTATCCGGAAAATTTTCCAATATGCGATACATAAATATCCGAAAAACTAAAAGATTGGATCGGATTGATCGGATCACGGATCAGATATTTATGAACACCCCTACTTTTCACTACTCTTATGTTGCAACCTTCTCGCCTCTTTCATGTTTTATTGAATGAGAAAAATATGTATTCCTCTTTTGTGGAATGTTTTAGGCCCTATTTGGCAATTAACGGATAGTTGTTAGCTGTTAGATGATTGTATTAGCTGATAGCTGATTGTATTAGGTGATTTGACTAGCTGATTGTATTAGTTGTTTGTATAAAGGTGTTTGGTAGATAGCTGATAGTTAATTGTTAATTGATAGTGTAAAATGACCAATAAGGACATTGGCTTAATATGTTAGGTTTAATGATACCTAGGGAAGGGTAGTAATTTTAGAGAACTTTAGGACATAAATGTAATGTTTTATTTCATTTTCAAACCTCTAATATCAAAAAAATACCCCCTAGCTTTTTCAAAAAGAGCTATTTGATCCCAAAAAACTATTTCGAACCTCTCTTTACCAAACACCCAAATTAGAGTATTGACTAGTCAAATCCTCTAATATGACCTCAAACCTCTAATTTTGCCCCAAACCTCTCTTTACCAAACAAGACCTTAATATTTGTAACTAGTTATTATGCATGGGCTATGCCCTGGGTAAGAAAATTTTTCATTTTGTTAATATTTTACTTTAAAATGATAACATTAAACAACACTTGGTTTAGTGGTTAAGACATTAATAGATAAACTTGAAGTCTCGGTATCAAATCTCATACTATGCGGTTTTTAATTTTTTTATATTGTATGTGGATTACATAGAGTAAAACACCATAAGGGAGGCCGCTACGTGGCCTCGCTCCTTGTTTTGGATCGCCTTTTAATATATAAAACCACATTACTTAAGTCTTATAAAAAAACGAAACTGTCATTATTTGTGGATTATTTACTTTTCTTTTATGTGTAGCTTTTTAAGATTGGTTTGACATACGAACCAATTTTATTGTTTAGTTATTGTCTAATACTTTTTCTACAAAGTCCCAAGGGTTGCATACATTTCTTTTTCTTATAGAATATAAGACATAACATTTAGATAAACCTCAACTTTAACCATTAAAGTAAGTAATCAATTTTATGTAGTTAATTTTATCACTAATTACATGTCCTTTGTTGTATTCAACAATTCCAACGACTACCATTACCAAATACAAATTCTTTGAATAACTACTTTGACGCTAACCGATAACAGCTACTCAAATCGATAACAGTAACAACAACTAATGCTAGTTTTTGGCAAAATAGGCCATGTGAACTAAAATAGTTTACCTTGAATTGCAATAAACTTTATATTAAGTAGTACTCCTTCCGTCCCAAAAAGATGTTCTTATATCTCATATTCACATTTGCCAATGCATGTTTTGTATCATTAATAGTTGGAAAATTTGTAGGAAACTACCTTTTACAAACAAATATTTTATGGGTAGGGTTGTTCAAAAAAATCTGATCCGATTGATTCAATTCGTGATTTGGTCGATTCGATCCAAATAATTTGGATATATGATCCGAATTTTGAGTTTTCAGATATTTCGAATCGGATACAAATAGGAAATTTTTAATTTCGGATATCCGAAATATTCGAAACAAAAATGAAAAAACGGGAACATTTTATATCCTAAACTTATGTAACCTTACTCTTCCCCACTTCCCTCTCCGCCGCCCAATCACTTCACCCACTTCCCAGTCTCGGCTAGACATGCAGCCCTCTACACATGCCACCAGACCACCGGCCAGTCGGCCACCACTAGACATGTAGACACCAACCTTGGCCTTTCCTCTTCGCGTGCCCGAGCCACCAGCCCAGTCTACCAGCTTTCGCCCTTCCTATTCATCTTCGAGCACCCCGTCGCCCAGCCCAGCCCATCAGACCCAAGCCCACCTCTTTGCGCGCCTAGCCAACCAAACACCAACCTTCTTCCTTCCACTTCGGCCCGCCACCAGTGTTCCTCTTAGCAAGCATAATGGGATAAAGTTTTTTCACCATGATGGTGTCTACAACTTTGTAATAAAGATTTGACATTAGTGTCTATTAAACTTGGTTTTCACAAGTAATGAAAAATGAAGAAAAAATGGATTGTATATCCGATTATCCGATTTGAAATGTCGGATATCCGATTTGTTTCGCATCGGATTCAGATTGCATTTTCTCCAATCCGAAATTTCGAATCGTATTGGATTATCCGAAATGAACACCGCCATGGAAAACCACCTGAAGGCACCCCATACTGGATTCTTGTCATTTACCTAGAATCTTCGGCGTCGACTCAGGTGTATTTTTCACGTGACTTCACTGAAACACCGTTTTTTCTCCTTTTCCTCCCAATTCCCCATCTCAACCCACACTTATTCTTCTTCTTCACTTGAGAAAATTGGGAGCTTAAACCAATTTGCATCGCAATCCCAGAAATTTATAATAGCTTCAGATGCACTAATATTATTATTAGAATCACAAAGATTTGCTAGCTTAAGCAAGAATGGTGGCAATTCCTGCATTTCTCTCTCATCTTCATTCTCAAAATTTGGAAAAGTGCCCCAATTTTTTAGTGATTTCGTCACTGGATTTTCTTGCACTGAAATTTCATCAGGCATGCAAGTGATGACACCTTCACCAAAAACACAAAAGAAAAATCAAAATCACGCAATTCAAATAAAATAATTTCAATTTTGAAAAACAGGTGCAAAATTGAAGAGTGAGAGAATCAATGGCGTCTTCAAGAGCTTCGGCAGTTTCCATCATATAAGCAGCAAATACAATTAGCTACTCAAACCGCTAATACAATCAACTATCAGCTAATACAATAAGCTACATCTAAAAACTATCTGCTAATTGCCAAACAGGGCCATTATTTTTTGCTTTGGGGACTAAACTTTAACAATTTTCTAATCTAAGTTGTTAGTTCCGTCCTTAAAACCAAAAATATGAAAACTTATTTTTCCCAATGTTGCAACTTGAGCGAGTTGGAAGGTCAACACAAATACACAATTAATCAATTAATTAAGCTGATCAGATTAGTGTAACACTTTAATTGAACAACTCATGTCTATGTTGATGGTCTTCGACACATCAGTTTATCAAACTCGTGTGAATAATGTTATCGCTTTTTACAATATTAATTTACAAGACATCTACACTTTTGAGGACTATAATTTTCCTATTTTTTGGTTTGACGACCAAAATAACTGTAAGGTAACTACCTTCGTTTTTTTTAAATGAAAGCCCACAAGGGCAACTAGAATCATCTAAAGAACTATCCAAAGCCAACAAAGAGTCAATACAAGAAGCAAAATTAACTAACCAAACTTTTCTACCTAAGACCCAAGGCAAACAATGGGTTAGCTAGGTCGTGAGTAAACCTATTGTCATTCCTACGAACAAAACTCCAAGACAAAGTATCTAACATACTACTAGTCTACTAGTATAAACAATGTCATCAAGAATAAGAAGGAAGCTCCTCGACCCTCGCACTTTTGAAGAAATTGTGTTAACCAGGTGCAAACAAATCACTTTCTACAACCAGATTCCGAAAATCGAACTCCACTGCCAGTTGAATACTAAACAACATGACCTTTGCCTCAGCAATTAACGACTCCCAATAGTTCTCCACCTTCCATGTTGCAGCCAACAACGCCTTGCCATCAATTACCCTAATCACTGCTCCAACCGACGCACCCAAACCTTCCACACACCCCCCGTCCACATTGAGCTTCCTCCTAAGCTAGGTGGAGTCCAGCGTTGCTGAGAAGCTAATCCCACACACACACCATGTCGGTCTTCCACACGAAGCTCCGCCATGAGTTGATGCACGTAGGCCATCATTTGATGGGGATCACAGACCTCTCCCGCAACCAACCACCTATTCCTTGCATTTCATATAGCATAGCGTATCGTAATCAAAAGCCCATGTTCTAGACGGGGGAGTTTCTCTAGAAACGCCAGTGCCAAGTCCCCAAAGCTGCGATACACCCCTGCCACTGTTTCGCCTACCCCACTTGAATCCCGGATAAGCCTTGCAATAACACAATCCTGCATGCAATGCAGCTCCATTTCATCCTCCACCGCACAAATACACAATGGTTCCATACTTGGCACATGCTTACTGAGTCCCCTTTGTGTCGACAAAGCCCCACGACAAGCTCTTTAGAAGAAAAGCTTAACACGGGAAGAGTATTAGCCGGCCAACTTTACTCCATAAATTAGAGTGTATTGACGATAAACCCGCGCTCTCGCCATCCAACTCACTAAAAGTGGCTCGATAGGCCGAAAAGACAAAATAGTCTATGTCTTTCTCTAGACCCCAACATAAAACATCATCATGAAGACGGGAACTAACAGGAATGCTTAACATACGCTCTCGATGAAAAGGAAGAAATAGCTCATTAATGAGAGGAAAAATTCCACTCATCGAAAACAAGATGATAAGATCACAAACGTTAAGATTCTCACTCGCATTGCGTTGTGGAGAAATAACCTTGCGCGATTGAGTACCAGGGATCCACAGACTTAACTATACCGATATATTCAACTCATCACCTACACCCCTATCAATCACCCCTTTGGACCACCCATTTGACCCCCCAAATCTCGCGCCAGAAATTGCTCAGATTTCGCCCAAGCTCGGATTAGCATAATAGCGAGCCTTCAGTATTTGAGCCACCAAGCTATTGGGAGATTGCAAAAGCCTGCATGCTTGTTTACCTAGAAGAGTTGCATTAAAACACTTGAAATCGCGAAGGCCCAATCCCCCTAACGCCTTAGGACTACACAAACTCTTCCAATCCAACCAATGAATTTTCCTTTCCCCCTTTTTTTGTCCTCACCAAAAACATGACACCATAGAACGCAATTCATCACAAAAAGTGGAAGGGAATTTAAACACACTCATCGCAGAGATAGATTGGGCTACTCCTTTAATCAAAACCTCCCGCCCCGCCTTAGATAAATTTGTCCCTTTCCAACCTTGCAAACGTTTCCACACTTTCTCACGGACACCCTTGGTAATTACCTTCTTCGATCTTCCCACCACTATAGGAAGACCCAAGTACTTATCATGGATATCCACTACCTTGACACCTAACAAGGTCGTTAACTCTACCTATTTGCCCCATGCAACCCCTTACTAAATAACACAATAGTCTTATTAAGACTAACTAACTAACCTGACGCAAGCTCATAAACCCTTAGAGCCTCTTAATCGCATCCAACGCTCCAAATTTACATGAGAGAAAATAAGACTGTCATCTGCGAATAACAAATGTGAAATAGAAGGAGTAGAAGGAGCAACCTTTAGTCCACGCAAAGACCCTCTTTCCACCGCTTGCGACAACAAATCAGATAAAGCATTGACACACATGATGAAAGATATGGAGATAAAGCATCACCTTGACTTAGACACTGAGAAGGGGTAAACTCCCCTAAAGGTGCTCCATTTATAAGAACATAAAAGGAGACCGACGAAACACAATGCATCACCCGATCTATCCATCGATCAACAAACCCCAATTTTCCATCACAGCACGCACATAACACCACTAAACTCTATCATAAGCCTTCTCCATATCCAATTTCAAAGAAAAAGAACCCACCTTAATACAATATCTCTTCATCGTGTAACATTTCGAGAGCCACAAGATTATAAGTGATAAGCCTCTCGGGAACAAAAGCACTGTATTTATCGAAGTGATTTTCGGTAAAATAACTTTCAAACGATATTTGAAAACCTTACTAATCATCTTATACACCACATTACAAAGACCAATAGGCCTGAATTCGATCATTTTGTCTGGTGCCTTTTTATTTGGATAAGAACCGGGAACGTCTTGTTAACTGATGCCAGGATCCCTTGTAACACAACAAGAACAAGGGAAGTGACAGCAGGACTAACGATATGCCAATAAGTTTGAAAGAAAAGAGGACATATACCATTCGACCTAAGCGCCTTTAAAGGATGCATATGTTTTCAAGCGACAAAACCCCCTCCTCTGAATAGTCAGCACATAGCACCTCATTCATATCCTGCGTCACTCGTCTATGAAGACCCTCCCATGCCTCCCCGAACTCCGTAGGCATTAAAAATGAGAACAAGTGCTGGAAATAGTTATTAGCAACCACACCTACAGCCTCATCACCTTAGTGACGAGCACCATCTGTCGTTAACAAGTGCGTAATGGAGTTCTTGGTCCTCCGTTGAGAGGCTTTCTAATGAAAAAAATTCGAGTTGCGATAACCAAAAAAAAAATCCATATCGATCTCGATCTCTGCCGCCAATACACCTGTTCATAATGAATCAAATCTGAAAGCTCACAAACAAACTTACATCTCCAATCCTGATTCAGCTTATTCAACCTTTTACACTTCTTCCGAATTTCCCGAAAAGCTTGACCAAACTCCTTATCACTCCACCTAGTGAGATCGGTAGCACACGCCGCCAACATTCCTTCAACTGAAGCACCACCAAACAACTATAGATTCTTCACTACACGCTCACACCCATCATTCTCAGTCCATAATTGTTCAAATCTGAAAAGCTTCTTCTTCACACCTTCCTCGCAATTCTCAGCGTTCGATAAAAGTTTGATAGGAGCATGCTTTGTCCAATCACGATCAAGATTGACAAGATTGCTATTAAGAAACAAATCTTACTATTTTATATATGCTAGAGCTCCCTCAAGACAGCACTGAACGTTATGATCCCTACTTTGGCCATTATCATACGTGAATCCATACACCGAAAGGGAAGATCATGAAGACAACACAAGTCCACCGCTTCCCTAAAATTTTCCATCTGCCGAAGAGCTCGATCCATACCACCTTTCTTCTCAGAGTCAAGAAGAATTTCATTAAAATCTCCTATACAAACCCATGTTTTGTCAACTTGACCTGCAAGCTCCGCCAAAAGGTTCCAAGATAAGTAGCTGTTATGGACTTCGGGCCATCCATAGAAACCGGTTAGTCGCCATGAAGATGGACCAAAACCATTCGGACCCAAACATCAATATGGTGCAAGGACATAGAACGCAACTGATATGTCTATTTTATATAGAGTTTTCACCCCCGTCCCTGATTGATTATTGGTCTTAATTGCGCTCTTCCGAGCCATTTTTAGTATTAATGTGCTCCTTGTAGTGTGTTTGTAGTTTCAGGATGATTATTGTGGGAATTAGCATGTTTGATGCATTTCCTACTCATTTATACCAAATAGCCTTTCCTGCATTTATTTCCCCTAGTTAACCACTCTGAGTTGAGCTTATTTCTTTTGATAACCACGCTATGAGCTCCACATTTTCCAAAAATACATCTCTTTACCTTTGGTTGTGAAGTATTTGGGAAATGTATGTTGGTTGACACTTGATGGATGAAATTGGTTGTTGGTGTAATTGAAAAAAGAGAAAAATTTGTGTACATGGAAAAACGACTCCGCATTATTTTTTTCGAGTCCTAATTGTTGATTCTCCTCTATCCTTATTAGCTAGTAGCTAAAGTATAAAACTTTTGAAAATGAGAAAAATAAGGCTTTCAAAGAAAAATACAAAAGGAAAAAAAATAAAAATTTATAAAATCATCGAGTTGGAATTCTTTGCTTGGATTATATGAAAGGAGAAAGGAGATGAAAGAAAAGAAAATTGGTTGTAGTTGTGTTGAATTTTAATATATTGTGTGGATTGTTTCATCAAAGTTGTAGTAATACTTCACTTCCTTGAGCACCACATTCCCAAATATTTACCACACCTACTACCACGAGCCCGATTACAACCTTCAATGAGTCATTTGATTTGTTTGCATGTATAGTTACCTAATGTGGAGAGATGACACAAGCCTATGGACTAACTTGGTGCAGTTTGGCAATTGAGTGTTATTAATCATCCTTCAAACGCATGAGTGTGAGAGTTGGGATGGGCACTTGGGGTTGGTTAAAAGCAGTCATTTTAACTGCTTGGAGAGTGTTCTACAAATGAGTGGAGAGCCCCCTTGTGAGATCCTTCTCATTGATTTGTAGTGCATGTCTAGTGGCCTCTTTTGATTCTTATCCCTGATTGGTGCTTATCTGTTAAGCTTTACAGATTATGATTTGTGGTGTGCTTGGATTCGATTAATAGTCACCTAAATGTTTATGCAACGATTTTATGTTGGGGTGAAACGACTATTACTTCCTTGAACTCTTGATCTTCAGATAGGTTTTGCTTAGGGACAAGCACAAGTCTAGCTTTGGGGAGTTTGATATGTCTATTTTGTATAGAGTTTTTACCCCTGTCCCTCATTGATTATTGGTCTTAATTGCGCTCTTCAGAGCTATTTTTAGTACTAATGTGCTCCTTGTAGTGTGTTTGTAGTTTCAGGATGATTATTGTGGGAATTAGCATGTTTGATGCATTTCCTACTCATTTATACCACTACAAGAGATGATGCACTTTTGAGAGCTCGAGCATTTTACTTGGGTTCGATTATACAATTCAAGAGGTTTCCAACAAGTGGTCACTTGCTTAATTTCGACAAATAACGCAAAAGTTACGACACTTTGAAGATTGGCAATTTGGGCATCAAGGACCTGAAGACCGCCCGGTCGGGCGATATTCGTCCCAGTCGGTCGGGCGACTTTACTTGGCCACATTTTGGATGGAAAAGAGAGAAAGCAAAGCTTCCTTGCGGGCCAGACCGGGCGACATCCGCCCCGGTTGGTCGGGCGAGGTGAACTTTCTTAGATAGAAGCAGTTGAAGAACGTTCGGTCGGGCGTGACGAGTGATTTAGGCTACCTGGCAACCGCCCGGCCGGGCGGATTCCGCCCGGGTTGGTCGGGCGGGTCAGTTTTTAAGGAATTTTAAGCACGTGTTGCGCTGACTTTTATTTTCATATAAATACTTTTCCTTTTAGGTTGTAAAGACTATGTTTTTACATTATAATTTTCAGTTTTTAGTTTTCTAAGCACATATTAATTACTCAAGAACCCTAGTATTACTTTTTCCAATTTTACATTGAATTTTCAATAGAAGCTTTGATTTTGCAAGATTGGTTCTACAATTGGTATTTCTTCTCTTCTCTTATTATTCTTATTCAATCCTTTATTAATAATTCATCATGTTTACTTATTTCATCATGAGTATGTTTTCCCCAATTATGATTGAGTAGTTTATTTCTAGGGTTAAGGGGATCCATGATCATTTATGAAGGGATGTTTATAAAGTATTGATTTTTGATGATGTATGTTGATTCCTATTGAATGTATTATCTCTATTCAATCCGATTTGACCAGATTTGATTGTTATAGTATTGTAATATTAGGTTATGCACCGAGAGGTATAAACTTGATATTAAGGCTAGTTGCAATAGGTAGAGTTGATATTAATAAATTGCGAGAGCATGTTAATATTATTCTATGGTTAATTTCGACTCGAGAGAGGAAATCAACCTATTTAACTACATTATTCATTATTGATTGATGTGTTTCATCCCGGAATATTATTCATTGGTGAACCTACGCCCTAAACTCTTTATTATTGATATTCTTGATATAGCTATTGTCTAGTTTAGTATAATTACCAACAAACACTCGTTCCCTAAAATCTAGATTTGGTCGACAATTAGGAAAAGAACACTATTTCCCTGTTGATTCTACCCTACTTCCCTGACTACTATTTGTTAGAGGACTTTAGGATTAATTTTGATTTGGTGATATGACTTTAGCTTGTCAAAATTTGGCACCGTTGCCGGGGAAACGGTGTTGTTTAATTTTCTTTTATTGTTTTAGAGTCTAGATTATTCATTCTCGTCTCAGAGAACACTTGTTCTTTGGGACAAAATCTCTTAATTGTTTGTTCTTTAGTTCGTCTATGCGTAGGTGTTTGAGTTCAGGTGCCTTCCCATTTGATCCTGAAATTGAAAGATCCTTTCATCGACAGAGGAACTTCTTCATACAGTTGCGAGATAATTCAGGGGGAGATAAACCCTTGGATTCTGACTCTAATTCTAGAAGTACTGTTTCTACTACTCCAACAGAATCAGAGATGGCTCGGAGACTTACTGACTTTTCCCAGCGTTCCTTAGCTGAACTTCCCAAGAGTAATCAAAATCCCGAAATCGCAGCTGTTAATTTTGAGATCAAACCTGCACTGCTGAACATGATCGAAAGGAAACAATTTGGTGGTGGACCTAATGAAGACCCTAATCTACATTATCAGGACTTCTGCCAATATTGTTCTACTATTAAGCAGCAGGGTGTAACCCAAGATCAAATTCGGGAGATTCTTTTCCCATTTTCACTTCGAGACAAGGCAAAGATGTGGTACAATGGAATTAATCGCACCACTCTTGGGATCACAGACTGGAATACCTTGGCCTTAGCTTTCCACAGGAAGTACTACCCTCCAGAGAAGACTGCTAGGTTGCGTAGTCATATCACAAATTTCACCCAAGGTAATGACGAATCTTTATATGAGGCTTGGGAATGATTCAAGGACCTCCAGAGAGAATGTCCCCATCATGGTCTACCAAAATGGTTCCTAGTGCAGGGATTTTACAATGGTGTGGGGAACAACTCAAGACTTATTCTTGACTCTTCGGCAAACGGGAGATTCATGAAACTAGAAATTGATGCCCCACATGACTTAATCGAGGAGATGGCTATCCACAACTCTCAATATGGCAACCCTCGAGGACTAGCTAACAAGGGAGGCAAGCATGAGATTGATTCTATATCCCTATTGGCTGCACAGATGAATGCCATCAATAATAAGCTAGATAATATGCAACTCTCGTCTCCCGCGAGTGTTGCTGCTTTAGGGACTACATCTGAGATCTTGTGTGAAAATTGTGGTATAGTTGGACATTGGTCACAGGAGTGTCGGAGTTCGCTTGAACAAGTTAATGCCTTCCAATCATATCGGCAGAACAACCCATACTCCAACACAAACAATCCAGGATTGAGAAATCATTCGAACCTGTCATACAAGAGCACTAATGTCCTAAATCCTCCTGCACCACAACCACAGGCACAACAATTGAACCAGAGGTACTACCAACAACCTTCTCAACATCCTCCTGGTTTCTCTAGACCACCTTTCAATCCATCTCAAGAAGCACCTCCCTCCGATCCCATGATGGTTGAGATGAGAAATATTATGCTGCAGATGCAAAAAGACAGACAAACTGACAAGGCACAGATTGAGTTCATTCTAGCTCACAACAAGATGTTAGAGAACCAGCTGGCACAATTGGCTACTTCGAACTCTACTCGACAACAAGGTGCTCTTCCAGCACAATATGTTCAGCCAACAGACTCGGCAATTGCCATCACTCTCTGCAGTGGTTCTCATTATGATGGACCACCCATGCCTACTGATGATACTGTGAGTGTGAGAAACGATGGGGAACGGGCCTAAGATGAACCTGAAACTGACAAGGAGAATTCTAAGCAAGCGACTGAACATGGAGAGACAAATGAAGCCAAGAAGCCTGCTATTGAGGTTCCTCCTATCAAACTTCCTTTTCCAAATCGTCAACTCAAGAGTAAACTGGACCAGTTATTTGGTAAGTTTTTTGAAGTCGTCAAGAATCTTCAGGTAACTGTCCCGTTCACAGAATTAATTACTCAAGTGCCTGCTTATGCAAAATTTATGAAAGATATCTTGACTAGAAAAAGGGCTTTTAATGAGGTGGAGACAGTTGCATTTACTGAAGAATGTAGTGCCTTTTTACAAAATAAGTCTCCACCAAAATTAAAAGATCCTGGTAGTTTCTCTATTCCCAGTCACATTGGTAGACTATTCATTGATAAAGCATTGTGTGACTTGGGTGCTAGTGTGAGTGTTATGCCATTATCTGTTTCCTCAAAGTTAAATATGGGAAGTCTAAAAGTTACCAATATTACTCTGTAAATGGCTGACCGTTCTGTTAAATACCCCCTAGGTATTCTAGAGGATGTGCCTGTAAGAGTAGGTAAATTTTTTATTCCCGTTGATTTTGTTGTGCTTGACATGGAGGAAGACAAGCAAATTCCAATTATTTTGGGTAGGCCATTCCTTCATACTGCAGATGCAGTAATTGATCTGAAAAATGGTAAGCTTACACTATCTGTAGGAGATGATGAGGTCACTTTTAATTTGAGCACCGCTTTGAAAAGTCCTATGCTAGAGGTAAAATGCTATAGTATTGATGTGGTTGATGTGATTTGCCATGATAACATGCGTCAAGCTCTCTATGGAGATCCCTTGGAGGCGATACTTTGTCTTGATTCTTCCACAGGTGATGACAGTATTTGGAGCAATGAGGTCGGTGCTATTGAGAAGGCTCTAGCAAGTGAAGAGCTTGACCTTGGTGAATGCCAAAAGGTAAAGAGGTTAGTTCAATCTGCGTGCAATATTGAGGTAAAGAAACCCGAACTCAAACCTCTCCCCTCTCACTTGAAGTATATGTTTTTAGATGAGCATGAGTTAAATCCTGTAATTGTCAGTGCTGCACTTGATGACAGCCAACTCTCCCAACTTCTGACTGTTTTGAAAAATCATAAAAAGGCTATCGGTTAGAGTATTGACGATTTGAAGAGTATAAGCCTCTATTTTTGTATGCACAAGATACACCTTGAGGATGATCATAAGCCGTGCATTCAACCACAAAGGAGACTGAATCCAAACATGCAGGAAGTGGTTAAGAAAGAAGTGATGAACCTACTTGATGCAGGTATTATCTACCCTATTGCTGATTCTAAGTGGGTAAATCCTGTACAAGTAGTACCAAAAAAACGTGGTATGACTGTTGTGAAAAATGATAAGAATGAGTTAATTCCTACTAGAACTGTGACTGGATGGCGTATGTGTATAGAGTGTAGGAGACTCAATCTGGCCACCAAAAAAAGACCCCTTCCCTCTACCTTTTATTGACCAAATGCTTGAATGGTTGGCTTGTCATAAATATTTCTGTTATTTGAATGGGTATTCAGGTTTCTTCCAAATTCCCATTCATCCTGATGATCAAGAAAAGACAACATTTACCTGCCCTTATGGCACTTTTGCATATCGTTGATTGCCCTTTGGTTTGTGTAATGCCCCTGCCACCTTTCAACGATGCATGATGAGTATCTTTTCTGAGTTCATAGATTCTATCATGGAAGTCTTTATGGATGATTTTAGTGTATATGGTTCTACTTTTGATATATGCTTAGTTAATCTCACTAAAGTCATGAAAAGATGTGAAGAATGTAATTTGGTCTTAAACTGGGAAAAGTGTCATTTTATGGTGACTGAAGGAGTTGTTTTAGGCCATATTGTTTCAGATAGGGGCATCCAAGTAGATCGAGCTAAGGTCTAGGTGATTGAGCAATTACCCCCACCAACTAATGTTAAAGGGCTACGAAGTTTCCTTGGTCTTGCGGGGTTTTATCGCTGCTTCATCAAGGATTTTTCAAAAATTGCTAAACCACTGACCCAACTCCTTCTTAAGGATGCTCCATTTGATTTTACTGATGAATGTCTTGAGTCTTTTGACAGGATCAAGCAAGCTTTGATAACTGCACCTATTATCCGACCTCCCGATTGGGAACTCCCTTTCGAAATAATGTGCGATGCAAGTGATTGCGCAGTTGGAGCCGTGCTCGGTCAACGCAAGGTTAAGGTCTTGCATGCTATCTATTATGCTAGCAAGACATTAGATGAGGCTCAAGTCAACTATGCCACTACGGAAAAGGGGCTTTTGGCTATTGTCTATGCTTTAGAGAAGTTCAGATCTTATCTGATTGGATCTAATGTTATTATCTACACTGATCACGCAGCCCTGAAGTACCTTCTCTCTAAGAAGGAAGCTAAGCCTAGGCTCATTCGATGGATTCTCTTGCTCCAAGAGTTCGACAAAGAAATTCGTGATAAGAAAGGAGCAGAGAACGTAGTTGCAGACCATTTGTCAAGGATCCGGCATGAAGATGGTATGAACTCAACTCCTATAGATGATTCTTTTCTAGACAATCATCTATATGCAGTCACCTCACAGACTCCTTGGTTTGCCGACTATGCCAATTACTTGGTAGGCGGTATATTACCTCCTGATTTGTCCTACCAACAGAAGAAAAGGTTCCTCCATGATGTTAAATTCTACTTTTGGGATGATCCTTTATTGTTTCGTGAATGCTCAGATAGTCTTTTTCGCAAATGTGTCTCCGAGTGGGAGGTCAATGGAATTCTGAATCGCTGTCATAACTCACCTTATGGAGGGCATCATGACCCTTCGAGAACTGTTGCAAAGCTCAATAAGTCGGGTTTCTTTTGGCCCACAATGTTCAAGGACGCACAGTCTTTCATCATGTCATGTGACGCTTGCCAGAGGACCGACAACATTTCAAGATGGCATGAGATGCCCCAAACAGGTATTCTAGAAGTTGAAATCTTTGATGTTTGGGGTATTTACTTTATGGGACCGTTCCCATCTTCCAATGGGAATTATTACATCTTGGTTGTGGTCGATTATGTCTCTAAGTGGGTTGAAGCCGTGGCATCTCCTACTAATGACTCTAAGGTCGTCACGGCTTTGTTCAAGAAAATCATATTCCCAAGGTTTGGAGTCCCACGAGCCGTGATCAGTGATGGAGGCTCCCATTTTCATGAACGACATTTGGATACCTTCTTGAAGAAATATGAAGTTTACCACCGTACTGGCTTAGCGTACCATCCTCAAACGAGTGGACAAGCAGAGGTTTCAAATCGTGAAGTTAAGTCCATTCTTGAGAAGGTAGTTGCAAGGTCTAGGAAGGATTGGAGTATGAAGTTGGATGACACACTTTGGGCTTATAGAACCGCATTCATGACACCAATTGGTACTTCACCGTATAGGCTGGTGTATGGGAAAGCATGCCACATCCCCGTCGAATTAGAATATAAGCCTTTTTGGGCGATCAATGAGCTTAATATGGATCAAAAGCTTGCAGGGGAGAAACGACTTCTACAACTCAATGAACTTGATGAGTTTCGATTCTTGGCTTATGATAGTGCAAGAGTATATAAGGAGAAAACGAAAAAGTGACATGACAAAAAGATCCTAACAAGGGAGTTCGCAGTGGGAGACAAAGTTTTATTGTACAATTCTAGGCTCAAACTCTTACCTGGAAAGTTGAAATCTAGATGGTCAGGCCCTTTTACGGTTACTAGAGTGAGCAAGATCGGTTCTGTAGAGGTTATGAATGAAAAAGGTGAAGTGTTCAAGGTTAATGGGCAACGTTTGAAGTTGTACCACACAGGTGCTACTGTGGGTCTAGTTGAGGAACTCTACCTCCAAGCACCATCACCACTTGACGAATGTGGGAGGTAAACGGTCGTGCGGGACCTTTATAAACCAGCGATGTTTGGGAGGCAACCCGATTTTTCATTTTCCTTTCCCTTCCCTTTTCTTGTAGTTTTTTTTTATTTTTTTTTTTTTAAATTCTAGAATAGTGAGAGAAAATTATTCATATGTTGGAACTTTATAGTGTAGGAATGTGTGGTGACCATTCGAAACTTCACAATGAAAAATAAGAAAACTGGGCACCGCCCGGGTGGGTCGGGCGTACCTCGCTCGATCGGGCCCGCAAGCTCCTTTTCGTTGGCAAAAATCACAAAAACAGAAAAAATTATGAGGACAAGTTTCACTGGGCCCCGCCCGGGTGGGTCGGCAGCATCTCGCCCGGCCGGGCCTGCAACATCAGCTCCTTGGCCAAAAATCGCACAAAACGGAAAATGGTTTCTCATCTTCTTCAATGGCGGCTCGTCGTGGTGCACGTGGGCACGACAATCCTGCAATTGTGGCAGACACTACATTCCCCCGCATCATCTTCAAAGATGAAGAACAAAGGGTACGTTTCCAAAAACTTTAACATCGCATGATTTCTCCTACTAGATTTGTTAGTCGGGATCTCTTGCATGCTTTTGGTATCACTGAAATCACCCGGACCTTGTTTGCTGGGGTTGGTATAGGGGCATTTTTTACACTATATCATGGAACCTATGCCGATATCACACTTGAATTTTTAAGCTCCCTTGAAATCCGTAAGCATTCATCGCATGATCACGTCTTGTATTATTTTAGGATTGCCAATGCGGACCGTAAACTGACTCTTAGGTAATTTGCCCAACTGTTTGGGATGACTGTTAAGGGGGATCGAAAGAAACCCGAAACAATGCTGTTGGGACTCTTTTAGCAAGCCTTGACAGGAGTTAGACCCCCCAATTGCCAACATCTGCAAATTAAGTCTGTTCACAATCCGAGCATCCGATTCTTCCTAAAAAAATTTAGGGGTACTATTTTTGGGAGGTGGGAACCCAATACAACCTGGATTGAAGAGCTCACTGCTCTGGGGACATATCTATGGCCTGCTACCATGAAAATGCAGTTTGATCTTGCCTATGCCTTTATGCACCACCTACACAAAATTTCCACCACTTACCCCACTTTTGAGGAGGATGACAGTGTCAGGACCTCTGTGCCTATCGTTATTGGGGGGTGAGTCACCCACATTGCCTGCCATTTTGGATATTTTGAAAATCGGAACAATGTAGTTCAGGGGGCCACCTACCTTGATCTTGACCATTTTCTTTCGGCCCGATACTTTACTCCTAGTGGTCGGCAGTTTAGGTGGCTGATTGCCCATCGAAAATCCATACTCCTCCCTAATCCTGATTTGATTCAATTACCCATAGGGGATGACTACTCTGATGACGTTGTACCACCCACCTACCTTTTCCCTGTAGGTGATGCGACAAATCCTCCTCAGACTGCTCCCGTACCTGAGCCTCCTCAGACCTACCGTCGACGTGAGCCTGCTCCCTCCACCCCTTCCTCTTCTTCACACCCCCCTCCCCCTACTGCTGATTTTGAGGGTATGATGAGTGTTCTGTAGCGTATGGAACTGCATATGGATGCTAACACTCACGCTTTTGAGCGCCTCGAGCGCCGTGTGGACTCTATCTACACCGACCAGCATCTAGCTATGTTTCCAATATATGGTTAGTATTGCAGGATCGGAACGATAGCTCAGGCTGGTCCACACCCCAGTTGGTACACTTGGAACCCTACCTATGGTGGTGGTGCTGGGGGGAGTGGCGCAGGTACTGGTACTCATGCTGGTGATGAGGATGATGATGGTGATGATGACACTATGGACGACTGAGGTCCATGTTCCTTTCCTTTCCCTTGTTACAATGAGGACATTGCCAAGTTCAGCTTGGGGGAGGATGTCTCTTGTGTATATGGTATTTTTCTCTCACTCTTTAGGTAGTTTAATGCTTTCATTGTTTAGTTTAGCATAGCTAGTTAGCTTTCCCTTTTTAGTTATCTAGAAAAAAAAAGAAAAAAATTGAAAAAAACAAAAAGAACAAAAACACGAGTTTACTAGAAAATCAGAGTCAAGTTGAATAGTTGTTTCCCTGTGCCCCATATCATCATATTTGTGTTTTGACTTTGGATTGTTGATGGGCATGAAACAATGATTGATCACCAGAGCATGACATTTTGGTACTTTGATCTATGATAAGAATCATAATTGTGGCACTCTATATGTCCTGCAAGCATGTTTGGGTTTAACGGTGAGCTTCTGCGCCTTAAAACTGCATATATTTCAGTTTTTTCCTTTTCATGTGTGTATGCCCATTTCTATGAGGGATGCTAGAACTTGTGCTTTCTCTCCATTGATGCATTGACTATATGATGGCTAAACAAAAATGATTATGACTCTCGTAGAAAATTTCACCATAAGACCAAATAGCCTTTCCTGCATTTATTTCCCCTAGTTAACCACTCTGAGTTGAGCCTATTTCTTTTGATAACCACGCTATGAGCTCCACATTTTCCAAAAATACATCTCTTTACCTTTGGTTGTGAAGTATTTAGGAAATGTATGTTGGTTGACACTTGATGGATGAAATTGGTTGTTGGTGTAATTGAAAAAAGAGAAAAATTTGTGTACATGGAAAAACGACTCCGCATTATTTTTTTTCGAGTCCTAATTGTTGATTCTCCTCTATCCTTATTAGCTAGTAGCTAAAGCAGAAAACTTTTGAAAATGAGAAAAATAAGGCTTTCAAAGAAAAATACAAAAGGAAAAAAAATAAAAATTTATAAAAACATCGAGTTGGAAGTCTTTGCTTGGATTATATGAAAGGAGAAAGGAGATGAAAGAAAAGAAAATTGGTTGTAGTTGTGTTGAATTTTAATATATTGTGTGGATTGTTTCATCAAAGTTGTAGTATTACTTCACTTCCTTGAGCACCACATTCCCAAATATTTACCACACCTACTACCATGAGCCTGATTACAACCTTCAATGAGTCATTTGATTTGTTTGCATGTATAGTTACCTAATGTGGAGAGATGACACAAGCCTATGGACTAACTTGGTGCAGTTTGGCAATTGAGTGTTATTAATCATCCTTCAAACGCATGAGTGTGAGAGTTGGGATGGGCACTTGGGGTTGGTTAAAAGCAGTCATTTTAACTGCTTGGAGAGTGTTCTACAAATGAGTGGAGAGTCCCCTTGTGAGATCCTTCTCATTGATTTGTAGTGCATGTCTAGTGGCCTCTTTTGATTCTTATCCCTGATTGGTGCTTATCTGTTAAGCTTTACAGATTATGATTTGTGGTGTGCTTGGATTCGATCAATAGTCACCTAAATGTTTATGCAACAATTTTATGTCGGGGTGAAACGACTATTACTTCCTTGAACTCTTGATCTTCAGATAGGTTTTGCTTAGGGACAAGCACAAGTCTAGCTTTGGGGAGTTTGATATGTCTATTTTGTATAGAGTTTTTACCCCTGTCCCTCATTGATTATTGGTCTTAATTGCGCTCTTCAGAGCTATTTTTAGTACTAATGTGCTCCTTGTAGTGTGTTTGTAGTTTCAGGATGATTATTGTGGGAATTAGCATGTTTGATGCATTTCCTACTCATTTATACCACTACAAGAGATGATGCACTTTTGAGAGCTCGAGCATTTTACTTGGGTTCGATTATACAATTCAAGAGGTTTCCAACAAGTGGTCACTTGCTTAATTTCGACAAATAACGCAAAAGTTACGACACTTTGAAGATTGTCAATTTGGGCATCAAGGACCTGAAGACCGCCCGGTCGGGCGATATTCGCCCCAGCCGGTCGGGCGACTTTACTTGGCCACATTTTGGAGATGGAAAAGAGAGAAAGCAAAGCTTCCTTGCGGGCCCGACCAGGCGACATCCGCCCCGGTTGGTCGGGCGAGGTGAACTTTCTTAGATAGAAGCAGTTGAAGAACGTTCGGTCGGGCGTGACGAGTGATTTAGGCTACCTGGCAACCGCCCGGCCGGGCGGATTTCGCCGGGTTGGTCGGGCGGGTCGGTTTTTAAGGAATTTTAAGCACGTGTTGCGCTGACTTTTATTTTCATATAAATACTTTTCCTTTTAGGTTGTAAAGACTATGTTTTTACATTATAATTTTCAGTTTTTAGTTTTCTAAGCACATATTAATTACTCAAGAACCCTAGTATTACTTTTTCCAATTTTACATTGAATTTTCAATAGAAGCTTTGATTTTGCAAGATTGGTTCTACAATTGGTATTTCTTCTCTTCTCTTATTATTCTTATTCAATCCTTTATTAATAATTCATCATGTTTACTTATTTCATCATGAGTATGTTTTCCCCAATTATGATTGAGTAGTTTATTTCTAGGGTTAAGGGGATCCATGATCATTTATGAAGGGATGTTTATAAAGTATTGATTTTTGATGATGTATGTTGATTCCTATTGAATGTATTATCTCTATTCAATCCGATTTGGCCAGATTTGATTGTTATAGTATTGCAATATGAGGTTATGCGCCGAGAGGTATAAACTTGATATTAAGGCTAGTTGCAATAGGTAGAGTTGATATTAATAAATTGCGAGAGCATGTTAATATTATTCTATGGTTAATTTCGACTCGAGAGAGGAAATCAACCTATTTAACTACATTATTCATTATTGATTACTGTGTTTCATCCCGGAATATTATTCATTGGTGAACCTACGCCCTAAACTCTTTATTATTGATATTCTTGATATAGTTATTGTCTAGTTTAGTATAATTACCAACAAACACTCGTTCCCTAAAATCTAGATTTGGTCGACAATTAGGAAAATAACACTATTTCCCTGTGGATTCTACCCTACTTCCCTGACTACTATTTGTTAGAGGACTTTAGGATTAATTTTGATTAGGTGATATGACTTTAGCTTGTCAAAATTTGGCACCGTTGCCGGGGAAACGGTGTTGTTTAATTTTCTTTTATTGTTTTAGAGTCTAGATTATTCATTCTCGTCTCAGAGAACACTTGTTCTTTGGGACAAAATCTCTTAATTGTTTGTTCTTTAGTTCGTCTATGCGTAGGTGTTTGAGTTCAGGTGCCTTCCCATTTGATCCTGAAATTGAAAGATCCTTTCATCGACAGAAGAACTTCTTCATACAGTTGCAAGATAATTCAGGGGGAGATAAACCCTTGGATTCTGACTCTGATTCTAGAAGTACTGTTTCTACTACTCCAACAGAATCAGAGATGGCTCGGAGACTTACTGACTTTTCCCAGCGCTCCTTGGCTAAACTTCCCAAGAGTAATCAAAAGCCCGAAATCGAGGCTGTTAATTTTGAGATCAAACCTGCACTGCTGAACATGATCGAAAGGAAACAATTTGGTGGTGGACCAAATGAATTCCCTAATCTACATTATCAGGACTTCTTGCCAATATTGTTCTACTATTAAGCAGCAGGGCGTAACCCAAGATTAAATTTGGGAGATTCTTTTCCCATTTTCACTTCGAGACAAGGCAAAGATGTGGTACAATGGGATTAATCGCACCACTCTTGGGATCACAGACTGGAATACCTTGGCCTTAGCTTTCCACAGGAAGTACTACCCTCCGAGAGAAGACTCGCTAGGTTGCGTAGTCAGATCACAAATTTCACCCAAGGTAACGATGAATCTTTAAATGAGGCTTGGGAAAGATTCAAGGACCTCCAGAGAGAATGTCCCCATCATGGTCTACCAAAATGGTTCCTAGTTCAGGGATTTTACAATGGTGTGGGGAACAACTCAAGACTTATTCTTGACTCTGCGGCAAACGGGAGATTCATGAAACTAGAAATTAATGCCGCACATGACTTAATCGAGGAGATGGCTATCCACAACTCTCAATATGGCAACCCTCGAGGACTAGCTAACAAAGGAGGCAAGCATGAGATTGATTCTATATCCCTATTGGCTGCACAGATGAATGCCATCAATAATAAGCGAGATAATATGCAACTCTCCTCTCCCGCGAGTGTTGCTACTTTAGGGACTACATCTGAGATCTTGTGTGAAAATTGTGGTATAGTTGGACATTGGTCACAGGAGTGTCGGAGTTCGCTTGAACAAGTTAATGCCTTCCAATCATATCGGCAGAACAACCCATACTCCAACACAAACAATCCAGGATTGAGAAATCATTCGAACCTGTCATACAAGAGCACTAATGTCCTAAATCCTCCTGCACCACAACCACAGGCACAACAATTGAACCAGAGGTACTACCAACAACCTTCTCAACATCCTCCTGGTTTCTCTAGACCACCTTTCAATCCATCTCAAGAAGCACCTCCCTCCGATCCCATGATGGTTGAGATGAGAAATATTATGCTGCAGATGCAAAAAGACAGACAAACTGACAAGGCACAGATTGAGTTCATTCTAGCTCACAACAAGATGTTAGAGAACCAGCTGGCACAATTGGCTACTTCGAACTCTACTCGACAACAAGGTGCTCTTCCAGCACAATATGTTCAGCCAACAGACTCGGCAATTGCCATCACTCTCTGCAGTGGTTCTCATTATGATGGACCACCCATGCCTACTGATGATACTGTGAGTGTGAGAAACGATGGGGAACGGGCCTAAGATGAACCTGAAACTGACAAGGAGAATTCTAAGCAAGCGACTGAACATGGAGAGACAAATGAAGCCAAGAAGCCTGCTATTGAGGTTCCTCCTATCAAACTTCCTTTTCCAAATCGTCAACTCAAGAGTAAACTGGACCAGTTATTTGGTAAGTTTTTTGAAGTCGTCAAGAATCTTCAGGTAACTGTCCCGTTCACAGAATTAATTACTCAAGTGCCTGCTTATGCAAAATTTATGAAAGATATCTTGACTAGAAAAAGGGCTTTTAATGAGTTGGAGACAGTTGCATTTACTGAAGAATGTAGTGCCTTTTTACAAAATAAGTCTCCACCAAAATTAAAAGATCCTGGTAGTTTCTCTATTCCCAGTCACATTGGTAGACTATTCATTGATAAAGCATTGTGTGACTTGGGTGCTAGTGTGAGTGTTATGCCATTATCTGTTTCCTCAAAGTTAAATATGGGAAGTCTAAAAGTTACCAATATTACTCTGTAAATGGCTGACCGTTCTGTTAAATACCCCCTAGGTATTCTAGAGGATGTGCCTGTAAGAGTAGGTAAATTTTTTATTCCCGTTGATTTTGTTGTGCTTGACATGGAGGAAGACAAGCAAATTCCAATTATTTTGGGTAGGCCATTCCTTCATACTGCAGATGCAGTAATTGATCTGAAAAATGGTAAGCTTACACTATCTGTAGGAGATGATGAGGTCACTTTTAATTTGAGCACCGCTTTGAAAAGTCCTATGCTAGAGGTAAAATGCTATAGTATTGATGTGGTTGATGTGATTTGCCATGATAACATGCGTCAAGCTCTCTATGGAGATCCCTTGGAGGCGATACTTTGTCTTGATTCTTCCACAGGTGATGACAGTATTTGGAGCAATGAGGTCGGTGCTATTGAGAAGGCTCTAGCAAGTGAAGAGCTTGACCTTGGTGAATGCCAAAAGGTAAAGAGGTTAGTTCAATCTGCGTGCAATATTGAGGTAAAGAAACCCGAACTCAAACCTCTCCCCTCTCACTTGAAGTATATGTTTTTAGATGAGCATGAGTTAAATCCTGTAATTGTCAGTGCTGCACTTGATGACAGCCAACTCTCCCAACTTCTGACTGTTTTGAAAAATCATAAAAAGGCTATCGGTTAGAGTATTGACGATATGAAGAGTATAAGCCTCGATTTTTGTATGCACAAGATACACCTTGAGGATGATCATAAGCCGTGCATTCAACCACAAAGGAGACTGAATCCAAACATGCAGGAAGTGGTTAAGAAAGAAGTGATGAACCTACTTGATGCAGGTATTATCTACCCTATTGCTGATTCTAAGTGGGTAAGTCCTGTACAAGTAGTACCAAAAAAACGTGGTATGACTGTTGTGAAAAATGATAAGAATGAGTTAATTCCTACTAGAACTGTGACTGGATGGCGTATGTGTATAGAGTGTAGGAGACTCAATCTGGCCACCAAAAAAAGACCCCTTCCCTCTACCTTTTATTGACCAAATGCTTGAATGGTTGGCTTGTCATAAATATTTCTGTTATTTGAATGGGTATTCAGGTTTCTTCCAAATTCCCATTCATCCTGATGATCAAGAAAAGACAACATTTACCTGCCCTTATGGCACTTTTGCATATCGTTGATTGCCCTTTGGTTTGTGTAATGCCCCTGCCACCTTTCAACGATGCATGATGAGTATCTTTTCTGAGTTCATAGATTCTATCATGGAAGTCTTTATGGATGATTTTAGTGTATATGGTTCTACTTTTGATATATGCTTAGTTAATCTCACTAAAGTCATGAAAAGATGTGAAGAATGTAATTTGGTCTTAAACTGGGAAAAGTGTCATTTTATGGTGACTGAAGGAGTTGTTTTAGGCCATATTGTTTCAGATAGGGGCATCCAAGTAGATCGAGCTAAGGTCTAGGTGATTGAGCAATTACCCCCACCAACTAATGTTAAAGGGCTACGAAGTTTCCTTGGTCTTGCGGGGTTTTATCGCTGCTTCATCAAGGATTTTTCAAAAATTGCTAAACCACTGACCCAACTCCTTCTTAAGGATGCTCCATTTGATTTTACTGATGAATGTCTTGAGTCTTTTGACAGGATCAAGCAAGCTTTGATAACTGCACCTATTATCCGACCTCCCGATTGGGAACTCCCTTTCGAGATAATGTGCGATGCAAGTGATTGCGCAGTTGGAGCCGTGCTCGGTCAACGCAAGGTTAAGGTCTTGCATGCTATCTATTATGCTAGAAAGACATTAGATGAGGCTCAAGTCAACTATGCCACTACGGAAAAGGGGCTTTTGGCTATTGTCTATGCTTTAGAGAAGTTCAGATCTTATCTGATTGGATCTAAAGTTATTATCTACACTGATCACGCAGCCCTGAAGTACCTTCTCTCTAAGAAGGAAGCTAAGCCTAGGCTCATTCGATGGATTCTCTTGCTCCAAGAGTTCGACAAAGAAATTCGTGATAAGAAAGGAGCAGAGAACGTAGTTGCAGACCACTTGTCAAGGATCCGGCATGAAGATGGTATGAACTCAACTCCTATAGATGATTCTTTTCTAGACAATCATCTATATGCAGTCACCTCACAGACTCCTTGGTTTGCCGACTATGCCAATTACTTGGTAGGCGGTATATTACCTCCTGATTTGTCCTACCAACAGTCTAAAAGGTTCCTCCATGATGTTAAATTCTACTTTTGGGATGATCCTTTATTGTTTCGTGAATGCTCAGATAGTCTTTTTCGCAAATGTGTCTCCGAGTGGGAGGTCAATGGAATTCTGAATCGCTGTCATAACTCACCTTATGGAGGGCATCATGACCCTTCGAGAACTGTTGCAAAGCTCAATAAGTCGGGTTTCTTTTGGCCCACAATGTTCAAGGACGCACAGTCTTTCATCATGTCATGTGACGCTTGCCAGAGGACCGACAACATTTCAAGATGGCATGAGATGCCCCAAACAGGTATTCTAGAAGTTGAAATCTTTGATGTTTGGGGTATTTACTTTATGGGACCGTTCCCATCTTCCAATGGGAATTATTACATCTTGGTTGTGGTCGATTATGTCTCTAAGTGGGTTGAAGCCGTGGCATCTCCTACTAATGACTCTAAGGTCGTCACGGCTTTGTTCAAGAAAATCATATTCCCAAGGTTTGGAGTCCCACGAGCCGTGATCAGTGATGGAGGCTCCCATTTTCATGAACGACATTTGGATACCTTCTTGAAGAAATATGAAGTTTACCACCGTACTGGCTTAGCGTACCATCCTCAAACGAGTGGACAAGCAGAGGTTTCAAATCGTGAAGTTAAGTCCATTCTTGAGAAGGTAGTTGCAAGGTCTAGGAAGGATTGGAGTATGAAGTTGGATGACACACTTTGGGCTTATAGAACCGCATTCATGACACCAATTGGTACTTCACCGTATAGGCTGGTGTATGGGAAAGCATGCCACATCCCCGTCGAATTAGAATATAAGCCTTTTTGGGCGATCAATGAGCTTAATATGGATCAAAAGCTTGCAGGGGAGAAACGACTTCTACAACTCAATGAACTTGATGAGTTTCGATTCTTGGCTTATGATAGTGCAAGAGTATATAAGGAGAAAACGAAAAAGTGACATGACAAAAAGATCCTAACAAGGGAGTTCGCAGTGGGAGACAAAGTTTTATTGTACAATTCTAGGCTCAAACTCTTACCTGGAAAGTTGAAATCTAGATGGTCAGGCCCTTTTACGGTTACTAGAGTGAGCAAGATCGGTTCTGTAGAGGTTATGAATGAAAAAGGTGAAGTGTTCAAGGTTAATGGGCAACGTTTGAAGTTGTACCACACAGGTGCTACTGTGGGTCTAGTTGAGGAACTCTACCTCCAAGCACCATCACCACTTGACGAATGTGGGAGGTAAACGGTCGTGCGGGACCTTTATAAACCAGCGATGTTTGGGAGGCAACCCGATTTTTCATTTTCCTTTCCCTTCCCTTTTCTTGTAGTTTTTTTTATTTTTTTTTTTTTTAAATTCTAGAATAGTGAGAGAAAATTATTCATATGTTGGAACTTTATAGTGTAGGAATGTGTGGTGACCATTCGAAACTTCACAATGAAAAATAAGAAAACTGGGCACCGCCCGGGTGGGTCGGGCGTACCTCGCTCGATCGGGCCCGCAAGCTCCTTTTCGTTGGCAAAAATCACAAAAACAGAAAAAATTATGAGGACAAGTTTCACTGGGCCCCGCCCGGGTGGGTCGGCAGCATCTCGCCCGGCCGGGCCTGCAACATCAGCTCCTTGGCCAAAAATCGCACAAAACGGAAAATGGTTTCTCATCTTCTTCAATGGCGGCTCGTCGTGGTGCACGTGGGCACGACAATCCTGCAATTGTGGCAGACACTACATTCCCCCGCATCATCTTCAAAGATGAAGAACAAAGGGTACGTTTCCAAAAACTTTAACATCGCATGATTTCTCCTACTAGATTTGTTAGTCGGGATCTCTTGCATGCTTTTGGTATCACTGAAATCACCCGGACCTTGTTTGCTGGGGTTGGTATAGGGGCATTTTTTACACTATATCATGGAACCTATGCCGATATCACACTTGAATTTTTAAGCTCCCTTGAAATCCGTAAGCATTCATCGCATGATCACGTCTTGTATTATTTTAGGATTGCCAATGCGGACCGTAAACTGACTCTTAGGTAATTTGCCCAACTGTTTGGGATGACTGTTAAGGGGGATAGAAAGAAACCCGAAACAATGCTGTTGGGACTCTTTTAGCAAGCCTTGACAGGAGTTAGACCCCCCAATTGCCAACATCTGCAAATTAAGTCTGTTCACAATCCGAGCATCCGATTCTTCCTAAAAAAATTTAGGGGTACTATTTTTGGGAGGTGGGAACCCAATACAACCTGGATTGAAGAGCTCACTGCTCTGGGGACATATCTATGGCCTGCTACCATGAAAATGCAGTTTGATCTTGCCTATGCCTTTATGCACCACCTACACAAAATTTCCACCACTTACCCCACTTTTGAGGAGGATGACAGTGTCAGGACCTCTGTGCCTATCGTTATTGGGGGGTGAGTCACCCACATTGCCTGCCATTTTGGATATTTTGAAAATCGGAACAATGTAGTTCAGGGGGCCACCTACCTTGATCTTGACCATTTTCTTTCGGCCCGATACTTTACTCCTAGTGGTCGGCAGTTTAGGTGGCTGATTGCCCATCGAAAATCCATACTCCTCCCTAATCCTGATTTGATTCAATTACCCATAGGGGATGACTACTCTGATGACGTTGTACCACCCACCTACCTTTTCCCTGTAGGTGATGCGACAAATCCTCCTCGAGGCGCTCCCCGTACCTGAGCCTCCTCAGACCTACCGTCGGCGTGAGCCTGCTCCCTCCACCCCTTCCTCTTCTTCACACCCCCCTCCCCCTACTGCTGATTTTGAGGGTATGATGAGTGTTCTGTAGCGTATGGAACTGCATATGGATGCTAACACTCACGCTTTTGAGCGCCTCGAGCGCCGTGTGGACACTATCTACACCGACCAGCATCTAGCTATGTTTCCAATATATGGTTAGTATTGCAGGATCGGAACGATAGCTCAGGCTGGTCCACACCCGGTTGGTACACTTGGAACCCTACCTATGGTGGTGGTCTTTGGGGGAGTGGCGCAGTCTTGGTACTCATGCTTGGTGATGAGGATGATGATGGTGATGATGACACTATGGACGACTGAGGTCCATGTTCCTTTCCTTTCCCTTGTTACAATGAGGACATTGCCAAGTTCAGCTTGGGGGAGGATGTCTCTTGTGTATATGGTATTTTTCTCTCACTCTTTAGGTAGTTTAATGCTTTCATTGTTTAGTTTAGCATAGCTAGTTAGCTTTCCCTTTTTAGTTATCTAGAAAAAAAAAGAAAAAAATTGAAAAAAACAAAAAGAACAAAAACACGAGTTTACTAGAAAATCAGAGTCAAGTTGAATAGTTGTTTCCCTGTGCCCCATATCATCATATTTGTGTTTTGACTTTGGATTGTTGATGGGCATGAAACAATGATTGATCACCAGAGCATGACATTTTGGTACTTTGATCTATGATAAGAATCATAATTGTGGCACTCTATATGTCCTGCAAGCATGTTTGGGTTTAACGGTGAGCTTCTGCGCCTTAAAACTGCATATATTTCAGTTTTTTCCTTTTCATGTGTGTATGCCCATTTCTATGAGGGATGCTAGAACTTGTGCTTTCTCTCCATTGATGCATTGACTATATGATGGCTAAACAAAAATGATTATGACTCTCGTAGAAAATTTCACCATAAGACCAAATAGCCTTTCCTGCATTTATTTCCCCTAGTTAACCACTCTGAGTTGAGCCTATTTCTTTTGATAACCACGCTATGAGCTCCACATTTTCCAAAAATACATCTCTTTACCTTTGGTTGTGAAGTATTTAGGAAATGTATGTTGGTTGACACTTGATGGATGAAATTGGTTGTTGGTGTAATTGAAAAAAGAGAAAAATTTGTGTACATGGAAAAACGACTCCGCATTATTTTTTTCGAGTCCTAATTGTTGATTCTCCTCTATCCTTATTAGCTAGTAGCTAAAGCAGAAAACTTTTGAAAATGAGAAAAATAAGGCTTTCAAAGAAAAATACAAAAGGAAAAAAAATAAAAATTTATAAAAACATCGAGTTGGAAGTCTTTGCTTGGATTATATGAAAGGAGAAAGGAGATGAAAGAAAAGAAAATTGGTTGTAGTTGTGTTGAATTTTAATATATTGTGTGGATTGTTTCATCAAAGTTGTAGTATTACTTCACTTCCTTGAGCACCACATTCCCAAATATTTACCACACCTACTACCATGAGCCTGATTACAACCTTCAATGAGTCATTTGATTTGTTTGCATGTATAGTTACCTAATGTGGAGAGATGACACAAGCCTATGGACTAACTTGGTGCAGTTTGGCAATTGAGTGTTATTAATCATCCTTCAAACGCATGAGTGTGAGAGTTGGGATGGGCACTTGGGGTTGGTTAAAAGCAGTCATTTTAACTGCTTGGAGAGTGTTCTACAAATGAGTGGAGAGTCCCCTTGTGAGATCCTTCTCATTGATTTGTAGTGCATGTCTAGTGGCCTCTTTTGATTCTTATCCCTGATTGGTGCTTATCTGTTAAGCTTTACAGATTATGATTTGTGGTGTGCTTGGATTCGATCAATAGTCACCTAAATGTTTATGCAACAATTTTATGTCGGGGTGAAACGACTATTACTTCCTTGAACTCTTGATCTTCAGATAGGTTTTGCTTAGGGACAAGCACAAGTCTAGCTTTGGGGAGTTTGATATGTCTATTTTGTATAGAGTTTTTACCCCTGTCCCTCATTGATTATTGGTCTTAATTGCGCTCTTCAGAGCTATTTTTAGTACTAATGTGCTCCTTGTAGTGTGTTTGTAGTTTCAGGATGATTATTGTGGGAATTAGCATGTTTGATGCATTTCCTACTCATTTATACCACTACAAGAGATGATGCACTTTTGAGAGCTCGAGCATTTTACTTGGGTTCGATTATACAATTCAAGAGGTTTCCAACAAGTGGTCACTTGCTTAATTTCGACAAATAACGCAAAAGTTACGACACTTTGAAGATTGTCAATTTGGGCATCAAGGACCTGAAGACCGCCCGGTCGGGCGATATTCGCCCCAGCCGGTCGGGCGACTTTACTTGGCCACATTTTGGAGATGGAAAAGAGAGAAAGCAAAGCTTCCTTGCGGGCCCGACCAGGCGACATCCGCCCCGGTTGGTCGGGCGAGGTGAACTTTCTTAGATAGAAGCAGTTGAAGAACGTTCGGTCGGGCGTGACGAGTGATTTAGGCTACCTGGCAACCGCCCGGTCGGGCGGATTCTGCCCGGGTTGGTCGGGCGGGTCAGTTTTTAAGGAATTTTAAGCACGTGTTGCGCTGACTTTTATTTTCATATAAATACTTTTCCTTTTAGGTTGTAAAGACTATGTTTTTACATTATAATTTTCAGTTTTTAGTTTTCTAAGCACATATTAATTACTCAAGAACCCTAGTATTACTTTTTCCAATTTTACATTGAATTTTCAATAGAAGCTTTGATTTTGCAAGATTGGTTCTACAATTGGTATTTCTTCTCTTCTCTTATTATTCTTATTCAATCCTTTATTAATAATTCATCATGTTTACTTATTTCATCATGAGTATGTTTTCCCCAATTATGATTGAGTAGTTTATTTCTAGGGTTAAGGGGATCCATGATCATTTATGAAGGGATGTTTATAAAGTATTGATTTTTGATGATGTATGTTGATTCCTATTGAATGTATTATCTCTATTCAATCCGATTTGGCCAGATTTGATTGTTATAGTATTGCAATATGAGGTTATGCGCCGAGAGGTATAAACTTGATATTAAGGCTAGTTGCAATAGGTAGAGTTGATATTAATAAATTGCGAGAGCATGTTAATATTATTCTATGGTTAATTTCGACTCGAGAGAGGAAATCAACCTATTTAACTACATTATTCATTATTGATTACTGTGTTTCATCCCGGAATATTATTCATTGGTGAACCTACGCCCTAAACTCTTTATTATTGATATTCTTGATATAGTTATTGTCTAGTTTAGTATAATTACCAACAAACACTCGTTCCCTAAAATCTAGATTTGGTCGACAATTAGGAAAATAACACTATTTCCCTGTGGATTCTACCCTACTTCCCTGACTACTATTTGTTAGAGGACTTTAGGATTAATTTTGATTAGGTGATATGACTTTAGCTTGTCAAAATTTGGCACCGTTGCCGGGGAAACGGTGTTGTTTAATTTTCTTTTATTGTTTTAGAGTCTAGATTATTCATTCTCGTCTCAGAGAACACTTGTTCTTTGGGACAAAATCTCTTAATTGTTTGTTCTTTAGTTCGTCTATGCGTAGGTGTTTGAGTTCAGGTGCCTTCCCATTTGATCCTGAAATTGAAAGATCCTTTCATCGACAGAAGAACTTCTTCATACAGTTGCAAGATAATTCAGGGGGAGATAAACCCTTGGATTCTGACTCTGATTCTAGAAGTACTGTTTCTACTACTCCAACAGAATCAGAGATGGCTCGGAGACTTACTGACTTTTCCCAGCGCTCCTTGGCTAAACTTCCCAAGAGTAATCAAAAGCCCGAAATCGAGGCTGTTAATTTTGAGATCAAACCTGCACTGCTGAACATGATCGAAAGGAAACAATTTGGTGGTGGACCAAATGAATTCCCTAATCTACATTATCAGGACTTCTGCCAATATTGTTCTACTATTAAGCAGCAGGGCGTAACCCAAGATTAAATTTGGGAGATTCTTTTCCCATTTTCACTTCGAGACAAGGCAAAGATGTGGTACAATGGGATTAATCGCACCACTCTTGGGATCACAGACTGGAATACCTTGGCCTTAGCTTTCTACAGGAAGTACTACCCTCCAGAGAAGACTGCTAGGTTGCGTAGTCAGATCACAAATTTCACCCAAGGTAACGATGAATCTTTAAATGAGGCTTGGGAAAGATTCAAGGACCTCCAGAGAGAATGTCCCCATCATGGTCTACCAAAATGGTTCCTAGTTCAGGGATTTTACAATGGTGTGGGGAACAACTCAAGACTTATTCTTGACTCTGCGGCAAACGGGAGATTCATGAAACTAGAAATTAATGCCGCACATGACTTAATCGAGGAGATGGCTATCCACAACTCTCAATATGGCAACCCTCGAGGACTAGCTAACAAAGGAGGCAAGCATGAGATTGATTCTATATCCCTATTGGCTGCACAGATGAATGCCATCAATAATAAGCGAGATAATATGCAACTCTCCTCTCCCGCGAGTGTTGCTACTTTAGGGACTACATCTGAGATCTTGTGTGAAAATTGTGGTATAGTTGGACATTGGTCACAGGAGTGTCGGAGTTCGCTTGAACAAGTTAATGCCTTCCAATCATATCGGCTGAACAACCCATACTCCAACACATACAATCCAGGATTGAGAAATTATCCGAACCTGTCATACAAGAGCACTAATGTTCTAAATCAACCTGCACCACAACCACAGGCACAACAATTGAACCAGAGGTACTACCAACAACCTTCTCAACATCCTCCTGGTTTCTCTAGACCACCTTTCAATCCATCTCAACAAGCACCTCCCTCCGATCTCATGATGGTTGAGATGAGAAATATGATGCTGCAGATGTAAAAAGACAGACAAACTGACAAGGCACAGATTGAGTCCATTCTAGCTCACTACAAGATGTTGGAGAACCAGTTGGCACAGTTGGCTACTTCGAACTCTACTTGACAACAAGGTGCTCTTCCAGCACAATCTGTTCAGCCAACAGACTCGGCCAATGCCATCACTCTCCGCAGTGGTTCTCATTATGATGGACCACCCATGCCTACTGATGATACTGTGAGTGTGAGAAACAATGGGGATCGGGCCCAAGATCAACCTGAAACTGACAAGGAGAACTCTATGCAAGCGACTGAACATGGAGAGACAAATGAAGCCAAGAAGCCTGCTATTGAGGTTCCTCCTATCAAACTTTCTTTTCCAAATCGTCAACTCAAGAGTAAACTGGACCAGCAATTTGGTAAGTTTTTGGAAGTCGTCAAGAATCTTCAGGTAACTGTCCCTTTCACAAAATTAATTACTCAAGTGTCTGCTTATGCAAAATTTATGAAAGATATCTTGACTAGAAAAAAGGCTTTTAATGAGATGGAGACAGTTGCATTTACTGAGGAATGTAGTGCCTTTTTACAAAATAAGTCTCCACCAAAATTAAAAGACCCTGGTAGTTTCTCTATTCCCTGTCACATTGATAGACTATTCATTGGTAAAGCATTGTGTGACTTGGGTGCTAGTGTGAGTGTTATGCCATTATCTGTTTCCTCAAAGTTAAATATGGGAAGTCTGAAAGTTACCAATATTACTCTGCAAATGGCTGACCATTCTGTTAAATACCCCCTAGGTATTCTAGAGGATGTGCCTGTTAGAGTAGGTAAATTTTTTATTCCCGTTTATTTTGTTGTGCTTGACATGGAGGAAGACAAGCAAATTCCAATTATTTTGGGTAGGCCATTCCTTCATACTGCAGGTGCAGTAATTGATGTGAAAAATGGTAAGCATACACTATCTGTAGGAGATGATGAGGTCACTTTTAATCTGAGCACCGCTTTGAAAAGTCCTATGCTAGAGGAAAAATGCTATAATATTGATGTGGTTGATGTGATTTGCCATGATAACATGCCCCAAGCTCTCTATGGAGATCCCTTGGAGGCGGTACTTTGTCTTGATTCTTCTACATGTGATGGCAGTATTTGGAGCAATGAGGTCGGTGCTATTGAGAAGGCTCTAGCAAGAGAAGAGCTTGACCTTGGTGAATGCCAAAAGGTAAAGAGGTTTGTTCAATCTGCGTGCAATATTGAGGTAAAGAAACCCGAACTTAAACCTCCCCTCTCACTTAAAGTATATGTTTTTAGATGAGCATGAGTTAAATTCTGTAATTGTCAGTGTTGCACTTGATGACAGCCAACTCTCTCAACTTCTGACTGTTTTGAAAAATCATAAGAAGGCTATCAGTTACAGTATTGACGATTTGAAGGATATAAGCCCCGATTTTTGTATGCACGAGATACACCTAAAGGATGATCATAAGCCATGCATTCAACCACAAAGGAGACTGAATCCAAACATGCAGGAAGTGGTTAAGAAAGAAGTGATGAAACTACTTGATGCAGGTATTATCTACCCTATTACTGATTCTAAGTGGGTAAGTCCTGTACAAGTAGTACCAAAAAAAGGTGGTATGACTGTTGTGAAAAATGATAAGAATGAGTTAATTCCTACTAGAACTGTGACTGGATGGCGTATGTGTATAGAGTGTAGGAGACTCAATCTGGCCACCAAAAAAAGACCACTTCCCTCTACCTTTTATTGACCAAATGCTTGAATGGTTGTCTTGTCATAAATATTTCTGTTATTTGAATGGGTATTCAGGTTTCTTCCAAATTCCCATTCATCCTGATGATTAAGAAAAGACAACATTTACCTGCCCTTATGGCACTTTTGCATATCGTTGATTGCCCTTTGGTTTGTGTAATGCCCCTGCCACCTTTCAACGATGCATGATGAGTATCTTTTCTGAGTTCATAGAGTCTATCATGGAAGTCTTTATGGATGATTTTAGTGTATATGGTTCTACTTTTGATATATGATTAGTTAATCTCACTAAAGTCATGAAAAGATGTGAAGAATATAATTTGGTCTTAAACTGGGAAAAGTGTCATTTTATGGTGACTGAAGGAGTTGTTTTAGGCCATATTGTTTCAGATAGGGGCATCCAAGTAGATCGAGCTAAGGTCCAAGTGATTGAGCAATTACCCCCACCAACTAATGTTAAAGGGCTACGAAGTTTCCTTGGTCTTGCGGGGTTTTATCGCTGCTTCATCAAGGATTTTTCAAAAATTGCTAAACCACTGACCCAACTCCTTCTCAAGGATGCTCCATTTGATTTTACTGATGAATGTCTTGAGTCTTTTGACAGGATCAAGCAAGCTTTGATAACTGCACCTATTATCCGAGCTCCCGATTGGGAACTCCCTTTCGAGATAATGTGTGATGCAAGTGATTACGCAGTTGGAGCCGTGCTCGGTCAACGCAAGGTTAAGGTCTTGCATGCTATCTATTATGCTAGCAAGACATTGGATGAGGCTCAAGTCAACTATGCCACTACGGAAAATGAGCTTTTGGCTATTGTCTATGCTTTAGAGAAGTTCAGATCTTATCTGATTGGCTCTAAAGTTATTATCTACACTGATCACGCAGCCCTGAAGTACCTTCTCTCTAAGAAGGAAGATAAGCCTAGTCTCATTCGATGGATTCTCTTGCTCCAAGAGTTCGACATAGAAATTCGTGATAAGAAAGGAGCAGAGAACGTAGTTGCAGACCACTTGTCAAGGATCCGGCATGAAGATGGTATGAACTCAACTCCTATAGATGATTCTTTTCCTGACAATCATCTCTATGCAGTCACCTCACAGACTCCTTGGTTTGCCGACTATGCCAATTACTTGGTAGGCGGTATATTACCTCCTGATTTGTCCTACTAACTGAAGAAAAGGTTCCTCCATGATGTTAAATTCTACTTTTGGGATGATCCTTTCTTGTTTCATGAATGCTCAGATAGTATTTTTCGCAAATGTGTCCCCGAGTGGGAGGTCAATGGAATTCTGAATCGCTGTCATAACTCACCTTATGGAGGGCATCATGGCCCTTCGAGAACTGTTGCAAAGCTCAATGAGTCGGGTTTCTTTTGGCCCACAATGTTCAAGGAAGCACAGTCTTTCATCATGTCATGTGACGCTTGCCAGAGGACTGACAACATTTGAAGACGGCATGAGATGCCCCAAACAGGTATTCTAGAAGTTGAAATCTTTGATGTTTGGGGTATTGACTTTATGGGACCGTTCCCATCTTCCAATGGGAATTGTTACATCTTGGTTGCGGTCGATTATGTCTCTAAGTGAATTGAAGCCGTGGCATCTCCTACTAATGACTCTAAGGTCGTCATAGCTTTGTTCAAGAAAATAATATTCCCAAGGTTTGGAGTCCCACGAGCCGTGATCAGTGATGGAGGCTCCCATTTTCATGAACGACATTTGGATACCCTCTTGAAGAAATATGAAGTTTGCCACCGTACTGGCTTAGCGTACAATCCTCAAACGAGTGGACAAGTAGAGGATTCAAATCGCGAAGTGAAGTCCATTCTTGAGAAGGTAGTTGCAAGGTCTAAGAAGGATTGGAGTACGAAGTTGGATGACACACTTTGGGCTTACAGAACCGTATTCATGACACCAATTTGTACTTTACCGTCTAGGCTCGTGTATGGGAAAGCATGCCACCTCCCCGTCGAATTAGAATATAAGGCTTTTTGGGCGATCAAAGAGCTTAATATGTATCAAAAGCTTGCAGGGGAGAAACGACTTCAACAACTCAATCAACTTGATGAGTTTTGATTGTTGGCTTATGATAGTGCAAGAGTATATAAGGAGAAAACGAAGAAGTGGCATGACAAAAAGATCCTACCAAGGGAGTTCGCAGTGGGAGACAAAGTTTTATTGTACAATTCTAGGCTCAAACTCTTCCCTGGAAATTAAAGTTAAAATCTGGATGGTCAGGCCCTTTCACGGTTACTAGAGTGAGTAAGTTCGGTTTTGTAGAGGTTATGAATGAAAAAGGTGAAGTGTTCAAGGTTAATGGGCAACGTTTGAAGTTGTATCACACAGGTGCTACTGTGGGTCTAGTTGACGAACTCTACCTCCAAGCACCATCACCACTTGACGAATGAGGGAGGTAAACGGTCGTGCGGGACCTTTATAAACCAGCGCTGTTCGGGAGGCAGCCCGATTTTTCATTTACCTTTCTCTTCCCTTTTCTTGTAGTTTTTATTTTATTTTATTTTATTTTTTTAATTTTAGGGCAGTGAGAGATAATTTTTCATATGTTGGAACTTTATAGTGCAGGAATGTGTGCTGACCATTCGAAACTTCACAATGAAAAATAAGGAAAAAGGGGCGCAAACTCGAAGTAAGCTCACTGGGCACCGCCCGGGTGGGTCGGGCGCATTTCGCCCGGCCGGGCCCGCAACATCAGCTCCGTGGCCAAAAATCGCACAAAACGGAAAATGGTTTCTCATCTTCTTCAATGATGGCTCGTCGTGGTGCACGTGGGAACGACAATCCTGCAATTGAGGCGGACACTACATTCCCCCACATCATCTTCAAAGACGAAGAACAAAGGGTACGTTTCCAAAAACTTTAACATCGCATGATTTCTCCTACTAGATTTGTTAGTCGGGATCTCTTGGATGCTTTTGGTATCACTGAAATCACCCGGACCTTGTTTGCAGGGGTTGGTATTGGGGCATTTTTTACACTATATCATGGAACCTATGCCGATATCACACTTGAATTTTTTAGCTCCCTTTGAATCCGTAAGCATTCATCGCATGATCACGTCTTGTATTTTAGGATTGCCAATGCGGACCGTAAACTGACTCTTAGGCAATTTGCCCAACTGTTTGGGGTGACTGTTAGGGGGGATAGAAAGAAACCCGAAACAATCCTTTTGGGACTCTTTTGGCAAGCCTTGACAGGAGTTAGACCCCCCAATTGCCAACATCTGCAAATTAAGTCTCTTCACAATCCGAGCATCCGATTCCTCCTAAAAAATTTTGGGGGTACTATTTTTGGGAGGTGGGAACCCAATACAACCTGGACTGAGGAGCTCACTGCTCTGGGGACATATCTATGGCCTGCTACCATGAAAATGTAGTTTGATCTTGCCTATGCCTTTATGCACCACCTACAAAAAATTTCCACCACTTACCCCACTTTTGAGGAGGATGGCAGTGTCAGGACCTCTGTGTCTATAGTTATTGGGGGGTTAGTCACCCACATTGCTTGCCATTTTGGATATGTTGAAAATCGGAGCAATGTAGTTCCGGGGGCCACCTACCTTGATCTTGACCATTTTCTTTCGGCCCGATACTTTACTCCTAGTGGTCGGCAGTTTAGGTGGCTGATTGCCCATCGAAAGTTTATACTCCTCCCTAATCCTGACTTGATTCAATTACCCATAGGGGATGACTACTCTGATGACGTTGTACCACCCACTTACCTTCTCCCTGTAGGTGATGCGACAAACCTTCCTCAGACTGCTCCCGTACCTGAGCCTCCTCAGACCTACCGTCGGCGTGAGCCTGCTCTCTTCATCCCTTCCTCTTCTTCACACCCCCTCCCCCTACTGTTGATTTTGAGGGTATGATGAGTGTTCTGCAGCGTATGGAACTGAATATGGCTGCTAACACTCAGGCTTTTGAGCGCCTCGAGCGCCGTGTGGACACTATCTACACCGACTAGGATCTAGCTATGTTTCCTATATTTGATGAGTATTGCAGGAACGGAACGATAGCTCAGGCTGATCCACACCCCAGTTGGTACACTTGGAACCCCACCTATGGTGGTGGTCTTGGGGGGAGTGACGCCGGTACTGGTACTCATGCTGGTGATGAGGATGATGATGGTGATGATGACACTATGGACGTCTGAGGTCCATGTTCCGTTCCCTCCCCTTGTTGCAATGAGGACATTGCCAAGTTCAGCTTGGGGGAGGATGTCTCTTGTGTATATGGTATTTTTCTCACACTCTTTAGGTAGTTTAATGCTTTCATAGTTTAGTTTAGCATAGCTAGTTAGCTTTCCCTTTTTAGTTATCTAGAAAAAAAAGAAAAAAAACAAAAAGAACAAAAATACGAGTTTACTAGAAAATCAGAGTCAAGTTTAATAGGTGTTTCCCTGTGCCCCATATCATCCTATTTGTATTTTGACTTTAGATTGTTGATGGGCATGAAACAATGATTGATCACCAGAGCATGACATTTTGGTACTTTGATCTATGATAAGAATCATAATTGTGGCACTCTATATGTCGTACAAGCATGTTTGGGTTTAACTGTTAGCTTCTGTGCCTTAAAGCTGGATATATTTCAGCTTTTTCCTTTTCATGTGTGTATGCCCACTTCTATGAGGGATGCTAGAACTTGTGCTTTCTCTCCATTGATGCATTGACTATATGATGGCTAAACAAAAATGATTACGACTCTCGTAGGAAATTTCACCATAAGACCAAATAACCTTTCCTGTATTTATTTCCCCGAGTTAACCACTCTGAGCTGAGCCTATTTCTTTTGATAACCACGCTATGAGCTCCACATTTTCCAAATATACATCTCTTTACCTTTGGCTGTGAAGTATTTAGGAAATGTATGTTGGTTGACACTTGATGGATGAAATTGGTTGTTGGTGTAATTGAAAAAGAGAAAAACTTGTGTGCATGGAAAAAGGACTCCGCATTATTTTTTTCGAGTCCTAATTGTTGATTCTCCTCTATCCTTATTAGCTAGTAGCTAAAGTAGAAAAATTTTGAAAATGAGAAAAATAAGGCTTTCAAAGAAAAATACAAAAGGAAAAAAAATAAAGATTTGAAAAACATCGAGTTGGAAGTTTTTGCTTGGATTATATGAAAGGAGAAAGGAGATGAAAGAAAAGAAAATTGGTTGTAATTGTATTGAATTTTAATATATTGTGTGGATTGTTTCATCAAAGTTGTAGTAATACTTCACTTCCTTGAGCACCACATTCCCAAATATTTACCACACCTACTACCACGAGCCCCATTACAACCTTCAATGAGTCATATAATTTGTTTGCATGTATAGTTACCTAATGTGGAGAGATGACACAAGCCTATGGACTAACTTGGTGAAGTTTGGCAATTGAGTGTTATTAATCATCCTTCAAACACATGAGTGTGAGAGTTGGGATGAGCACTTGGGGTTGGTTAAAAGCTGTCATTTTAAGTGCTTGGAGAGTGTTCTACAAATGAGTGGAGAGTCCCCTTGTGAGATCCTTCTCATTGATTTGTAGTGCATGTCTAGTGGCCTCTTTTGATTCTTATCCCTGATTGGTGATTATCTGTTAAGCTTTACAGATTATGATTTGTGGTGTGCTTGGATTCGATCTATAGTCACCTAAATGTTTTTGCAACGATTATATGTTGGGGTGAAACGACTATTACTTCCTTGAACTCTTGATCTTCAGACAGGTTTTGCTTAGGGACAAGCAAAAGTCTAGCTTGGGGGAGTTTGATATGTCTATTTTATATAGAATTTTTACCCCCGTCCCTCATTGATTATTGGTCTTAATTGCGCTCTTCTGAGCCATTTTTAAAACTAATGTGCTCCTTGTAGTGTGTTTGTAGTTTCAGGATGATTATTGTGGGAATTAGCATGTTTGATGCATTTCCTACTCATTTATACCACTGCAAGAGATGATGTATTTTTTAGAGCTCGAGCATTTTACTTGAGTTGGATTCTACAATTCAAGAGCTTTCCAACAAGTGGTCACTTGCTTAATTCCGACAAATAACGCAAAAGTTACGACATTTTGAAGATTGGCAATTTGGGCGTCAAGGACCTGAAGACCGCCCGGTCGGGAGATATTCGCCCCAGCCGGTCGGGCGACTTTACTTGGCCACATTTTGGAGTTGGAAAAGAGAGCAAGCAAAGCTTCCTTGCGGGCCCGACCGGGCGACATCCGCCCGGGTTGGTAGGGCGAGGCGAACTTTCTTAGAAAGAAGCAGTTGAAGAACCCCCGGTCGGGTGTGACGAGTGATTTAGGCTACCTGGCAACCGCCCGGGTTGGTCGTGCGGGTCGGTTTTTAAGGAATTTTAAGCGCGTGTTGCGCTGACTTTTATTTTCATATAAATACTTATCCTTTTAGTTTGTAAAGACTACGTTTTTACATTATAGTTTTCAACTTTTAGTTTTCTAAGCACATATTAATTACTCAAGAACCCTAGTATTACTTTTTCTCATTTGACATTGAATTTTCAATAGAAGCTTTGATTTTTCCAAGATTGGTTCTACAATTGGTATTTCTTCTCTTCTCTTATTATTCTTATTCAATCCTTTATAATTCATCATGTTTACTTATTTCATCATGAGTATGTTTTCCCCAATTATGATTGAGTAGTTTATTTCTAGGGTTAAGGGGATCCATGATCATTTATGAAGGGATGTTTATAAAGTATTGATTTTTGATGATGTATGTTGATTCCTATTGAATGTATTATCTCTATTTAATCCGATTTGGCCAGATTTGATTGTTATAGTATTGCAATATTAGGTTATCCGTCGAGAGGTATAAACTTGATATTAAGGCTAGTTTCAATAGGTAGAGTTGGTATTAATAAATTGCGAGAGCCTGTCAATATTATTCTATGGTTAATTTCGACTCGAGAGAGGAAATCAACCTATTTAACTGCATTATTCATTATTGATTGTTGTGTTTCATCCTGGAATATTATTCATTGGTGAACCTACGCCCTAGACTCTTTATTATTGATATTCTTGATATAGTTATTGTCTAGTTTCGTATAATTACCAACAAACACTTGTTCCCTATAATCTAGATTTGGTCGACAATTAGGAAAAGAACACTATTTCCATGTGGATTCGACCCTACTTCCCTGACTACTATTTGTTAGACGACTTTAGGATTAATTTTGATTAGGTGATACGACTTTAGCTTGTCAGCAACTCTACAACAATATCCTTTAGCTAAAAAACAGAGGTACACCCCCTGACCGTCCACAACTATCCATCGACAGCCAATCATAACCTTCCAGCTTCGAACAAATTTTAAGCATCTCTCCACTACTCAACTTCGTCTCCATCAAGAAAATAAGAGACATGGCCTCCCTCCAGACAAGGTTTTGATGGTTTTTAAATTGCAGGGGTATTGCCCAGCCCCATACAGTTAAAACTTAGGAGATTTATTGAACTCTGCGGGGATATTCCTCGCCAACCTTAGCCAAAAACAATGTCGGAAGCATTTTTCACCCCTCCACCAGGACTTAAACGACATTTCTTTTTGACACTCTTCCCTGCACCATCCTCATTAACACCAACATCACTCGATTTCCTTTTGTCGCCACTTCCGTCCTCAGGAGACGCTGCCTCCAGAAACCTAACCATCCCTCCCCCCTCCCCCTTGAGACCATCTTCTAACAATTTTAACTTTATTTGTATTTAGATGATAAATCCAAAACTTTTAAAGCTGGTCAACAAAATTGCAAAACCAAAAATATTCTCACTCCCAAAAGTGGGAATGACTCTCTTTAGATATTTAAATGTACTTTTTCTTATTGGTAAGATGAATAACCTCTGGACTGCCCTCGCACAGGGCCTAACCTAGAGGCCCAAACACATGGATGTAGGGGGGAATTGTAAGGGGGATCCTACTCCAAGTGCCCCTAACTTGGTGGGATTCGTACCCATGACCTTGATTCATGAGGTGGAATCCTCACCAAGTGAGTCAAGCTAAGCTTGGTGGATATTTGAATGTACTTGAGTATATGAACTTAAAATGTATGAGTCTAAATTAAATTATAATCTGCCAATTGTTATTTTTTCCCCATATAATTTAGAATTAAGAACTAAAAATTTATAATAACACGAGGTATAATGTACTCCTAATCCTAACTATTATAAATTATAGCACGAGATTTTTGGAAGAACTTTGGGAGAAAAGAGAAGAGGGACGAGGGTTGGAAAGCGTGTTAGACATGTGAGTGTCTGTGTGTATTATTACTTATAGCAATTTTAAGTTTTGAGTAACTCTGATAGCACTAGACCTAGTTTGGAGATGCTATCACAGTTTAGTTTCGATTATAATAATAAAGAGAAACTTATCTATAGTTTATAATAGGGTTTCTTCACCAAATGCCCCGAGTGATTTTTTTCTCACCAAATACCCCTACATTTTTCATAATTCACCATATACCTCCGTGTTTTATAAAAATGCATAAAAATTACCCTTATGACTAACAAAAGTCTGAGTCTTTTAGTTATTAACCCCTAATTTCCTTAATTAACCCTAATTCACCTAATTCATCTTAATTATTTGTTTTCCCTTTCTTTTTCTCTATAACTTTCTCTCCTCTTCTTTCTCTCTCTCCACTTAGGCCCTTTCCACCTTTCCACCTTTCCATTGTAGCACCACAACCACCACCCCTCTTAATTAAACCACTAAGTACCGAAGATTCTGCCACCTCCCCCACCGCCTGCTGGCCAACTTCTCTTCCGACTCAAGACCTGGTTACTAAACCTTAAAGTGGGCCCACCCAAACCATTCACCTAACTACAATCCACCACTTCCATCACTCTTTGCTTCTTAACATGCACCAAAACCGCCGACAACTAGAAAATAACGGCAGGAATCAACTATAAGGTAAGTAATGGCGATTGGGTTTATGTGGAGAAGCTCAAAGCTTGTGGCTAGGAGGTGGTCGGGGTGGTGGATTGGTAGTCGTGTTTAGTGAAGGGGAGGAGGCCAGAGAGAGTGAAGGCTAGTTGTGGGGAGAGTGGCTAAGGGAAGAGAGTTATGGAGGAAGAGATAGAAAATGGGATAATTAGGGTCAATTAGGATTAATTAATGAAAATCATAACGGTATTTTGATGTACTTTATAAAACTCGGGGCTATATGATGAATTATGAAAAGTGTAGGGGTATTTGGTAAAAAAAAAAACTCACTTGGGGGTATTTGGTGAAAAACCCTTTATAATAATATAGGAAAAATTGTTAAAAATAAGTCAACCTTTGGACGACCTGCTTAAAATAAGTCAGGCTTTTGATTAACTCAGAATAAGCAAAGCTTATTGGGCTATTTGCTTTTAATGAGTTCAACAACTAAACAACCTGTTATTGTAGGTAACATGTCCACGTGTATTTTTCTGATTGGTTTAAGTTTCTAATTTCAATTTTAAGTTTATTCTAAATATAAACTAAAAAAAACTAAAACAAATCACTGACTTCCCTTCCACTTCTCACTCCCCACTACTCCCCTTCCTCTTCCACCAGCCTTCCACCCCAGTCCCCAGCCACCACCACCCGAAATCGACCACCCCCGACATTCCCTTTCCACATCCCAGGCAGCAACCCTCTGAAATGCACCATTATTTGTTTCATCGATCCTCCTGGCCTCTTACACCATTGTCGACGTCGAGAAATCCTGCGTCTGAAGCGAGCCTCGTCTCGTGTGAGATCCTGCTTAGTGGAGAATGAGGTTGCGGCTTAGAGTAGGCTCTAGGAGGAGAATAGCAGCGTTTTTGAGTGAGAGGAGAGAGAGAGTGAAACGACGGCGGAGAGAAGTGAATTGAAGAAGCCATTGATGGAATCTTAAGCTTTCTCTCTCTAAAGGGAAATGGGTTGTGTTTTTATTGTGGTGGCGGGGTGGGGGTTGGTGGAAGGGGAGCTACATTCTGCTGCGGGTGGGTTTCAGTGGTTGGTGGTGGGGGCTAGGGTTGGATAGGTGTTGGGTTTTTTTTTGTGGGGAGGAGGGAGAAAGAGATGCTGGAGCTGTGGTGGGGGCTAAGGTGTAGGGTAGGGTGGGGCAGGCATGTTGGATTGGGGTGGGAGCTACGGTGGTCTGGAAGTGGTGGAGTGAAAAAAGTTGGAGGAGGGGAGAAAAAATTTTGGAAGGAGAGTGATCAGTCAAGGAAAAAAAAGAAAAAGAAAAGATAATGAAATTATTACCTGTTGTTTAGGTCACTAGTCATCTAATCCCATTAAAAGCGAATAGCCCAATAAGCTTTGCTTATTCTTTGTTAATCAAAAGTATGACCGCCCAAAGGTTATAGCTTATTCTTGACAATTTTGCCTAATATATAGAAAGATTGGATTTTTCTACATATTACCCTTGTGTTTTTTGATTTTCCACATTGTACCCTTACTTTTCAAATTGCCGACATAGTGCCCTCAACTCTAAGAACGTCCCATGAAAAATGTCAATTGTCGTTATCCAGCTGTTGTTCATTCACCTTTTTACTGCAGTTAGGAATTACACTAGTAGAAAAATTTAGGGCTGCGATCAAAAGTGGCTTAAGGGCTCCTTTTTTTATTGCAGCACTTGGCTTAGCAGCCAATAACAGATATTATTGGCGTTGATTTTCAACCAGAGCCCTTAATAGTTAAGGGCTCGGGTTTATCTGGAACTTAGAGTATCTGGACAGGAACACAACTGAAACGTTGACGCACTTAAGACAGTTAACATAATTTAACTCTAAACTCTTGTATTTTTCTCTTTAAGCCGTGAATTAAATTATGATAAGTGATTAGCTATTTATATAAATGATAAACTCAATTAAACAGCCACTAAACCCATGATCTCCACTTATCTAACTAACATCCACATTCCCCATTAATAGGTTCATGAACGTTCTTTTGTGCATGTTGTCTAAGCTTCCTACAATTTAGCCCACTAACTGATTTTAAATACATGCCTAATTATTCAGATTTTATTCCTAAAATTAATGTAACCAATTCGGCTTTTAACCTAGATATTTATTTAACTTAAAACCTAACTAATTCTTTAAAATTAAGGCACAAATAAACTGGACTCCAATTTAACTCCATAAATTCGGTTAGCTACTATTTAATACTCTTACTTTGACACAAACTTAGTAGAGTCATAGACACCTGAGTTCCACTTGAAACTCAACTCGTGTTCCAGTCAGACTCCAAACTCCAGTGTACTTACAAAAACCATAGAAAACTAAACTCCCAATTTTCTAGACTTTTGTACTCTTCAAGACACTCTTTCTCCGGAATTCTTAATTTGTAACTCGCTTCAGAACTTGGCATTGATCAGCTATGCTACTGCTCTGGAACTCTTCTTGGATCATCCCTTGTTCCATCAAGTAATTCCTTCTCTGGAACTGTTTAATATTCTCTGGATTCCTTGTTTAGATAGTCCTCGACCATTCTTCACTTGGAACTCCATTTGTTTGTGCTTGGAAAACTTGTTACTCCACAAGTTCCTTCCAACAGCAAGTGAGACTTTAAGAACCTGTAAAACTTCATAGGAACTGAAAGCTTTAATAAGCATGTGTTGTTTGTGTGCAGTTCATCATTAGAACTTATAAATCAACAATGTTCTCCCTTTTGAATGATGACAAACAAGGCAAACAAACTTGGAAACAAATATAAAAACTAAGTGTAAGCGTGTTTTTATTTCACCTACGCGGGATGAGCGAGTATTAGATTTGACTACCCCATTGTAAAGGTTTTTGTATTGAAAACGTTTTGAAGTCGCCAACAAGTCTTTAAAGGAAGACTCATAAACCTAATTGGATATTGAAAACTGTAGGGATAAATTAGGGACTTATCCAATGTAGATATCCCCATCTAGACTCAATAGATGGTTAAAATGAACCATAGATTGAGTTCGGGGTTGAGGGTACGAACATGGTGATAATGAACCACATTCGCTCATTGCTGACCTCTACTAAATATCGAATCAGGCAAGCATATAATAATGTATGAAAGTAAATAAAAAGAAGGAAGGATTAGAATATATAGTAGAACGATTTTATACCAAAGATCTACATTATGAAATAAATAGTTAGTAACTTCAATATAAAAATAGGAATTTATTCAAGGACCCTCAGGATTATACCGTGGCTTGGGTATGCGAGATTGACAACCTTCGGGACGAGCAATCATGAAGCCTGAAAGTATGAATGTCTGAAAGTTTTGAATGTATGTATGAAAATATGTGTTTGTATGTCTGAAAGTATGAGTTTTTGTAGGCAGGTTTTGTAGAGAGGTTCGTAAATATATTCGTAGAGTTCGAAGTGTTTAAGTGTGAAAAACCATTTTTTAATTCGAAAATCGAAGCCTATTTATAGGGAAAACGAATATGCACTTCACGCGCCATTTGCGCCATGCGCAGGATGACGTGTCACGCGCAAATCCACGTGTCAGGCGCAGATTGGCGCGCCTCACGCGGCATGCCCAGTAGAAAGCGTACACGTGGTACGCGCTTTGAAAAAGATAAGAAAGAAAAAGATGCGTCTCACACAACGAAGTGCGCTTGGTGCAGGATTCTATATGACACATAAGTCTACGTGGCAGTCTTGTGCGCTTGGCACAGTGCGCTGAGTGCAGTGTGATGCACTCAGCACACGTTGGTGCACTCAGCGCACCGCCTTGCTTTTGACACGTTTTGATAACTTTTTGATAAAAACGCGTTTTAAATATTTTCTTTTATCTTTTAACTCCGGAAATTTGATTTTACGGGATAAAATCCGATTTTATTATAAAAAAATATCTTTGAAAATATTTATTTATTAAAATAAAATAATTAATTATCAATGAATAATTAAATGGGCTTTTCAAAGAGGTGGGCTCAAAATACAATTAATTTTCATGGAAAATTAATTGGGCTTTAAAATAGGACTTTAACACTTATCGAAATAGTTTTGGGATGGCTCTTCGGACTGCTCTGCCCTTGGGTCGGACCAATTATGACTGCGGTATGTTTCGTCATTGGGCCCTTAATTGGGGAGACACGATTATGTGTCTACAGAAGCCCCCACTTTGACTGAGGTTCAGGAAACCGATAGTCAATGCACGCGGTGTCGCGACGGAGAACGATTTTAAACGCTCTGCAGTTTAGAACTAATCAATATACGTCGGTCTCTGCAAAACAAAGTTAGTATGCAGGACAATAACTACAAGCAATCTGATTTCCTACATAAGAAGATGTTAGCAGATAGGTGCAAACAACTCAGATAAAGCACACAATGATGCAATAATGCAAACTTAGACTATCTAAGGATACATGAGACGCTATGCAAGGATTAAGGTTATGCAATGCTAACGAAGATTAAATGCCATGCAAGGTCAGGGTTATGTAAGACTAGGATGTATGTAATGCAATGTAAGGTCAGGGTTTTGCAAGGCTAGGGGATCTGGATATGTAGAATGATAAAATGATTTTCGAAAACTGTTTTCAGTAAATAATCGGGGTCCGTAAACGAGGTCCGCATATTATAAATTTTTGGGAGTTTGATTTGATTTGGAGGAACCACCACGTACATAGGAAGCCCCCACTTTGGGTAAGCTTGTCTTGAATTAGGTATTCCGAGCCTTGATTGAAATGTAGTTGATCTGTCTTGAGCATTCAAAGTTCTTCGTTACGGATTCTTCTTTGGGACGTCGATTTAGGAAAAGTCAGATATCGCCAGAGACCATGGAATTGTCGGAGAGTCCTTCAAGAAAAGGAGAGTTTAGATTGAAAAATAAAAAAGTTTAAATTTGTGACATAAATAGATGTAGGTGGGAAAGGCTTTAACGAGGCTAGGTTCAGACTCAAGTCTATTTCGGGATCTAGAAAAAGTATGCTCCTGAATTCTAGAAAATCAAATCATTAAACCTTGAATAATTAATTTAATTGAAGCGATCGGACCTCGAGATGAGGATTCCTACGTATCCTTGCGGAATCAGAACATTCGTAGTACTGGATCTGATTTTTTTTTTTTTATTCCTTTTTTTTGTTCCCTAACTTTTGCCTAGGCCGCCCTTTCGGGTTTCCAACCTAGCGGGCTTGGACATACCTTGAAAAAGGAGTTAGGGTTGATGAAATGGTGAGAGGTTTAAGGCTTGAGGTTTTAGGTTTTTGATGAAATATAAATTGGCTGGGCTAAAGTAAGGATCATAGATTCGGATTATAGGGATAAAGGTTTTGATGGATTGAAGGATTTGAATGAGGGGTAGAAATTGTGTGCAAGTCCCCCTAGCTTAAATTTTATTTCTTTGCCTTTGGCTTCTTCTTCTTTGCATTTTTTTCTTTTTGTCCTGTGCGTTTTTTTTTTTGCTTTTGCATTATTTCGCACTTTGAATTTTTTCATTTTAAATTTTGCCTGGCATTTATTTTTTCCGTAGTGAGGCTTGCACACAAGCCATTGGTTTAGGATATTGGAAGGCTTGGAGGTTATTTGCTGAGCTTTGATTTAGAAAGGTTATTTCGCTAATGATGGTTTATGGATGATGGAGGGAGAGAGGAATAACTCCTGATCCAAAGTATGTCCTTTTTTCATTTTTTTTTTATTTTCAGATTTTTTTTAATTAATCAAAGTCATTTGGTGATTTAAGTTTCATCATCGAACTCGAAGCATAAATGACGGAGAAAGGCCAATGAAAAATAAAAATAAAAATGAAATGAAATGAAATGAAACTGGAAATGGAAAGGCTATAATAGATGAAAACCTATAATGATATAGACTCGATGGGAAAAGACATAAATAGCTTAAGGTAAGGACTCTCTGACTCTTCCTAGGAAACTAGAAATAAAAGACTAAGCCTTTGAATTGTTGATGCACTGCGCAAAAAAAAAAGGTTATTGGTGATGTCGGTTCTCGTTGTAGCAAATATTAGTAGTTTGTTGTCATCGACCATGTTTCGCAGCACAGTAATGGTACTTGACACTAGATGTCAAATGTTCAATGTTTCGTTGGAATTCGCTGTAGAAGTTTAGGTTTCACCTTTTGAATTTTTTCTTTCATGTGTAGGGTTCGGAGTAGACCCTAAGTGATCACGCCTCTATTGTAAAGGTGGCAGACCCTATGGAAGTGATCGCGCCTCTATTGTGAAGGCGGTCAAAAGTAATCTTCATGACTCGAAATGAAGTCGGAGTGGTGATAATGCGCTTGATGAGCTTTAGACTAGGCTCACATTTCTTCCTCCATTAGGCGTTCCTAAGTTGTAATCTCTCGATCGGTCATGAACAAAATCGAGTGGACCTCGGTTGTAAGATTCTAGAAATGCATTTCGAAATGAGAAATGGAAATGGGAAATAGGAATGAGAAATGGAAATGGGAATGAGAATTGGGAGATGATTAGAAACGGATATGATTTTAGACTAGGATGGGCTAACTATATGCAAATGCAGACATGAACTGGACTGGACTATGCAAACAGATTGAATGATTGGACTTTATTGAGTATTAGACTTTGCACTTACAATAAGCAGACTAGACTCAAAGCAGAGTAGACAAATAAAGGTGGTTAGACTTAGGGGTTGAACTTTTATAGTCCGAAAACTTAATTTTTATAGTCCAAAGACTGACTAGGGTTTACATATAATGCAAACTATATAGACCTAAGGAAATTTAAAAGTCCTAAGACTCAACTTTTATAGTCCTAAGACTGACTAGGGTTTACATATAATGCAAACTAGACCTAGGGAAATTTTATAGTCCGAAGACTGACTAGGGTTTACATATAATGGAAACTAGACCTAGGCAATTTTTATAGTCCTAAGACTGACCTTTATAGTCCGAAGACTGGCTAGGGTTTACATATAATGCAAATTAGACCTAGGGAAATTTTATAGTCCGAAGACTGACTTTTATAGTCCGAAGACTAACTAGGGTTTACATATAATGCAAACTAGACCTAGGGAAATTTTATAGTCCTAAGACTGACTTATATAGTCCGAAGACTGACTAGGGTTTACTATAATGCAAACTAGACCATGGAATTGTCGGAGAGTCCTTCAGGAAAAGGAGAGTTTGGATTGAAAAATAAAAAAATTTAAATTTGTGACTTAAATAGATGTAGGTGGGAAAGGCTTTAACGAGGCTAGGTTCAGACTCGAGTCTATGTCGTGATCTAGAAAGAGTATGCTCCTGAATTCTAGAAAATCCAATCATTAAACCTTGAATAATTTATTTTATTGAAGCGATCGGACATCGAGATGAGGATTCCTACGTATCCTTGCGGAATCAGAACATTCGTAGTTCTGGATCTGATTTGTTTTTTATTCCTTTTTTTTGTTCCCAAACTTTTTCCTAGGCCGCCCTTTCGGGTTTTCAACCTAGCGGGCTTGGACATACCTTGAAAAAGGAGTTAGGGTTGATGAAAGGGTGAGAGGTTTAAGGCTTAAGGTTTTAGGTTGTTGATGAAATATTAATTGGCTGGGCTAAAGTAAGGATCATAGATTCGGATTATAGGGATAAAGATTTTGGTGGATTAAAGGATTTGAATGAGGGGTAGAACTTGTGTGCAAGCCCCCTTGCTTAAATTTTTATTTCTTTGCCTTTGGCTTCTTCTTCTTCGCATTTTTTTCTTTGTGTCATGTGGATTTTTTTTTTTTTTGCTTTTGCATTATTTCGCACTTTGAATTTTATCATTTTAAATTTTGCCTGGCATTTATTTTTTCCATAGTGAGGCTTGCACACAAACTATTGGTTTAGGATATTGGAAGGCTTGGAGGTTATTTGCGGAGCTTTGATTTTGAAAGGTTATTTCGCTAATGATGGTTTATGGATGATGGAGGGAGAGAGGAATAACTCCTGATCCAAAGTATGTCCTTTTTTCATTTTTCTTTATTTTCAGATTTTTTTTAATTAATCAAAGTCATTTGGTGATTTAAGTTTCATCATCGAACTCGAAGCATAAATGATGGAGAAAGGCCAATGAAAAATAAAAATAAAAATGAAATGAAATGAAACTGGAAACGGAAAGGCTATTATAGATGAAAACATATAGTGACATAGACTCGATGGGAAAAGACATAAATAGCTTAAGGTAAGGACTCTCTGACTCTTCCTAGGAAACCAGAAATAAAAGACTAAGCCTTTGAATTGTTGATGCACTGCGCAAAAACAAAGGGTTATTGGTGATGTCGGTTCTCGTTGTAGCAAATATTAGTAGTTTGTTGTCATCGACCATGTTTCGCAGTACAATAATGGTACTTGACACTAGAAGTCAGATGTTCAATGTTTCGTTGGAATTCGCTGTAGAAGTTTAGGTTTCACCTTTTGAATTTTTTTCTTTCATGTGTAGGGTTTGGAATAGACCCTAAGTGATCACGCCTCTATTGTGAAGGCGGTAGACCCTATGGAAGTGATCGCGCCTCTATTGTGAAGGCAGTCAAAAGTAATCTTCATGACTCGAAATGAAGTCGGAGTGGTGATAATGCGCTTGATGAGCTTTAGACTAGGCTCACATTTCTTCCTCCATTAGGCGTTCCTAAGTTGTAATCTCTCGATCGGTCATGAACAAAATCGAGTGGACCTCGGTTGTAAGATTCTAGAAATGCATTTCGAAATGAGAAATGGAAATGGGAAATAGGAATGAGAAATGGAAATGGGAATGAGAATTGGGAGATGATTAGAAACGGATATGATTTTAGACTAGGATGGGCTAACTATATGCAAATGCAGACATGAACTGGACTGGACTATGCAAACAGATTGAATGATTGGACTTTACTGAGTATTAGACTTTGCACTTACATTAAGCAGACTAGACTCAAAGCAGGGTAGACAAATAAAGGTGGTTAGACTTAGGGGTTGAACTTTTATAGTCCGAAGACTTAATTTTTATAGTCCAAAGACTGACTAGGGTTTACATATAATGCAAACTATATAGACCTAGGGAAATTTAATAGTCCTAAGACTCAACTTTTATAGTCCTAAGCCTGACTAGGGTTTACATATAATGCAAACTAGACCTAGGGAAATTTTATAGTCCGAAGACTGACTAGGGTTTACATATAATGGAAACTAGACCTAGGCAATTTTTATAGTCCTAAGACTGACCTTTATAGTCCGAAGACTGGCTAGGGTTTACATATAATGCAAATTAGACCTAGGGAAATTTTATAGTCCGAAGACTGACTTTTATAGTCCGAAGACTAACTAGGGTTTACATATAATGCAAACTAGACCTAGGGAAATTTTATAGTCCTAAGACTGACTTATATAGTCCGAAGACTGACTAGGGTTTACTATAATGCAAACTAGACCATGGAATTGTCGGAGAGTCCTTCAGGAAAAGGAGAGTTTGGATTGAAAAATAAAAAAATTTAAATTTGTGACTTAAATAGATGTAGGTGGGAAAGGCTTTAACGAGGCTAGGTTCAGACTCGAGTCTATGTCGTGATCTAGAAAGAGTATGCTCCTGAATTCTAGAAAATCCAATCATTAAACCTTGAATAATTTATTTTATTGAAGCGATCGGACCTCGAGATGAGGATTCCTACGTATCCTTACGGAATCAGAACATTCGTAGTTCTGGATCTGATTTCTTTTTTATTCCTTTTTTTTGTTCCCAAACTTTTGCCTAGGCCGCCCTTTCGGGTTTTCAACCTAGCGGGCTTGGACATACCTTGAAAAAGGAGTTAGGGTTGATGAAAGGGTGAGAGGTTTAAGGCTTAAGGTTTTAGGTTGTTGATGAAATATTAATTGGCTGGGCTAAAGTAAGGATCATAGATTCGGATTATAGGGATAAAGATTTTGGTGGATTAAAGGATTTGAATGAGGGGTAGAACTTGTGTGCAAGCCCCCTTGCTTAAATTTTTATTTCTTTGCCTTTGGCTTCTTCTTCTTTGCATTTTTTTCTTTTTGTCATGTGGATTTTTTTTTTTTTTTGCTTTTGCATTATTTCGCACTTTGAATTTTATCATTTTAAATTTTGTCTGGCATTTATTTTTTCCATAGTGAGGCTTGCACACAAACTATTGGTTTAGGATATTGGAAGGCTTGGAGGTTATTTGTGGAGCTTTGATTTTGAAAGGTTATTTCGCTAATGATGGTTTATGGATGATGGAGGGAGAGAGGAATAACTCCTGATCCAAAGTATGTCCTTTTTTCATTTTTCTTTATTTTCAGATTTTTTTTTAATTAATCAAAGTCATTTGGTGATTTATGTTTCATCATCGAACTCGAAGCATAAATGATGGAGAAAGGCCAATGAAAAATAAAAATAAAAATGAAATGAAATGAAACTGGAAATGGAAAGGCTATAATAGATGAAAACCTATAGTAACATAGACTCGATGGGAAAAGACATAAATAGCTTAAGGTAAGGACTCTCTGACTCTTCCTAGGAAACCAGAAATAAAAGACTAAGCCTTTGAATTGTTGATGCACTGCGCAAAAACAAAGGGTTATTGGTGATGTCGGTTCTCGTTGTAGCAAATATTAGTAGTTTGTTGTCATCGACCATGTTTCGCAGTACAATAATGGTACTTGACACTAGAAGTCAGATGTTCAATGTTTCGTTGGAATTCGCTGTAGAAGTTTAGGTTTCACCTTTTGAATTTTTTTCTTTCATGTGTAGGGTTTGGAATAGACCCTAAGTGATCACGCCTCTATTGTGAAGGCGGTAGACCCTATGGAAGTGATCGCGCCTCTATTGTGAAGGCGGTCAAAAGTAATCTTCATGACTCGAAATGAAGTCGGAGTGGTGATAATGCGCTTGATGAGCTTTAGACTAGGCTCACATTTCTTCCTCCATTAGGCGTTCCTAAGTTGTAATCTCTCGATCGGTCATGAACAAAATCGAGTGGACCTCGGTTGTAAGATTCTAGAAATGCATTTCGAAATGAGAAATGGAAATGGGAAATAGGAATGAGAAATGGAAATGGGAATGAGAATTGGGAGATGATTAGAAACGGATATGATTTTAGACTAGGATGGGCTAACTATATGCAAATGCAGACATGAACTGGACTGGACTATGCAAACAGATTGAATGATTGGACTTTACTGAGTATTAGACTTTGCACTTACAATAAGCAGACTAGACTCAAAGCAGGGTAGACAAATAAAGGTGGTTAGACTTAGGGGTTGAACTTTTATAGTCCGAAGACTTAATTTTTATAGTCCAAAGACTGACTAGGGTTTACATATAATGCAAACTATATAGACCTAGGGAAATTTAATAGTCGTAAGACTCAACTTTTATAGTCCTAAGCCTGACTAGGGTTTACATATAATGCAAACTAGACCTAGGGAAATTTTATAGTCCGAAGACTGACTAGGGTTTACATATAATGGAAACTAGACCTAGGCAATTTTTATAGTCCTAAGACTGACCTTTATAGTCCGAAGACTGGCTAGGGTTTACATATAATGCAAATTAGACCTAGGGAAATTTTATAGTCCGAAGACTGACTTTTATAGTCCGAAGACTAACTAGGGTTTATATATAATGCAAACTAGACCTAGGGAAATTTTATAGTCCTAAGACTGACTTATATAGTCCGAAGACTGACTAAGGTTTACTATAATGCAAACTAGACCATGGAATTGTCGGAGAGTCCTTCAGGAAAAGGAGAGTTTGGATTGAAAAATAAAAAAATTTAAATTTGTGACTTAAATAGATGTAGGTGGGAAAGGCTTTAACGAGGCTAGGTTCAGACTCGAGTCTATGTCGTGATCTAGAAAGAGTATGCTCCTGAATTCTAGAAAATCCAATCATTAAACCTTGAATAATTTATTTTATTGAAGCGATCGGACCTCGAGATGAGGATTCCTACGTATCCTTACGGAATCAGAACATTCGTAGTTCTGGATCTGATTTCTTTTTTATTCCTTTTTTTTGTTCCCAAACTTTTGCCTAGGCCGCCCTTTCGGGTTTTCAACCTAGCGGGCTTGGACATACCTTGAAAAAGGAGTTAGGGTTGATGAAAGGGTGAGAGGTTTAAGGCTTAAGGTTTTAGGTTGTTGATGAAATATTAATTGGCTGGGCTAAAGTAAGGATCATAGATTCGGATTATAGGGATAAAGATTTTGGTGGATTAAAGGATTTGAATGAGGGGTAGAACTTGTGTGCAAGCCCCCTTGCTTAAATTTTTATTTCTTTGCCTTTGGCTTCTTCTTCTTTGCATTTTTTTCTTTTTGTCATGTGCATTTTTTTTTTTTTTGCTTTTGCATTATTTCGCACTTTGAATCTTATCATTTTAAATTTTGCCTGGCATTTTTTTTTTCCATAGTGAGGCTTGCACACAAACTATTGGTTTAGGATATTGGAAGGCTTGGAGGTTATTTGCGGAGCTTTGATTTTGAAAGGCTATTTCGCTAATGATGGTTTATGGATGATGGAGGGAGAGAGGAATAACTCCTGATTCAAAGTATGTCCTTTTTTCATTTTTCTTTATTTTCAGATTTTTTTTTAATTAATCAAAGTCATTTGGTGATTTATGTTTCATCATCGAACTCGAAGCATAAATGATGGAGAAAGGCCAATGAAAAATAAAAATAAAAATGAAATGAAATGAAACTGGAAATGGAAAGGCTATAATAGATGAAAACCTATAGTAACATAGACTCGATGGGAAAAGACATAAATAGCTTAAGGTAAGGACTCTCTGACTCTTCCTAAGAAACCAGAAATAAAAGACTAAGCCTTTGAATTGTTGATGCACTGCGCAAAAACAAAGGGTTATTGGTGATGTCGGTTCTCGTTGTAGCAAATATTAGTAGTTTGTTGTCATCGACCATGTTTCGCAATACAATAATGGTACTTGACACTAGAAGTCAGATGTTCAATGTTTCGTTGGAATTCGCTGTAGAAGTTTAGGTTTCACCTTTTGAATTTTTTTCTTTCATGTGTAGGGTTTGGAATAGACCCTAAGTGATCACGCCTCTATTGTGAAGGCGGTAGACCCTATGGAAGTGATCGCGCCTCTATTGTGAAGGCGGTCAAAAGTAATCTTCATGACTCGAAATGAAGTCGGAGTGGTGATAATGCGCTTGATGAGCTTTAGACTAGGCTCACATTTCTTCCTCCATTAGGCGTTCCTAAGTTGTAATCTCTCGATCGGTCATGAACAAAATCGAGTGGACCTCGGTTGTAAGATTCTAGAAATGCATTTCGAAATGAGAAATGGAAATGGGAAATAGGAATGAGAAATGGAAATGGGAATGAGAATTGGGAGATGATTAGAAATGGATATGATTTTAGACTAGGATGGGCTAACTATATGCAAATGCAGACATGGACTGGACTGGACTGGACTATGCAAACAGATTGAATGATTGGACTTTACTGAGTATTAGACTTTGCACTTACAATAAGCAGACTAGACTCAAAGCAGGGTAGACAAATAAAGGTGGTTAGACTTAGGGGTTGAACTTTTATAGTCCGAAGACTTAATTTTTATAGTCCAAAGACTGACTAGGGTTTACATATAATGCAAACTAGACCTAGGGAAATTTTATAGTCCTAAGAATCAACTTTTATAGTCCGAAGACTGACTAGGGTTTACATATAATGCAAACTAGACCTAGGGAAATTTTATTGTCCGAAGACTGACTAGGGTTTACATATAATGCAAACTAGACCAAGGGAAATTTTATAGTCCTAAGACTGAACTTTTATAGTCCGAACACTGACTAGGGTTTACATATAATGCAAACTAGACATAGTGAAAATTTATAGTCCTAAGACTGAACTTTTATAGTCCGAAGACTGACTAGGGTTAACATATAATGGAAACTAGACCAAGGGAAATTTTATAGTCCTAAGACTGACCTTTATAGTCCGAAGACTGGCTAGGGTTTACCTATAATGCAAATTAGACCTAGGGAAATTTTATAGTCCGAAGACTGACTTTTATAGTCCGAAGACTGACTAGGGTTTACATATAATGCAAACTAGACCTTGGGAAATTTTATAGTCCTAAGACTTACTTTTATAGTCCGAAGACTGACTAGGGTTTACTATAATGCAAACTAGACCTAGGGAAATTTTATAGTCCGAAGATTGAATTTTATAGTCCAAAGACTGACTAGGGTTTACATATAATGTAAACTGGACCTAGGGAAATTTATAGTCCGAAGACTGACTTTTATAGTCCCAAGACTAACTAGGGTTTACATATAATGCAAACTAGACCTAGGGAATGAATTGGGCCTAAATAGACTGAAGATTTAGATTGGATTAGACTTAGACTTAGATTATAATGGACTTGGAATAGACTTGGACTAGACTTCACATAAAGATGCAAATGGACTTAGATTTTGATATGAACTAAGCTTATATTGGCCTAAGATCGACTCTAATGCTAGTGAATATATGGACTCAAATTTAGACCGGCATAGGATGAATGCAAAATGGACTCTAATGCATATGGGCCTAGCATGAATGCAAGTGGATTAGATTGATTGGATTGGATTGAAGGTGTTTGGACTAGAATTCGTTTCTGAAAGGGACCCCTTATTTTTTATCTTTTGTTAGGAAAAGATGATGGATTTATTTTGAAAATATTTTTGTAAATGTCGTGTATGATGATGATTAGTAAATGCTTTTTGAAAAAGGTAGAATAGACATGAGTGGAGAATTGATTTTGAAAAATGTACGTATTTGAAATTGACTGAATATGGTAAGGTAGGATTGATAGGGAAGATTAGTTGAACAGCAGGGAGAAGGTAGACATGCATGACAATTCTAACTCTATCATGACCATTTTTCTAGATGCATTTTTTTAGGACAGACTAGACCTTGCAGGAAAAGACTGATTTTAATCTTTGATTAGGTGAGACCCCTAGAATGACCATGCTTTTTACGCGAATGCAGACATACGAACATAAGACTGAACATAGGATCGACCACCACAACGACTAAATAGACGAAAAGCATGCGATGCACAGACTGCATGCCGCGCAGCATAGCTGCGCGCGGCGCACAACCGTGCGTCTGGCGCGGGAGTGGTGCGCCAGGCGCAACTTAATGCGCTTGGCGCACTACTCCCTCGACATATTTTTCGGGGATTTAGGAGACGTTTTGGTCAATTGACGATCTATTGTTTGTTATTTAGACGCGATTTTAGGTACGACGCATAATAATGACAATTTGACATGTTAATAACAGGCAAAATTGCAATCACAGGCAAGTGTCATATAACATGGATGCAAAAGTTCTCAACCTAAAGTCCAGTTCTATGTTTGAAACTGTAGTCAGGTTTAGGTTCCGTCTGAAAAGGTCTATGGCTAAGAGATTGATTCCACGCTTTGTACCTCTGCTTAAAGAGGTGGCCACGTGTAAGACGCACTCCAGTTCTCAAGTCATGAACTAGAGAACAATGCCATGGTTGGGTAGGTTTGCTTATGACTAAGATCTAACACTATCGCTCAGGATGATTTTTGGAAGGACAAAGCGCAAACCCCCCGGGGGTGACCTCACGCATAGAACATGCGCTAATGAGGCAAGGTAGATTGTCCTTATGGTGGCTTAAACAATAGCCATGCATATGCAAAACTGTAATGTCATTCTAAAGCATAAAAAGCGTATGAAATGTATTTTTCGAGTTTCACCCACTCATTTTAAAAAAAAAAATTTTTTAAAATCCTCCACAGTGGAGTCGCCAAATTGTAGGCGTGTTTTTATTTCGCCTACGCGGGATGAGCACGTATTAGATTTGACTACCCCATTGTAAAGGTTTTTGTATTGAAAACGTTTTGAAGTCGCCAACAAGTCTTTAAAGGAAGACTCATAAACCTAATTGGATATTGAAAATTATAGGGACAAATTAGGGACTTATCCAGTGTAGATTTCCCCGTCTAGACTCCATAGATGGTCAAAATGAATCATAGATTGAGTTCGGCGGTTAGGGTACGAACAAGGTCATAATGAACCACATTCGCCCATTGTTGGCCTCTACTAAATATTGATTCATGTCAATTTTTATGCAATAGAATAACCAACTAAAATATTTCAACACCCTAAAAATAATTTAGTCTAGGTTGGTTCAAGAAGCACATAAAAAGACTATTTTTTAGTGATATCTTATTATGCAATCAATTTACAAGGTACCAAGCAGGTTGTCCAAATTAATCTGATTAATATTAGACCAGTTCTTTAGGTCTTGATTTTCAAAAATAACATGTGGGTGATAAAAATATTAAATCATGCATAGAACAATCTGATAATATGTATAGGGCAATCAGGCAAGCATATAATAATGTATGAAAATAAATAAAAAGAAGGAAGGATTAGAATATACAGTAGAACGATTTTATACCAAAGATCTACATTATGAAATATATGGTTAGTAACTTCAATATAAAAATAGGAATTTATTCAAGGACCCTCAGGATTATATTGTGGCTTGGGTCTGCGAGATTGACAACCTTCGGGACGAGCAATCGTGAAGCCTGAAAGTGTGAATGTCTAAAAGATTTGAATGTATGTATCAAAATATGTGTTTGTATGTCTGAAAGTATGAGTTTTTGTAGGGAGGTTTTGTAGAGAGGTTCGTAAATATATTCGTAGAGTTCGAAGTGTTTAAGTGTGAAAAACCATTTTTTAATTCGGAAAATCGAAGCCTATTTATTGGGAAAACGAATCTGCACTTCACGCGCCATTTGCGCCATGCGCAGGATGACGTGTCACGCGTAAATCCACGTGTCAGGCGCAGATTGGCGCGCCAGATGCAGCATGTCCTGTAGAAAGTGTACACGTGGTACGCGCTTTGAAAAAGATGCGTCTCACACAGAGAAGTGTGCTTGGCGCAGGACTCTATATGACACATAAGTCTACGTGGCAGTCTTGTGCGCTTGGCACACTCCTGTCCGCTCAGCGCACTGCCTTGCATTTGATACGTTTTGACAACTTTTTGATAAATACGCGTTTTAAAGATTTTCTTTTATCTTTTAACTCAGGAAATCTGATTTTACGGGATAAAATCCGATTTTATTATAAAAAATATATTTGAAAATATTTATTTATTAAAATAAAACAATTAATTATCAATGAATAATGAAATGGCTTTTCAAAGAGGTGGGCTCAAAATACAATTAATTATCATTGATAATTAATTGGGCTTTAAAATAGGACTTTAACACTTTTCGAAATAGTTTTGGGATGGCTCTTCGGACTGCTCTGCCCTTGGGTCGGACCAATTAAGACCGCGGTATGTTTCGTCATTGGGCCCTTAAATTGGGAGAGACGATTATGTATCTACACTAAGTGAAAAAAACTGTAAACCTACTAGGAACATAAAAAAATTAAACTAAGTACTAAGAGACCTGAAAACAACAAAATATAAACTAAGAACAATAAAACTAATCATTTACAACTTTACGAAACTGAACTTGATTTTCAATTCGGCTTGGAACTCATGAGCAATTAATTCTGGAAACTTGTGCAAATCAAAGAAGAGTTGTTTGCCTCATTATTCCCCCATTTGGCATCATAAAACATAAGCAAGTTCCAGTAAAGTAATCTTTACCATCACGAGACCATTAGATATTTTAAATGGTTAGAAACATGGTTAGAAACAAGGTAAAATTCTCCAGTTGTAATCTCAGAATATTAGCCATCAAGTTACAGTTAGGATCACAAGAGAAAATAAAAAGAGACACAGTTCCATCTTAATATGTTGCATGAAAAGAATAGTTTCATTCCCATTTCTAATTTCATAATTACAAAATGAAATAAAAATGAAAAAAAAGGAAAAATAAAAAAACCAACAAAACAATACTAAAAGAACACCAAAGTGAATGGAATAGAGTAGGTTAGGCTAGGCTAGGGTAGGATAGCTCTATTTACAGTTATTTCAGGAGCTTCATCTTCAATCACCTCATCAATAGTAATTCTTTGAAAATCCTGGAGGATCACTTCTTTATCCTTCTGCAAGGTGTCCACAATGGATTTCAGAGTGAGTTCCATTGAATTCATATGGTCCTGTTGTTGACACATAATCGTGTCTTTCCATTTTAGATCCGATGATGAAACATACCGCGGTCTTAATTGGTCCAATTCAAGGGGAGAACAGTCCGAAAAGCCAGCCCAAAACTATTTTTAAAGTGTTAAAGTCATATTTTAAAGCCCAATTAATTATTCCTAATAATTAATTTCATTTTGAGCCCATAAATAAAAGTTTTGATCCCAATCCTTTGAAAAAGCCCAATAATAAATTATTCATGATAATTAAATATTTTATTTTAATAAGTATTTTCATATATATTTTTATAATTTAAATCATATTTTCTGATTTAAAATATAAAAGAAAAACGTATAAATGCGTTTTACAAAAAAAAAAGTTGTCAAAACGTGTCAAAAGCAAGGCGGTGCGCTTAACGCACCAACAAGCGCCTAGCGCACCGACGTGCGCCAAGCGCACAAGCCACGCTGTGTCAGGCACACCAATGTGCGTCTGACACGTATCCCTGTGAGTCACACAGAGTCATGCGCCTGGCGCAGCCCTCCGTGCGACACGCAGGCTGTCAATTCTATCTTTTTTAAAGCATGTGCCACGTGTACGGAGCTGATTGGGCATGTTGCGTCAGGCCCACCTATGTGCGTGTGACACGTGTAATTGTGCGGCAATCAGAGACGTGCACTTGGCGCACTCTCTGCATGACGCTCAGGTTTCAGTTTCTTATAAATAGGCTTGATTTCCCGAATTAAAGGGACCATTTTTTCATATATTTTCATACGACTTTACACTTCGAATTATACGAACATACTTACGAATTCTCTCTACAAAACTCATACTTCCATACTTTTTAACACAAAAACACATACAAACAAATAATTTCATAGATACATACATCCATATTAATTTTCAGGCTCACGATTGCTTGTCTCGAAGGCTGTCAATCTCTCAGACCCAAGCCACGATCTTTAATCTCTCAGACCCAAGCCACATTCTAACCTCCTTTTTCTTTTTATTTATTATTCATATGCTTATGCATGATTGTGTTTTTATGCCTTCATCACCTCACATGTTATTATTGCTAATCAAGACCTAAAGAATTGTTCTAATCTTAATCAGATAATTTGGACAACCTATTAGGTCCCTTGTAATTTTGATTGCCTAATAACATATCACTAATAAATAGTCTTTTATGTGTTTTCTAAATGAACCTAGAGTAAAATACTTTTAGAGTGCATGAAAATATTATCTGGTTGTTCTTTTACATAAAACTTGACATGAATCGATGTTTAGTAGAGCCCAGCAATGGGCGAATGTGGTTTATTATGACCGTATTCGTACCCTCACCCTCGAACTCAATCTATGGTTCATTGACCATCTATAGAGTCATGACGGGATAATCTACATTGGATAAGTCCCTAAGTTGTCCATTTGATTTTCCAATAGCCAATTTGGTTTATGAGTCTTTCTGTAAAGACTTGTTGGCGACTTCAAAGCGATACTAATAGTGTTCGATCTTAGTCATAAGCAAGCCTACCCAACCATGGTATTGTTCTCTTGTTCCTGACTTGAGAACTGGAGTGCGTCTTACACGTGGCCACCTATTTAAGCAGAGGTATGAAGCGTGGGATCAATCTCTTAGTGATGGACCCTTTTTAGCCTTTACCTAAACCTGACCATATTTGAATGTAGATCTGGACTTTAGGTTGAGAACTTCTTGCATCCATGTTATATGACATTTGCTTGTGATTGCAATTTTCGCCTGCTATTATTTTGTCAAAACCTTTGTTATTCGTTGCGCCTAAATCGCGTCTAAAAAAAACATCGTCAAAATAGTCTGAACCTTCGTCGAATTGCCAAATTGCATGTCGGGGGCCAGTGCGCCAAACGCACGAACGTGCGCCTTGCGCACCGCTCCTGCACCGGACGCAAAAGCTTCGCGTTGAGCGCACGATGTTGTGCGGCGCGCAGCCTTTATGTCTCATGCTATTGCCAATTCGACTATAGTTCACGTCGAAAGGAAAGTAGTAAAGAAATCCTTCATAATGTCATGTTTGTCGTCGTGTCTCGGAATTATGTGCAGTTTGCCAAAACCTCAGCTAAATTTCTGAAAAACATGTCGGGGAGTAGTGCGCCAAGCGCATTGAGTTGCGCCTGGTACACTGTTCCCGCGCCAGACGCACATTTGTGCGCCGCGCGCAACAGTGCTGCGTGGCATGTAGTCTGTGCATCGCATGGTTTTGGTCGATTTAGTCGTCGTGGCATTCTTTTCGTCTGCATTCATGTAGAGTCATAACCGTCCTAAGAGTCTGTTTGTCTGAAATTTATCTCGCCTAATTCAAACATAAAAAAAATCGATCTTTTCGTGCAAAGTTGAGTCTGTCCTAAAAATAGGTGCATCTAGAAAAGTGGTCATGGTAGAGTTAGAATTGTCATGCATGTCTACCTTCTCCCTGCTACCCAACTAGTATTCCCTATCAATTCTACCCAGTCATATCAACAAATTTCAAAAAACTTACATCTTTTAAATCAATCCTACACCCTCTTCTATTCTACCTTTTTCGAAACGATTTACTAATCATCATAACACCACAAATTCAAGAATTTTTTTTTTAAAAAAATGAATCCATTATCTGTTCCCAATAAAGAATAAAAGAAAATCAGGGTCCTTTTCAAAAATGAATTCCGAAAATTCTAAGCCGATCCAAATACCTGTAATCTAATCCAATCAAACCGATCCCAATTTATTTGCATTCAAACCGATTGATCTTTAGAGTTTCAGATATGGTATTAATCCTTGTTGCGCCTGCATTGGAATTGAGGATCGCCTTGTTGGATGCATATAAGAATTTAGAGTTCAGAGTTGTGAGCCATAAATTCCTTTGATGTCCATTATGAGAATTGACTTGGTGGATTATTTTGGTATTACAAACGTGAGAACTATAAAATTGAATTTTAATATCAGCTGTCTTACTTTTATGATGATCTCATGAAGAGATCAAATCACAAAGTTAAACAATATATTGAAAGTGTGATACTTCATATCTTACTTTGTGTCTCATCTATGAAGACTTAAGTTATCTACATTTCCTCATAGTATCTGGTTAAAATTTAAATTTTTATGGGGATGGCAGACACTTGATTGTTGTGTTTTAAGTCCTGATATGTGTGATCTGATTCAGCTTTAGCTCAGTTGGTAGAGTGGAGGAATATGCTTCGTCAAAGAGATAATTGTTAGGTTGCTGATTCAGCTTGCCCCTGATTTCTTTTATCTCAACTCTAGGCATGATTGTTCTCCTTTCTGACAACTTTGGCTTTTGTTAACATATTATTAGCATACTTGAATTATTACAAGGATAAAGCTTTCCAACCTAGTGGAATATTGTTGGAACAATTAGTTCTTTGACTATTTCTGCAGCCATTGAACACAAGCCGACCTTAGCTCAGTTGGTAGAGCGGAGGACTGTAGCTGGTCAATCACACACAGGTAATCCTTAGGTCGCTGGTTCAAATCCGGCAGGTCAGATTTTTGTCTCTTTTTTTTCGCCTTGCTCTCTAGCATGCTTTTTAAGATTTTATCCGTAAGCCTTTGGTTGCAGATGTCTGTGCTCTGAAGCAAGTAGAACATAATCTCCTTGTGAAATCCAAGATTATGATGGAATTTCTGTGCCTTATTAGTTATTTACTAGGATTGGCCTTAGCTGAGTTGATAGAGGCCGTAGAGCAGAGGACTGTACTTTGTTCCTGAGCTGCAGAAAATCCTCATGACACACTAGTGGAAAAAACTGCTTTTGCTACTTATCAAATGCTCCGGTTAACTAATCAACCCGAGCAATTGTGAAAAATTTAATTTAAAAAATTCATAAATGCTCGGGTTGATTAGTCAACCGGAGCATTTGATGTCAAATGCTCCGGTTGACTAATCAACCCGAGCATTTGCATTATTTCCCTCTTATAATTTTCGAGTTATTATTTGAACGCTTCCTATATCCCTCCCTCTCTCGTATCAATTCTTCATCATTTTCCTCTCAATTGAAACCCTCGCACTAAACACCTCCGCCGTCGTCCCTCAGCCTTCCTTCGCTCCCTCCGTCCCTCGCTACCGTCGTCCTCCCTCCGTCCCTTGCTCAATCCCGTCGCCTAACTGAAATCCCAACACGTCTTCGCTCCCTTCGTCCCTTGCTCAATCCCGCCATTAACGGCACCGTCAAATCACAAGGCTTCGACCTCGCTCAATCAGTACCTGAATCTTCAACCTCCAAACGCCTTCTGGTTTTATTTTCTCCTAATTTCTAGGTTTTTCTGAATTACTCGAGATAATACTAGGGTTTAATCTAATTGGATTGTTCGATCATTTCTCTAAGTCGTCTTCCTTCCATTTCTAGGTTTCCTTGTCCTCCTCCATCATGTTTTAGATAGTTTTATGCCCTAGAAGCTTCGCCAGCGTTCAACACCCGACTATGGTCGAAATTCTTCATCTCAGCTCAATGCCCTAAGCTTCGTCGACGTTCAACGCCCTAAGTCTGACTTGGTAAGGTCAAATGCTACTTTTACGTTCGTGAATATGCATATGTGAAAGAGCAACATGTTCATGGTTTCTGTAGACAACCGCTAAGTTTGGTTTGGTTTCCTATTTTTTCCCTTGGCATATGTGATTCTTCTGCTTAACGTCTTCTTCATTTTATGCCAGACAGATATTAAAATGTACAAGCTTGTTGGTGAAGAGAGGTTCTTACTCTGGCAGTATCTAGCATAGAGTTGCAGGTCTTTACACCCTTTTGCTTCCCAGGCGATTACATTATTTTATTTATATGGTCTTCTTTGGATATAGTCCAGAATAGTTCTGAATTGCCTATGTCAAATGCTACTTGTTGAATTTACAAATGAGGATGTCAAATAAAAGGATAAGCCATTATTGCTTGTTTCTCCTAATATGATGTTATCTGTGTTATAGTTCACCATAGTCCTGTCGAGTTCTATGAGTTTGTGCATTCTTGCATATGAGATTATTATTAGTCTTCTTTCTTTACTATGTACCTTAACCTGTTTATATCTCCGCTTTTTATGTGAAATAGTCACATCTTGTATCCTCCAATTGAACTAGTAAGTTGCATAATTGAAGATCAGAATGCTCTTGTACTTCAATTGGGATTTAGTTTTGGTTGGAACTTTTTCCTTTCACTTGTTGGAACTTGGAAATGTGTTTTGGAGGTGGAATAATATTAATGGCGTGGAAAGTGATAGTGCTATAACATACACTGTTTCCAGCTAAGATTGTATCGTCAAGATTTATTGATCAATTAATTTCCTCTTATTGTTATCTCAAGCTTCTTGGCCACTTTGTTGTATGTAGTATTGAAATGCTTTAAGTTGTTCATAGCTAATTGTTTTATTAAAATCTAACTGCCCAATCTTGACTGGCATAAGTTAAACTATTTCTGAAAGTACCATGGGCAAGTCTACCCTAAGTAGTAATCTGTGGTTGTCTAATGTAATGTATGTCAATTCATATCTCTTAAGCGCTCCTGTTTTTCTCTTGATTTTCCTGTATCTGATTTCTTTCTAACTTGTGCTCTGTTTTCTTAAGAATGTAGGGTAGACTTCCTCATTTAGGTGATATTGCTGCTGTATATGGATGACTTTATGGTAGTTGCCATCATTGTGGTGTAACACCTAGCTGGAGATGTGTTTCTGAAACAGTATCTTGCGAATAATTTTGTATTAGATTCTTGTCCATGGTTGATCTTGTTATAGCTTCAATTTGACCGCTAATCCTGCATCTATTATGTTCAGCGTGTGGCTTGCCTTTTGAAGAAACTTGTACGAGAGATTGAGCGTCGGGTGTCAAATCAAGCAGATAAAATAAAAAATGTAATCTACTCAAAACATGCATTCATTGTGTTTAAAATATTCACTGTAAGCCTTGGATTTTATACTTCTGATGATTACAACAAAATAATCTCTGCAAGGTTTGTGAAGGCAAGTATTAGTCAAAAGTGAGAGCCCTTAAGACGCTTGTTGTTGGGGCTGCTGGAGAAAGTTAGGTAGTCTCTGCTTATTTTTAAAATCTCATGAGTGTCTACTATTTATAGAAATTGAGTGATTTTTTTTCCTCTATCACTTCTTTGTTAGGTTGATGTAAACCATCTTCGGCAAACAAAGGTACGCTGTTATTGTTGCTATTAGTGGTTCTTACTTCTAAATGCCTCCTACACGGTACCGTGTTTTGATAGAATTTTGATTGTCAATATTGATTTTGTAGAGATGAGACTTTGAAAATATATTTCCACTTGTGCATTGTTTGTTTGTTTTTTATGTTGATGGCTATCTGTGCTTGGATTGATTGTTAGAATTTTGCTAATTTCTTCAATCTTTATCTTTCCTTTGGCAAAATTCATCCAAGATTAGATAAATTAATTTCTGTTTATCCAAGATTAGAACAATAATAATTTAAAATATATATATATATATATATATATATATATATATATATATATATATATATATATATATATATATATATATATATATATGAGCTACTGCTACTGTATTTATAAACATTAATTCCTCTTAAAAAAAATAAAAAGTGGTAAGTGTTTATTCATAGAAAAAAAATCTGATTAGAGGGTAAGAAGTAAGAACAACAAAAGCAGAACATAAGGGAAAAAAAAGGAGAGGAGAAGGTTAAAAAAAAAGGGAAAAAAAAGTGGCAGAGTGAGGACAACAGAACAAAAGAATAAAAAGGTAAAAAGGAGAGAAGGTTAAAAAAAGAGACAAAAAACTCAAAAAAGAAAACACGTGACTAACTCTTGAGGTACTCTTTATTTCTCTCTTTCATGGTTCATATAATTAGTGGAAAATTGGATGTGTGAGTTTTGATGCTTTAGTTGAAATTTGGATGTGTAAATTCTGATTTTTAAAGTGAAAATTGGTTGTGAGTTTTGCTAGTTTAAATGAAGGTGTGTGCGTTTTGATGGTTAAGTTGAAAATTGGATGTGTAAATTTTAATGGTCTACTGAAAATGACCATTACAGAAATTAATTATTATATCATAGGTGATTTTCAAGTACATTAAAATAACAATGAATATTGAGCATGTATATTTTTTCTGACTGTTGCTTATGAATCTGCAGACAATGAGCCTGAGTAGCCTAGCAGTCCATCTGTGAACAGTTCTGAAGAGAAGGGCACTGCAGTGGTGCTTGAAACCAAGTGCAATCTGTATGTTAAGGTACTATCTGAAAGAAAATCTTTCCTTGGAATCCTCCTCTTTCGAATGCATATTCTACCCCATTAATCTTAGTTTTGATATATCATCCACATAATTCCTTGAGGGGGATTGAGAAGTGGGTTTTAGTGTCACACATTTTCTGCTTTGCTCTTTGATAATGAGATGACATTTTCTTATTCAAACTGTAGCTTTTGCTCTTTATTTATTACATGTATTGGCTTTCGTCTCACAGGAAGAGTTCAATCATGCCCTGATCTTATTCAAACTCTAGCTTTTGCTCTTTATTTATTACCTGTATTGGCTTTCTTATTGACTATATCAGGCACTGATTTTTTCATGAATGCCTCCTATTGAAACACAGTATTATAGTCAGGTATCCTTGTGCTTTCTTGACTTTTGCTTGTAACTTTTTAGTTTTAGCAGGGTTACAGAATCTCAGAATCTCGGAAACACTTGCTTTATGAATAGCGCTCTTCAGTGTGTGGTGCATACTGCACCTCTTGTTGAGTATTTTTTACAAGACTATTCTGATGAGATAAACAAGCAAAACCCATTGGGAATGCATGTATGCATTGTGTATTTTCTTCGTTTTGCATATTTGAGTCTTTATGTAGAGTTAATTGAAGTTTGAGATATTTAGCATGTGCTTTGTTATACTCTTACTATGTAGGGTGAGCTTGCCATGGCATTCGGTGATCTATTGAGGGAAATGTGGTCTTCTGGCGGCACAACAATCGCACCACGTCATTTTAAAGGGAAACTTGCTCGCTTTGCTCTCCAATTCAGTGGGTATAATCAGCATGAGTCTCAGGTCATTGCTTGTTTTACTGCTCATTTATTTGCATACATATTGATTGTGTGTTGATTGAATGAAAATATATAGTTTTAGTGTAGGACTATTGCATGCATATTTTTCAGTTGTTTTGTGCTTCCATGCGAGGACACAGGATTACTGTGTACTATACAATGGGCACATCTATAGACAGTCCACACTCCAAAAATATGAAGACATCTATAGACAATCCACACTCCAAATTTTTAGTGTTTGTGTTTCTTTGAACCCATAATTGTATTTCTTATAATTTGCAATTGTTGTTTATTTGTAGTATTTCTTGTATTCAGGAACAAAAATATTAGAAATATAACTTTTTACCTATATATAATTGATTATGTATTAATTTAGCATAAAAAAAAAAGCAAAAATTTTTTTTTTTTTAATATTTTTTTGGGCCTCAAATGCTCCGGTTTTCCTTAAAAATCGGAGCATTTGTGTTGCCAAATGCTTCGGTTGCAACCGGAGCATTTGTAAGAGTCTCAAATGCTCGTATGGCATCTGCTACGCGTGCAATACGGAGCATTTGCGGCCTAAAAAACCGGAGCAATTGAGGTTTTTTCTACTAGTGACACTATCCACTCCTCTGACCTTTTCATTCTGTCTGATTTCTGCTTACAGCTTTGCCAGCTGCTGCACATTCTAGACAAAATGGTGGTGGTTTGGTTTCCCTCTAATTGTTAGAGTCTATGATGTTGGTGTTTGGAGTATTCAGATTTGGGGAAGATGTTGTCTACAGTTCAGATATTCAGATTTGGGGAAAATGTTGTCTACAGTTCAGATATTGTCTAGAGTGTAATGTGTGTGTTAAGTTAATATTGGCAAAAATTGTTATACAGGAGTTATAATTACTTTATGTATTTGTTGCTGGTCAATATCATTTAATGAGACATTTGTTGCATACTGCTTCTTGTTGTGTTGTCGTTGTACAGCTTTAGCAAGTTGTACGTTTTTTTTTTAAAAGAAAATATTAGCAAATGCTCCGGTTGTTAAGGGAAAACCGGAGCATTTGAGAACACAAATGCTCCGGTTTTCCCTTAAAAACCAAAGCATTTGAGAACACAAATACTCCAGTTTTCCCTTAAAAACCGGAGCATTTGTTGGTTAAATGCTCCGGTTTTTCAAACAACCGGAGCATTTGTAAAATGATCAAATGCTCGTATGACGTCTGCTACCAGTCAAATACAGAGCATTTGTGGCCTTTTTAACCGGAGCATTTGAGCATTTTTCCACTAGTGCATCTTAAGCCCATCTAAGATTGAGTCCTTGCATTCATTTTAGGCCTATTTGCATCAGAGTCCATCTTGGGCCCATATAAGTCTAGTTCATGTCAAAATCTAGGCCCATTTGCATCTTTATGTGAACCCTTTTCTATATCAAGCCCAGTCAAAGTCTAATCCCAGTCCATTTCAATCTAAGTCCAAACCTAGTCCATTTTTAATGTCAAGCCCATGTGCATCTCCAAGTCTAACTTCAAACCAACATAGGACTAAGTCCAATGTTATGGCCCAATTCATACCCTAAATCTAATCAAATCCGATTCCAAACCATATAGAACGAAGTCCAAATTCTAAAATATAAAACCTCTAAGCCTAGCGAAGCTAGCACTTCTTAAAAACTATATGCAAATCCCGAGTTTAGCGAAGCTACTCACCCTTTAAGACCATAATGACACCCTTTAGACCTAGCAAAGCTCGTCATCCCCACACTAGTGGAAAAAACCTTATCTGTCACTTAGTAACAGATTCGGTTTTTACAAAACTGCATCCGAAAATCATTAAAAAAAAATGGGAGGGAAAGCTGGGCGGAAAATTTGATCCGATCTTTTAGTGAACCGGATCAGATTTTAGAAACCGCTCCGGTTTTCTAAAATCGGATCCGGTTCACAAGACCGGATCAGATTTTTCGTTATTTTTTCTAAAGGAAAAACCCGCGTTTTCCCTCCTTCACCCAATTTCATTTCTCGTTCCTTTGTCTGCTTGCTCCCTTAGCTTAGACCCTTGCTTTAATTCTCCCTCCCACGCCTCTCTTATCCCCCATTCTAAACCCCTCTCTCACTCATCGTCCAACGTAAATGGGCAAGATTTCCTCCTTTCTCTCTCTCACTCATCCTCTTCCCTCCCTTGTCTATCTCTCTCTCACTATTTTCTCTCCTCTCACGAACGAAGCAACCTCCTCTCTTGTACTGTTCTTCGTTCGTTCGTCGATCTTCACCTCGTCGTTCATCTGCGAAGACAAACAAAGCCAGATCTTCACCTCGTAGATCTCTCTCAGCCTCTCGGCGTTCATCTCGCCAGCACTTCTCCTCTCCTCCCTCGTCGTTCATCTTCGTCGCTGCAGATCTCGAGGTTTTTCGTTTTTAGTTACTGATTTTTGTTTCGTATTTTAATCTCGTTGTAATTCCAGATTTAAGTTAATATTTTTCGTTATTTTATTTTCGTTTGTAATTCGCAGATCTAGGTCAAATTTATTTCTTTGTAATTAGACTGAAAGGTTGATTTTCGCTAAATTTCTCTATTTTTTCGTTTGATTTCTTTTTTATTTTCATTTATATCATCGTTTTTTGTATTTCCGTTCAATTTATTTTTTGGTTGATTTTCTTTAAAATCTGGGCTTTGTAATTTATTTCAATTTTATGGTTTATGTTTCCTTTTTGTGTAATTTTGTCTATTTATTGTAATTTATTTTCATAATTTATGTAATTTGTGTTGAATTTTCGTTTTTTTGTTCATATGTTTTGTATACATATTCTGTTCTTTTTAACATATTGTTTTGTGTAATTTTGTAAACTGTATAAGTATAACCTTGTTTCAAGTTTTTGTTTTTAGATAGTTTTTGTTTTGAACATGATTGTTTATATTTTTCATTTATTTTGTTTGTTATGATTGTAGATTGTGGCATTGTTGCTTGAGAATGGGGTTGATGTCAACTCCAGAAACTATTGTGGGCAGGTGGGAGATTATTATTTTTTATTTTTTTTAGATAATTTGGTTTTGGGTTTGGTAATTTTTGTGGGTTTTGTTGATTTTGATGTTTTTATAGATGATCACTGATTAAAGTTGCTTTTGAGCTCAAAAATCTTAAATTTTGTCATTTTGTGGTCCCTAAAATTGTTGTCCATTTAATTGTTGAGGCTATTATGGTTATTAGAGTGAAGATAGAATCTGAGTGATAAGTTAATTTTTTCATGAATTCAATTGAAGACGGCGTTGATGCAAGCGTGTAGATATGGGCACTGGGAGGTTGTGCAAACTCTTCTGCTCTTCAGATGCAATGTGAGTTTTTAACTGCAGAGTATCAATTAGCATATGGAAGGATGCAATCTATGTAGTTTTAAGTACATTTGTGTTTGACTTGTGTTTTTATGTTTTCTATCTAGTATCTACTCAATTTGGAGTTTTGTTATATGAAATTTTACTTCCTTGTTTTAGGTTACTAGAGCAGATTACCTCAGTGGGAAAAGAACTCTCCACTTTGCTGCTGTCAATGGTCATGTGAGATGCATAAGGTTGTTGTTTGCTAATTTTGTCCCGAGTGCGCCTTTGGACTCTTTGAATGCTCTAAGTGTTGAGGGTGGTGAAGGATCGAATTTTAAAAATAGGTATGACCATGGGCATTTAATTCATATACCTCTCTGGGTTACTTAGGGCAGTCAGTTTAATGAATTTGACAATGACGCCAATACTTGTTAATTGCCAATTCTCAAACAAGGACAAAGAGGGAAGTAACTGAAGACAAAGGAGTGGAATTAAAGAATTTGTAATTATGAAAAATGAGTATCTGTTTCCGTAGAGGAGGAAGTTTTTATATACAACAAAGCTGAGTTAGGAAACTTACTAGCAAAGTGAGCTGATGTTCTCAGATACATTAAACAAACTCTAACATTAAATAGCTATGTCTTGAGCACCAACTTAAGTTGGAAGGTGTGTAGGCAATTTAAACTAGCAGAAAATTGAGTCATGTTGAGGCCAAATGAGGGATTTAGTCTTTATATCTTCCAATTGACCCTATGTAGGAATAAAAGAAAGATTTTGGCTACTAAACGTCTTACAACCAAGGCTATAGCTCTCACGGAGAAAAAAATGGATATGAGTTTAGGTAATGTCTATGACTGTATTTATAAATTATGTAGGTTAGAGACGGTAATAGACCATTTGTTGGGGTTTTTAATGGCTTTATTTTATGTCTTGTGCAGATGATATCATTAAGATGTCGAGTAAAACAAATGTTGGCAAGCTGAAGAAGCTGAGGGCTTCTGTATGGTGTATTTTAGATTAGTGTTATTGGTTTATTGATGCTTTAGGGTAATTATTGTGATATAAGTCTTGGTGACTGACATTTTTCTTTATAAAATGTAGCTTGCAGAATAAACATAGGAAAACTACTAATGGACAACAAGATAGATCTTTGAAGATACGACAATATATGAACTCGAGGTCTACTATGAGGCAGTTTGGTGCTAAGGCCTTTGCTTTTGTCCAACTAGTTTAAGAATGATCACATAATTTATAGGTTTCTCGTGTGAATTTTTATATTGAGCATTGCCTTATGTTTACTACTGCATCTAGGGGGTTCTTGCCCAGAAATGGTCCAACTTTCAGGGAAACAGATTTCCTCTAGCGTCTGATGCTGCTGCTCGTAAGCATTTCGAGAGGAACAAAAAGGACAAAGACTCCAAGTTCAGGTTGATTTTGGTCGAGAGCAGGATCCACAGACTTACTCGTTACTACAAGAAGACAAAGAAGCTCCCACCAGTCTGGAAATAGTGAGTTTTTGTCTTTGTTCAGATTGCTTAACCTTCTGCTTCCGTTGCGAAATTGTTGCATGAGCTGTTAATAACTCAATTTTCTACTTGCAGCGAGTCTACATTTCCTTCATAATTTGTAACAACCCTGAATTTCCATTTTCTTTAGAAAACATAACAGAGTACAAAACATGGACAATTCAAGAGCTGTTATGCCGCGATTATTAAACATTTAATAACCGCAAGGCGAAAGATATTAATATTAATACTAATACATAAATCTATTATTAACTATTACAACTAAAAAGGAAATGTAATTAATTAATACACTCCTATAACAAACCATAATTCTAAACTATTGCAGCGGAAGTCTTAACTTTAATAAATCTACATCTAAGTGAAGTCAACGCTCTCACCCCAATATAAGCTAGTCACCATCAAGCCCTGCACATTGAAGACATGTAATATCAGCCAAAAGGCTGAGCAAGATTTCATACCAATAACAACTTTGAGCTATCCAATGTACAGGTGGAATACATACATAGTATTCCACAAAATCATTTCACTTGTACAACATTCAACTTGAATATAATAGACAACCTTCAATAATTCAAATCCACTTTACTTGCTTTCTGAACCATTCTGTAAATCACTCAAATATAACTCCTTTGAAATCTGTGAGTAGGAAGTAATAAAAATCCAATAAGCTAGCTAGGCTCACTAGATAAGGTAAACACCAAAGTCACTAGTATGCATACCCCTAACTTGATAACGTATCAAGAAGGAAGACGAATGACAAGAGTATTGATCAATATACTCCCAACTACTAAAATAAATTGTTGAGACACTGTTAACTCAACATACTTCCATACTCGAGGATACCGCTTACCGGCAACCCCACAATTTATACAAACTTAATAAACTTAGTAACAATGAGGAACTTCCTCCTTTTAATAATCTCAAACTTGTCTCACGAGGAACTTCCTCCTTTTAATATAATTCTCTTAAATAATCTCATAAATTATTTTGATATAAATATCGTCAAAACAATTGAAAACTCCATAAATAGCATCGTAAAAACGATTCCAACTCAATATAAATCACAAATCAATATGAAATACTTTCTGAAATAATTTGTACAAGCTTAGTATGAAATCTTACCTTATTAGCAAACCATAGTCAACCAATCTCAATCACAAGTCAAAAAGATTCTTCTACGAACCCGGAATCTACAATATAATAATAGTATAGTATAAGTCACTTGACTATACTTCACATAATTCACATACAAATAACCTAACCTAGTTAATGAGCTTTAACTAGTTTTGAAAACGACTCAACGTAAAAAGAACACAAAAGTCAACATAAGTCAAACTAGTCAAACTGGTCTACAGAAGTCAAACTATAAACACTACTAACTATATGTAAACCTTTTTCTCCATCTTACATTATATTACTAACAACTATACAACAACAACAAAAACGACAACTACTACTACTACAAGTTCATCATATATAAAATAGTTCAACTATAATTCAACTTAGAATTTAAACTAACAACTAACAATTAATCCACCATGTTCAAGAATTTAAGAATACTATTTGAACTCATTATAACTACAATAATCCCAATTGTAATTCAACTAATAACTCAAACTAAGAAACTAACCATAAATCAAATCTAATAAGAATTCAAAATAAATTCCAAAAGTAATAATTTTGCAACCTAAACTCAAAAATATGCATAGCTAAAACAAACTAAACATCTAACATGAATCAATTTACACTAATTTCAAACACTAAAATTTTCCCCAATTTAATTTATCTCAAGAACCCTAAAATAACAAAACCCCAATCCGAAATTAAGCTAAAACTAAAATTAAAACATGACAAAGAATCTTACTTGATTAGGGGAAGTAATGAGAGCGAAATTACACTATAAGAGAACCCGAAAATCTCCACTTCGATCCGATTTACGACCCGAAAAACGCAACCCACAAGAACAAATTCTCCTCTTTGAAAAAAATCCACAAAATCGAGAGATGGTGAAGATGGATTACCAGCCTTGATATTTGATGGTGTTTGGTTTTTTTTTTTTTTGTAGGTTTAGTAAAGGTTGAAGAAAAAGAAAAGAAAGATGGAGTACAGGGAATGAAAAAAAAAATGTCGTACTTTCTTTCTTTTCCTTTTTTTTTCCTCCTCTCTTTATACTACTAACATAATTCTAATTAGGTACTTAACCTAGGAAATCTAGGAATTAGCTTTTTGACCCTTTCTCATGTAAAGTCAAATGGGAAATAAAAATATATTTAATAAAATAATATTTTTTATAAACTAAAATAATATAAATAATTGCTAAACAGGTATAAAAATACGGGGTGTTACAATCTACCCCTCTTAAAATAAGTTTCGTCCCGAAACTTAAAGTATTACTCAAATGATCAAACTTGTACTCTTGTTTATGTAAACAGCTCATAAGCTTTATAGGTTAGCCAACTACTATCACTCTGGATAACATCTCCAACAACCAAATCATTTCGGAGAACATCTCCGGCAACTAATTCACTTTCTCATAGATCAATTCAATTGATCACCTTTATAACTAAACAATCATTCCAACTAATATATTCATACCGTAAAAAGTAGAACCAGCACCTCAAAGATCAATTCATTTGATCACCCTTGTAGACATAAAACCTTTTCAACTAAAATGTCCATACTATAAGAAGTAAAACATGCAACATATTACAAGGTTTACCATAAAAATTTACCATAAAACTTCTAATCATACACGAATTATGTATACTTTAGACATTAAGGTATACATCACATATGAAATCATAACAACTTTTAGCACCAAACACACAATTGGCACGAAATCTACCCCCCTAAAAAGGAAGTTACGCCCTCGTAACTAATAATAACATGAACAAGAGTTGGGGACACATAAAACACATGACATCCTCGGTCTTACGAGTAGTTCCTCGGTGTTGTGGTTTGACCACAAAACCTTCACTATCCATTTCTCAACCCTGCGGGTCTTATGGATCTATTGGTCGAGAGTCTCAACTAGAACTCTAACTATCACCATGTGAAGAGTTACTAATACGATGTCGTAACTAAGAAACATGGAATACATTACAACACAATAAACTATCCTTTCAAGGATCACATATGGACCGGCAAACTTGGGAATCAACTCCCTTACTAAGGCATAGACACGACGGGAAAGAATCTAAGTCGAGCTAAACCGAACCACTACCGTCACACTCGTTGGACTATGTCGTAGAGTGTGGAATTCAATTCATAACTAAACTATGGTTCACAAGCGCTTTAAATAATAACATAGGATTTTCTCGAAAATCCGGCGGAGTTTCCTTTGTAAAATGGACAACTCGAAATGAGAAAAGGTGTTCTAAACCTGTTACAATCACAATACATAAAAGTATTCCAAATCCACTACTCAACGCTTTCGCAGAGCAACAACTAACCCGAACCGAGAGTACTATCTCTCTTCTAAAAATAGAAGTAAAGACTCATGGAATATGAACTCACCATTACAAGGTTGGGCGTTGATAAGTGGCTTTTAAGGCCGCTTTTATGGCCTCTTTCCACCCTAATTAAGCCCTTGTTTGGTCCATTTTTATGCTTATTTAGCTTAGCTTTGTTCAATGTTAGTGATTCTATTAGGTTTATGCACTTTGAGCCTTTTTTGGGAGTTGTAAGTTGTTTTCTTTCATGCGAAGATTGAATGCTGTGAACACCCTATGCTATGACTTGTTCTTATCTTCTTTTAGGTTCCGTAGCGGGCCTAATCGAGATTGTCGAAGCTTGGAATGGCAAAAGGGAACCTTTGGATGGAGAAAGAGAGCTTCAAATAGCAAAGGAGGGTAGAAGCAGAGCCAGAGCTGGCGCTCCACCATTCAGAGCGGGAGCTCCGAGTTCCCCTGTATACAAGCAATTTTGCCGAGAATTTGAAGCTGGCGCTCCAACCTCGTGGAGCGGGAGCTTCTACCTGCAGCTAAATTATCTCCCATTATGCTCAGAGCTGGCGCTCCAAACATGGAGCGGGAGCTTCGACTGCTCAGAGCTCGCGCTCCACACATGGAGCGAGAGCTTCGACCTGCTGCTGAAATTTCTCATTAAGATTCAAAGCTCGCGCTCCACGCATGGAGCGGGAGCTCTGAATGGTTCAGCTCCCGATTTTACCTCGCTGTTTGCCCCTACTTTAAGTTGTATTTGTGAGGGGTATAAATACCCTCTCTTAAGACATTTTAGGGTAAGCTTTTAATTCCAAAAGAGAGGATTCAAAGGTAGAGCACACTATTCTAGGTTAATTAGAGAGAGAAAAACACATTCTTAGGAGAGAGAAAGTTGTAACTCAACATTTGTTCTTCATTTCTATCAATCAAAGCATCAATCTTTTGGTAATTTCTAGTCCCTATTCCTTATTTCCTAGTTTATTTTTGGTTATTTGTTTAGTTTTATGCTTGTTTAAATTAGTTTATACTTGCCTTGACTAGTCTTAGTAGTCTATCGTTCAAAGGTTCAATCTTTCTCGTTTTCACTAATCATGCTTAGTAGTTTTAGTATGTTTGCTCCTTTTATTGTTGCTTTTACTAGTCTTACTATGTTCTCCTCCTTCCTAGGCTAGATTTCTAGCTAGGGAAGGGGGATAATGGGACTTTGTGATGATTTTGAATGATGTTTGGTTGGCTTTGGTGATTGTTCTTTTGATGCTCGAATCAAGGTATTTTATTGTTAAAGCATGAAACTTGATCACCTTTATGTTTAAATCTTGTGCTAATGTTGGGTTATGTGAGAGCAAGCTTGATATTAGTGATGACTTGATGATGGGTAGACCACGACCTCAAAGGCGGGGTTGGGTAGGCGGTGTTGAGGGGTGTGCGAGAGTGACCCCTTGATGTTGGACCAAGACCCTCAATAGATTTGATCCATTGCCCACCAAATGTTGTCGAAATCGTTGTTGTGAGTTCCATGATTCCCCCTCTCCCTAGTGTTTGTCTTATTGATTAATCACTCTTATTTTATCTTCCTTAGGTAGTCTAGTTGATAACTCAAACCCCTTTTCTTTTACTCCCGTCAATTGATTGCATCTCGAACTAAGTGTAAAACCCCTTGCTTCTCCGTGGATACGACCCCTTACTACGCTATACTACCTTGTTAGGCTAGTTAGTTAGACTAGGGAGATTTTATTCTTGACTCGGAACCATAGGAAGTAACGACACCTAGGGGACCGATCAGGCGTACTCGCCTAAAAAAAACGTAAAATAATTCACAACTCGACGTCTAGAACTTCAACTTGAAGTTATTATAACACTCACAATCACCAAGGCATACCATAAATGGCAAAACAAAACACTTTAACAGTCGCATCAACATTGGGCTGAGTCCTAACCCATAAACATTCATAGCACGTGTTTTGGAGTTTATGACTCTCACGTAATCAATGACACTACGACAATCGCATCAAAGCACACTAAGCATTTACATCCAAAGAGTACTTAAATAACCTTACGTGTGAATATGGACACAACCAAAAAAAAAAATTCAAAACGATTCTTTATTGGGAATCCAATAATAAAGGACCCTTTTATAGAACTCTTGTTTTGCAAAAACTTTGCTCAATCATTCTTACTGTCACAACAATCTTCTACACACGAAGTAACAACATGCTAAACTCTATCGCTTTAAAACAATTTCTTGACGGGGATCCAATCAATCCAAATAATAAGGCATATAGTTCCGATACTAGGGTGTTGAGGCTTGAAACCTCTGACAATGGGGTCAAACATAACCCTGAAAACAAAGGTGGAGTTAAAAATCTCCGGTATTGGTTTGACTCATAGTCCTGACAGTGGGGGCGTGGAAGCTTGAAACCTCCACCATGGGGCCGACCATCCAACTATTCACTTTATTTGGGTCGAAACCCAGACAAGTTTAAAGCACATTCACGATTTCAAATATTCTTTACTAAACACCAAGTCTCCTATTACTTGGTAACACTCAAAACACATTATAGAGTGGTAGAAAGCTCCATTGAGAGACCTTCAAGGCTCACAATCCGTGGGAGACTTGCCCCCTTTCAAAACTTTCTCAAAAACGTGTTCTTAACTTTTTCAAAATTCACTCAAATCGTTGTAGAAAATCCATTTCTAGATCGATTCGAGAACGAATCCACAACCTTAATTGAAACATGTTTAAATCACTTTCACACACTACACAAACAAATTGAACAATTTCACATAGCCTTTGGTAGGGTAACTTACTCGTTGACCAAACAGGGCCAAATCGAGCTACTAAGGTACTACAGAAAATGATATGCTCTATTTACATGAAATTAAAGCTTACTTTATACAAAACTCCTTTTTAGAACCATGTCTCAAAACTAACACACATTCATAACACAGCATAAACCGTTCACACACTATAGTTTCACGAAATAAAATTTTAAGTCGTGCATGGATACGTGAATCACATAAACTAGCGACTCCATCAACAATAATGGTGGTATTACCCTTGCCTATCGATACTCAACACTCCAAACATAGCAATCAAGAGTTAACTTAAACTCACTTCTCAAGGTTCATGAAATAGATATGGTCCACTATACTTCCTTAGTTTCTATTAAATTCATTAGTCACGACTCAAACAACTTGTCATAGACTTGCGACATGATACACTTAACCCTTACTCACTTAAAACTTAATCAAATTAATCAATTACACACTTTGACCATTATAATAACTTAGTCTCATTCTTCGGACAAGACTTAAGTAAATTGAGTTTGCGCACATTAGACCATTCCTAATGGCCTCTAGGTCATTAACGACGATTTGTTCAGCTTTAAGTGGGCGTCTAACGCCCCTGGGTGACACAAAGGAGAGCTTGTTATGAGTTATAACCAAGCTACCTCGAGGTTCTTAACCAATTAACATGGTACAACTATAACTCCACAACTACAGTCATTTCATTAGACAAGTGCAAGAAACTGTGGGACTTGTAGCTTGTCATTTAAGATTAGTGACTACCAATCAAGAACTTTACAATGACTTTAAACCAAAGACTTAGATTACTTCAACTTATACTCCTAACATTAAACTCAATGAGAAGAGACTCTCTTTGTTAAACCAGTCTACATTAGACTCGCTAACCATTTTAGTGTTATTAGACCTTGATCACTACTAAACAAATCACATAACGGGGAACTACGCGTCCCACCATCGACATGACTCGAGTTGACATTATGCCTTGCATATGTCACTACTCTATAGGCTTACTAGATACATGACAGTTACTAGTTGTTCTAATAGGTCTCAAACCGACTCCTTGACACTGACAAATAAATAGTAATACTTTACCAGGGTCAAATGGTTGACCCTTAACATGTTATGAGCTGACTCTGACTAGTCACTGGTATGCTACGAGAAATCGACCCACTTGGACTAATTCCTTTTCCTTTAGCTATCCACTTCACCACGAATACTCCATGAAAGTCAACAGAACACGACAACTTATAGTAGATAGTCATCTCATGACTCGCTAGACTACTTTAAACTCACGTAAACAAGGTCTATAGGCATGACCAAGAGAGCTAATAACTCGAGTTTCAACTCTTGTTATAGCCTCAACACACAATCATACACTAACAAATTAATTCATAGCACTTAGTCAACAAGAGTAGCATATCCAAGACATAACCAAACCATTCCCTGTAAGGTTTTCAATTAACAATTCACACCAACTACAATTCATGCATGCCATCACGCAACTTAATCAGTTTGCAATTCGAGAATCAAGTAGTTAATCACTAAACATTCTCAAGGCCAAAAGATGGACAAAGTACGAGAGGTGGGTGGGTCTAACACCACAATACACACAAGAACAAAAAAATAAAAGGGAGTGCCACTTGAATGGAATAAGGCTCACCCTTATCCACAATAATAGTTCGTCCTAATGCGAACATAAAAACCGACGAGCTAGATACTTAAATGATATAGGTGACGATAGAAATTAACATCAAGACGGAATGTCACCCCAAAGTTCCCGTAAACAAATGGAACTAAATTTCGCATTATGCGACTCAAACTTGAACTTATAGCACACTCTCGGCTATGCACCAACTTAAAATCATAACCCAAACAAGGATATACTCGAAATGGGTTTACCTTTACTAGCCAATCATTCCAAACATGGAAGCAAGCACAACTTAACTAGAGTCAAACATCGAACTCAACTAGTTCCACACTTACCAAACTAATTGACTTTATCAAGTCAAACATCCACATAAGAGGAATCCACAACAACTACCATATACAACAACCACATGTAATCCCTTACTTCCCATATCTCAATCTTATTTCGGCTTTTCAATTATTTTATTTTTTTATAGTTTCATTTATTTAGTCTTACTTAAGGTCACAACCTCAAGGTTACAACTCTAGGGACAATCTACTAGGTCACAAAAATCTACCTCAAGGTAGGGATGGATCCAACTTTTCAATTAAAACAATGATTAAAACTTTCGTACATTATTCTTCATCATTAACACGCACCCCGGCCGCTGGTGGTCTTAATGGTGATGAACAATCCACATAGGGAGAGGTACTTTCTCCTAAAAACATAGTTTCAAAATAAACAAAGGAATTTGGAGATCCCGATAGGTACTAAACCGATGGTCTCAACTCTAGGTCTCAATCCTAGACCACAACTCAAGGATAACCTCTAGGGCTAACCTAAGGCCCTACACCTTGGCACTAAATTGGTGGCTAATCCTCTAAACCACTCTAAGCTTGACTCTAGGCTCTAGCCATAAACTCGAACCGTTGGCTCTGATACCAACTGTAACAACCCTGCATTTCCATTTTCTTTAAAAAAAAACAGAGTACAAAACATGGACAATTCAAGAGCTGTTATGCCGCGATTATTAAACATTTAATAACCGCAAGGCGAAAGATATTAATATTAATACTAATACATAAATCTATTATTAACTATTACAACTAAAAGGAAATGTAATTAATTAATACACTCCTATAACAAACCATAATTCTAAACTATTGCAGCGGAAGTCTTAACTTTAATAAATCTACATCTAAGTGAAGTCAACACTCTCACCCCAATATAAGCTAGTCACCAGCAAGCCCTGCACATTGAAGACATGTAATATCAGCCAAAAGGCTGAGCAAGATTTCATACCAATAACAACTTTAAGCTATCCAATGTGCAGGTGGAATACATACATAGTATTCCACAAAATCATTTCACTTGTACAACATTCAACTTGAATATAATAGACAACGTTCCATAATTCAAATCCACTTTACTTGCTTTCTGAACCATTCTGTAAATCACTCAAATATAACTCCTTTGAAATCTGTGAGTAGGAAGTAATAAAAATCCAATGAGTTAGCTAGGCACACTAGATAAGGTAAACACCAAAGTCACTAGTATGCATACCCCTAACTTGATAACGTATCAAGAAGGAAGACGAATGGCAAGAGTATTGATCAATATACTCCCAACTACAAAAATAAATTGTTGAGACACTGTTAACTCAACATACTTCCATACTCGAGGAATACCGCTTACCGGCAACCCCACAATTTATACAAACTTAATAAACTTAGTAACAATGAGGAACTTCCTCCTTTTAATAATCTCAAACTTGTCTCACGAGGAACTTCCTCCTTTTAATATAATTCTCTTAAATAATCTCATAAATTATTTTGATATAAATATCGTCAAAACAATTGAAAACTCCATAAATAGCATCGTAAAAACGATTCCAACTCAATATAAATCACTAATCAATATGAAATACTTTCTGAAATAATCTGTACAAGCTTAGTATGAAATCTTACCTTATTAGCAAACCATAGTCAACCAATCTCAATCACAAGTCAAAAAGGTTCTTCTACGAACCCGGAATCTACAATATAATAATAGTATAGTATAAGTCACTTGACTATACTTCACCTAATTCACACACAAATAACCTAACCTAGTTAATGAGCTTTAACTAGTTTTAAAAACGACTCAACGTAAAAAGAACACAAAAGTCAACATAAGTCAAACTAGTCAAACTGGTCTACAGAAGTCAAACTATAAACACTACTAACTATATGAAAACCTTTTTTCTCCATCTTACATTATATTACTAACAACTATACAACAACAACAAAAACGACAACTACTACTACTACTACAAGTTCATCATGTATAAAATACTTCAACTATAATTCAACTTAGAATTTAAACTAACAACTAACAATTAATCCACCATGTTCAAGAATTTAAGAATAATATTTGAACTCATTATAACTACAATAATCCCAATTGTAATTCAACTAATAACTCAAACTAAGAAACTAACCATAAATCAAATCTAATAAGAATTCAAAATAAATTCCAAAAGTAATAATTTTGCAACCCAAACTCGAAAATATGCATAGCTAAAACAAACTAACATCTAACATGAATCAATTTACACTTATTTCAAACACTAAAATTTTCCCCAATTCAATTTATCTCAAGAACCCTAAAATAACAAAACCCCAATCCGAAATTAAGCTAAAACTAAAATTAAAACATGACAAAGAATCTTACTTGATTAGGGGAAGTAATGAGAGCGAAATTACACTATAAGAGAACCCGAAAATATCCACTTCGATCCGATTTACGACTCGATAAACGCAACCCATAAAAACAAATTCTCCTCTTTGAAAAAAAACCACAAAATCGAGAGATGGTGAAGATGGATTACCAGCCTTGATATTTGATGGTGTTTGGTATTTTTTTTTTGTAGGTTTAGTAAACGTTGAAGAAAAAGAAAAGAAAGATGGAGTACAGGGAATGAAAAAAAAATGTCGTGGGTTTAGAATGAAGAGTTGTTGTACAACTCTTACTTTCTTTCTTTTCCTTTGTTTTTTTTTCCTCCTCTCTTTATACTACTAACATAATTCTAGTTAGGTACTTAACCTAGGAAATCTAGGAATTAGCTGTTTGACCCTTTCTCAGGTAAAGTCAAATGGGAAATAAAAATATATTTAATAAAATAATATTTTTTTTATAAACTAAAATAATATAAATAATTGCTAAACAGGTATAAAAATACGGGGTGTTACATAATTTGTCTTAGATTTTTTCTTTTTAAATTTCTATCATTTGTCGGATTTTTTCTCACGAATCCATCTGAAATCTCCTACTTTACCGTCAACACTGCTTCATCTCTACTCATTGTTGCTAATGGTATATTATCGGTGTTTCTCTCCTTGTTCTTGTAGAAGTTGTATTTGTAGACAGATATGAGCTCCTTGTTCATGAAGAAGCTGTATTTGTATGAGGAAACTTCCAACAATCTTATCATTGCTTAATGTTGCAGAACTGCTGATAGAAACAGGTATGTTTTTATGAAACCCAATAATGACATACCTAGCACAGCAGCACAGCAGAAACCAATAATGACATACCCAGCACAGCAGAAACCAGAGCCAAAAATAAGGCTTGCTAGGTACGTTTTTAGCTCTGGATTACCATCCTTCTTGTGATTTCAATGAATCATACTCTGTATTTAGTTGTCTTGTTATAGGAATTTGGCAACGACCACTTTGTCCCTGGTGGTTGAAATAAAGGGTAAAGAAGATCAATTTAACTTATGTCTTGTTCTTTTTTCTTTCCCATAATTTATGGCTTGTGATAGTATTAGTGCATCACTTAAAGTATTGACGTGATTGAGCTGTCTTTTGTACTTGCAGATTAGGAAGAATTTACATTGGTGGAATCTGTTGTTGGTGCTTACTAAAGAGGAGATGCAAAGAGGCCAATGCTACAAAGGATTTATGGCACAACATGGGAAAATGAAGAACCAGGAAGCTTCCCTGCATTTCAAAGCTGAAGCTCTTCGGCGAGATCACAAGCGTCTTGGCCAAGATCTTGACCTGTTTTCCATACATCCAAAAGTGAATGAGATCATCACTGAACTTGGAGGTGACTTTGTAATGTAAATTCCTAGGAGTTATTTACCAGTCACCTTATGTATACTTTTTATGTATATATCCTTATTTTTGTTCAATTATCTATAATAAAATGAGTATTAATACTTTTTATCATATACATTTATTTTTGTATCAATTTAGAATGAAAAAATAAATTTTTTTCCCGGTTTTAGTTGAAAACCGGATCAGTTACCCATTAACCGATCCAGTTTTAACCTAAAACCGGATCAGTTAATGGGCATACAAGCATTATGGCGCCAACCAATAAACTGATCCGGATTTCCTTCAAAATCGGATCAGTAAATATTTTGGATCTGCTGCGAGCCCACCTGATCCGGACCAAAACCGGATCAGTAAGCCCGGTTTTGACTGGATCGAATGGACTTTTTTCCACTAGTGCCAAGACCATAAAGGCACCCTTTGAGTTTAGCGACGCTACTCACCTTTAAGACCATAAAGGAACCCTCTAACCTAGCAAAGCTAGTCATCCATAAGACTATAAAGGCACCCTCTGAGTTTAGCGAAGCTACTCACCCTTTAAGACCATAATGGCACCCTTTGACCAAGCGAAGCTAGTTATCCTTAAGACCATAATGGCATCCTTTGACCTAGCGAAGCTAGTCATCCCTAAGACCATAAAGGCACCCTTTGAGTTTAGCGAGACTACTCACCTTTTAAGAACATAATGACATCCTTTAGACCTAGTAAAACTAGTCACCCCTAGGACCATAAAGGCACCCTCCGAGTTTAGCGAAGCTACTCCTACCTTACATCAATAGCAGCCCAAATCATCTAATCTAGCGAAGCTAGTCTACCCTAATTAAGTCCATAATGGCCCAAAACCTTTGAGTCTAGCGAAGATAGTCCATCTTAGATCCATAACAACCCAAAATCATCGAGTCTGGCGAAGCCAATCACCCCTAAGTCTAGCGAAGCTAGCATTCCCTAAGTCCACATAGCCAATCCGTTTGAGTCTAGTATGCCTGTAAGTTTAAAGTGTAGTCCAGTCTGCTTGCATAGTCCAGTCCAGTCCATACCTGCATATACATATAGTTAGGCCCATGTCTCCATCATGGTCAAGCCCATACTAGTCCAAAACCTATAATCATTTCTAATCCTTCATTTCAAAATCATTTCCATTTTCCATTTCCCATTTTCATTCCCCATTTCCATTTCCATGTTTCATTTCTCATCTCCCATTTCCCATTTCTCCATCTATCATTTCCATTCCTCATTTCGAAAATCATTTCTTAAAAATTACAAGCGAGGTTCATTCGATTCTGTTCATGACCGGTCGAGAGACTATAACTTAGGAGCGCCTAATGGAGGAACAAAAAGTGAGCCTATTCTACAGCTCATCAATCGCACTATCACCACCCCTACTTAATTTAAAGTCATGAAGATTATTTTTGGCCGCCTTCACAATAGAGGCGCGATCACTTCCATAGGGTCTACCGCCTTCACAATAGAGGCGGGATCACTTCATAGGGTCTATGTTGAACCCTGCACCTAAAAGAAAATTCAAAAGGTGCAACCTACATTTCTACCACGAATTCCAACGGAATAATTCCACCTAACATCTAGTGTCGAATACCATCAAGTACGCTGCGAAACATGATCGATGACAATAGACTTCTAATACTTCCTACAACGAGAATCAGCATCACTAGCAGCCCTTTTGTGCATGCATCAACAATTCAAAGGCTTAGTCTTTTAATTCTGGTTTCATATGATGGGTCGGAGAGTCCTTACCCTAAGCCATTTTTTGCCTTTCCCATCGAGTCAATGTCACTATAGAACTTCATCTATTATAGCCTTTTCATTTTCATTTCATTTTATTTTATTTTTATTTTTATTTTCATTGGCCTTTCAGCATCATTTATTCGAGTTTGATGATGAAACCCAAATCAGATTGTCTCTAATGACCTTGATTAACATAAAAAATTCAAAAAAAAATAATAAAATGAAAAAAGGACATACTTTGGATTATGAGTTATTTCCCTCTCTCCTCCATCCTTCCATAAGCTATCATCCATAAACCATCTCATGCAACCAAAAAAAAATCTCTTAAACCATCATTCATTATCCTAATCCTTAGCCAAATAACCTTTCAAAATCAAAGCTCCATAAAATAACCTTCAAGCCTTCCAATATCCTAAACCAAAAACTTGTGTGCAAGCCTCAGTATATAAAAAGTCAATGTCAGGCAAAAATAAAAAGTGAAAAATTCAAAGTGCAAAAAAAAAAGAAAAACTGAAAAAGGCAAAGCAAAGGAAAACGCACAGGACAAAAAGAAAAAAAATGCAAAAAAAGAAAAAGCCAAAGGCAAAGAAATAAAAAAAGTCAAGCTAGGGGGCTTGCACACAAGTTCAACCCCTCGTTTCAAATCCCTTCGGTCAATCAAAACCCTAACCATATAATTTAAATCCATGATCCTACATTTGCCCAGCCAATTAATACTTCATCAAAACCTCAAGTCTTAAACCTTTCAACCTTTCATCAACCCTAACTCCTTTTTTAAGGTATGTCCAAGCCCGCTAGGTTGACAACCCGAAAGGGCGGCCTAGACAAAAGTTAGGGCACAAAAAAAAGAAAAAAAAATCAGATCCAGAACTACGAATGGTCTGATTCCGCAAGGATACGTAGGAATCCTCATCTCGAGGTCCGACCGCTTCAATAAAAAAAATTAATCAAGGTCTCGTGATTTAATTTTCTAGAATTCAGAAGCATACTCTTTCTAGATCCCGACATAGACTCGAGTCTGAACCTAGCTACGTCAAAGCCTTTTTCCACCTATATCTATTTGAGTCATAAATTAACCTTTTATTTTTCAATCCCAAGCTCTCCTTTTCCCTAAAAGGACTCTCCGATAATTCCATGTTTTCTGGCAATATTTGACTTTGCATGTGCCAACTCCCCAAAGAAGAATCCCCAGCAAAGAACTCTGAGTGCTCAAGACAGATCAACTACATTTCAATCAAGGCTTAAGCCTAATTCAAGACAAGCTTACCCAAAGTGGGGGCTTCCTATATATGTGGTGGTTCCTCCAAATCAAGTCAAACTCCCGAAAAGTTGTAATATGCGGACCTCGTTTACGGACCCCCGATTATTTACTAAAAACAGTTTTCGAAAATCATTCTATTCATTTCTAATCATTCTATCTCTCTCTACATATCCAAATCTCTTAATCTTGTAAAATCCCGATCTTGCATTGCATTTCATACATCCTAGTCTTGCATAACCCTGACCTTGCTTGACGTGTCATCTTCCTTAGCTTTGCATAACCTTAATCCTTGCATAGTGTCTCATGCATCCTTAGAGAGTCTAAGTTTGCATTATTTGCATCATTATGTGCCTTATCTTTGTTGTTTGCACCTATCTGCTAACATCTTCTTCTGCAGGTAATCAAATTGCTTGTAGATATTGCCCTGCATACTAACTTTATTTTGCAGAGACTGGCGTATATAGATCAGTTCTAAACTGCAGAGCGTTTAGAATCGTTCTCCGTCTCGACAACGTATACTTTGACTATCAGTTTCCTGAACCTCGGTCAAAGTGGGGGCTTCTGTAGACACATAATCGTGTCTCCCCATTTAAGGATCCGATAATGAAACATACCGCAGTCTTAATTGGTCCAACCCAAGGGGAGAGCAGCCCGAAAAGCCAGCCCAAAACTATTTTTAAAGTGTTAAAGTCCTATTTTAAAGTCCAATTAATTAATCCTGATCAATAATTGCATTTTGAGCCTATAAATAAAAGTTTTGAGCCCAATCCTTTGAAAAATCCCAATAATTAATTATTCATGATAATTAAATATTTTATTTTAATAAATATTTTCAAATATATTTTGATAATCTAAATCAGATTTTCGGATTTAAAAGATCAAAGAAAATCGTTTCAAATATATTTTGATAATCTAAATCAGATTTTCGGATTTAAAAGATCAAAGAAAATCGTTAAAACGCGTTTTATAAAAAAAGCTGTCAAAACGTGTCAAAAGCAAGGCGATGCGCTTAACGCACCAACGTGCGCCAAGCGCACAAGCCAACTTGTGTCAGGCGCACCAATGTGCGTCTGACACGTGTCCCTGTTAGTCACATAGAGTCGTGCACCTGGCGCACTCCTCCGTGCGACACGCAGGCTGTCAATTCTATATTTTTTCAAGCATGTGCCACGTGTACGCAACTGATTGGGCATGTTGCATCACGCCCACCAATGTGCATGTGACACGTGTAATTGTGCGTCACACAGAGACGTGCGCTTGGCGCACTCTCCGCATGACGCTCAGGTTTCGGTTTCTTATAAATACGCGTGATTTTCCGAATTAAAGGGATGGTTTTTTTCATATATTTTCATACGACTTTACACTTCGAACTCTACGAACATACTTACGAATTCTCTCTACAAAACTCATACTTCCATACTTTTTAACACAAAATCACATACAAACAAATACTTTCAGACGTACATACATTCATATTAATTTTCAGGCTTCACGATTGCTCGTTTCTAAGGTTGTCAATCTCTCAGACCCAAGCCACGATCTTTTATATAAAAAACGTTCTTCTTGTACATTCTAACCTCCTTCGTTTTATTTATTATTCATATGCCTATGAATGATTGTGTTTTAATGCTTTCATTACCTCACATGTTATTATTACTAATCAAGACCTAAAGAATTATTCTAATATCAATCAGATAATTTGGACAACCTGTTAGGTCCCTTGTAATTTTGATTGCCTAATAACTTATCACTAAAAAAATAGTCTTTTATGTGTTTCCTGAACTAATCTAGACTAAGATATTTTTAGGGTGCATGAAAATATTATCTGGTTGTTCTTTTGCATAAAACTTGACATGAATCGATATTTAGTGCAGGCCAGCAATGGGCGAATGTGGTTCATTATGACCATATTCGTACCCTCACCCCCGAACTCAATTTATGGTTCATTGACCATCTATGGAGTCATGACGGGGAAATCTACATTGAATAAGTTGTCTCTTTGATTTTCTAATATCCAATCAGGTTTATGAGTCTTCCATTAAAGACTTGTTGGCGACTTCAAAAACGTTTTCAATTAAACCTTTAGAATGAGGTAGTCAAATATGCACTCACACTACATAGGCGAAATAAAAACACGCCTACACCTGTAGTTTTTGCTACAGATTTTTCACTTCAAACAGCTCCTCAGATAGAGCCTTGATTTCCTTCTCCAACCCTTGAGTTCCAGATGAACTCTTAGTAGCTTTCCCTCTGGAACTAGAGACACGAACATAAACCGGTTCATTCTCAAGTTCCTTAATCTTCTCTTGATCAAGTTCCACAACAGCCGAGGCAAAACAGAAAGCCTCCTACTCTTCCTGGAACCTTCTTTATCCTTCTTTTATATCTTCTCCTCCATTTCTTATTGTTCCTTCTTCACCCTCTCTTCTTTTAGCACTTGGGACAACCACAAATTTTTTCCCTCAACAACAACCAAATCCAGATTACCTAAGTAAATGGGCCCCCGCTTGAGCCTCCAAAGATAAAGGTACACGAACAACCATTTGATCCCCATCAAAGTCTGCATTGAACCCTTTACAAACTAACGCCAAGGTGTATTTTTGGACATAGTTTTCTCGCTTCAGTTCCAGTGGAGCATAGGTCCCCAAAGGAACTTGTAGAGCTTGGAATACAACAGTGAGCAAGGTTCCATACCCTACCTTGTAAACACTTGGAGCAATGTGTTCCAAGTGTGCAAGCATTAAAGAAGGAACGTTAACCTGCATCTTATTCATCAAACAGTATATAATGGCACAATTTAACAAAGTTGCTTCACTCCATTTCTGAGTTCTTGGCAGTACAACTCTCCTAACAATGTTATAAAGTAGTTTGTTAAAGGTCGTGAGATCATTTTAGTCAATTTTGTTTATCTCAGCCTTTCCCCCAAAAGAAATCAGGATATCATCCTTTGATTTCTTCCCAATTTTCAGATTGTAGTTCCCCTTGAAGTTGCTCTCATAACCCTCATTCGGAATTTGAACAGATCCGAAAGGAACTCAACATGAAAACTAAATTTGACTCCATTTACCTCACCCGAAGCAATACCCTTTTAAAAATGATTTTTTTCACAGAATTCATCAAGAACTTTTGGTTTCATAGGGTGATTGGAACAATCACTTAACAAATAAACCCATTTACACTAGTGGGAAAAAGATCAACCGCTCCGGTGAAAATAGGCCTTACAGATCCGATTTTTGGTCCGGAGCGGTTGGGCTCGGAGCGGTTGACAAAAGTCAACTGCTCCGGTCGAAAACCGGATCAGTTGCCCCATTAACTGATCCGGTTTTCACAAAAACCGGATCACCCATTAACTGATTCGGTTTTGGGTGAAAACCGGATCAGTTAAGGCCCCAAAATATTTTAAATTTTTTTTTTACGTTTTTTTATTCTTAATCGATACAAAAACAAACCAATTGAGGCAGACGTGGTTGATATACACAATTTATACAAAATTGATTCTAGCCAAAATGAACCAAATTGCAACAAGCGAATAACTAAAAACAAACGAACCCTAATATACACAATTTATAGCCAAAATAAACCAAATTGCAACAAACGAATAACAAGCAAACGAAAATTACAAATCAAAATAAGGCATTAAATATACACAATATAAAACCAAACTCAAAAATACACAACTAAAAATGAAAACGATTAACCCTAAAATTGGAATTAAAATCGAAACTAAAAAACGAAAAAAATTGTGAGTCTAATTACAAAGATCTGGAATTAGAAATGAAACTAAAAAAAAAAAAAAAAAACTCATAGATCTGGAATTACAAACAAGATTTAAAAACGGAAAATAATCAATAATTAACAAGTAAAAACCTCGAACTATGATGTTGAAAGCGACGAAGAGAATTACAAACCACCGCTGTTGAAAGCGACGAAGAGAATTACAAAACCTCGAACTAAAAACCTCGAACTTTCGAACCACCGCTGTTGAAAGCAAATTAAAAACCGAAAGCAGCGATGAATAGAAGAGAATTGCCGGCACGTGATGAGCGAAGACCGTTGTTGGTGGTTGTTGGCGAATTTACGGTTTGTCGAATTTAGATGAATAATTTCAGAGCAAACGAGAGGAATTTTGGGAAGCTTTTCGTGGGTGTTCGAAAGGAGAGCGGTGGTTTGAGAAGCGAAGAGGGAAAAGCAGAGCGGTGGTGGCGGTTGTTTGAGCAGCGAAGAGGAAAGATGAAGAGGAGCGGTGGTTTGATTCGTGAGGGAAAAATGGAGATTATTGCAGATGAAGATGAGATGGAGATTGAGATTGAGGTGAGGAGAGAGGAGATGGAGATGGAGATTGCGATTTGAGAGGGAGGTGAGGAGAGAGGAGATGGGGGTTGTAAACCTAGCCCGTGAAAGAGGGAGGAAGGTTGAGTGAGGATGCTAGCGCTTAGGGTTAGTTTTTATTGGGGGAAGATTGGGCCAGCGCTTTTGGGAGTTCGGCCAGGGATTTATGTGGTTAATTGGGGCTCAAAACGCAAATTTACTGATCCGGTTATGCGAACCGGATCAGTTAACAGAAAACCGGATCATTTTTATATTAACTGATCCGGTTCACTAAAGAACTGGATCAGTACATTTGCCGCGTTTTGCCTCCCAAAAAATGGACAATTTACGGATCTAGTTTTGTTAAAACCGGATCTGTTGTGTTGTGACATATAAGATTTTTTCCACTAGTGTTATGAGCTTCCAAAGTTTCCAATAACTCGCAAAACCTTATGGTATTGCACCACAATATATTTAAAGTAAACCCAGGAACACACCTACTAGCTTGTTTCTCCAACTTTTTCTATTCCTCTGTTTCCCCTTGAATTCCAACCCCAAGTTCTAATTCCTCTTCAAGTACTTCCATTCCTATCTAACCTCTATTTCAGGCTCATCATGTAACACCCTAGAAAACGCGGTAGAGTTTTCTAGAGTATTTTCCAGTAGACAATTCTTTCTAGTTAAACTAGAAAGTTTTTATTCCTAAAAATAATTTTATTGCTATTATTTTAAAAAGCTTTATGGATTTTTACATTTTTATTATTATTTAAATTATTCCTATTTAATTTTGGAGTTTTATTTTAGGACCTGCTTTTAAATGGCTCTTGTGAAAACCGATTTACATTTAGTAAATCCACGTGTTACTTTATTTACAATTTTTGGTGTACTTTAAATTATTATATAAAATTTGTTATTACTTAGCATTTGAATATTATTGTGTTTATTAAATATTTATTATGAGTTTTAGTATTTTAAACTTACTTGACTTGTTTGAGTTGATATAGGTTATAAAGGGTAATTCCTTGACTTGAATGTTAATTTGATAAGTTTTGTATATACTTACAAAATTTATACTTATTTTCATTATCTAGCTTATTGGAATTGATACGAGTCATCATGGATGATTTGTTGACTTTATTATCTATCTGATAAGTTTATACTATTAAGGAAAAATTTCAAAAAACAACCTTTTATAACAAACATTTTTCAAAAAACTACCTTTTAAAAATTATTTTTTTAAAAACTACCTTATACAACACATTTTTTTCAAAATACTACCAATTGACCGCTAAATGAGCGTTTAACCACCTGTGACGGTTCATTGCTTGATCTCACGGCCTAGGCATCGCTAACAACCCAAATAGGGTGCCAAACTGCCATTCATTTCATTTTCTTCTTAACGAGCATCCTCTCCCACTAGCTTCTCTCTCCTCCATTTTTGTTCTTCTCTTTTTTATTTAGATACATTTTAATATTAAATATTATTAAGTTAATATTTAATGTTGTAATGGGTGATTCAATCAATTATATTGTCAATTTGATGTTATTAATGTATTCTGAAACTTTAATACTTCTAAAATCTATTTTAATGTATTTCTTAACAATTGTTATTTATTTATTTGTGCTTATGATTTAATTAAATTATTTTCACGTGAGCTTTTATTTTAAACCATATAAAAGTACCTTGGTATCTTGTTTTGAAGTCATATTATTGGTTATTATATTTAAATATAGTTTATATTTATTTTATAGTTTATGTTTATGTTGTAATAGTTGTTTTCACGTTTATTTGCCTTTAATATTTTTCTGTTAAAATTAAATAATTTATGAAAATCGCGTATTATATTTTTATGCTTATATTTTATAACTTTAATTTATGTTATTTTTTTATATAGTACTATGTTTATTTCTATTATTGCGCGTTTAGGATGTGGTTTTGTTATATATCGATATTGGAGTCTTTTTGGACCGACACAAGTGATGAAATCGATCATCCACTTAGTACATTATGTCTGGCAAAAAATAAGCATGTATCGGGAAGGAAAGTGAAGAGTTTGCTCCTAAAGGCACTCTTTTGCTAGCTTGTAACCCTCATCATTAATTATATCATTAACCCCTTAAACCTTCTTGTTTTCCTTGCAAAAATCTAACAACAATCAGAATTTTCAGACTAGTTTCTTCATCTTAAACCACGCCATTTTCAATAAAAAAAAAAGAGAGGAAGAGAAGAGAAAAAGAAGAGAGAAGTTCATCCAGTTTTTCCTGCCACACCTTCACGAAAATGACAATCTCTTAAGATCAAACTGTTGTATCGTCCTCAAAATTTGACAGCACGTTTAGGACATATGGACCTTCACTATGACTGGAGCGATTTTGAATCCAAGCTTTCGATCTCCAGGAATCTTGATCGGAACAGACGACTCCTTGAATGGAATTTTACAATGTTCAACAAGAAGAATGCAAGCAATTGGAGATCTTCAAAGATAACTAGTAATTGTCCTTGAACGATAAAAATCGCGATAGTTTTTAGAACAAGGTTTAATTCTTAGGAATTTTTTAGGTTAAAGTTAGAAGTTCGATGAAAATAATAATGTGACTGCGTGTGTCATATGGTTTATGTGTGTTAGAAGAATGAATTTTTTCTGTGTTGTTAGAATAGATTCTGTAATGTTCATATGATTAGTATTTCTTATACTATGTTAAATTATGTTTTATGATATTGTTTTCATGTGCCTATTGTAATTTTCATGTGGATTGTCATATTAGATTTGGTGCTGTTGGATTTTAGTTTATAATCGTTCATGTGGATTGTCATGTTGTATATTATGATAATCGTTTTGTGAATTCTTATATTTTTTTTTGTTGAGTTTCGAACCGACAGGGTAATTTCATCCAGTTTCATCGGACGCACCAAACACTAGTGGAAAAATGCCAATCCGATCCGGTCAAAATCGGGCTTACCGATCCGATTTTGGTCTGGATCGGGTGGGCTCGAAGCAGTTCACAATGATTAACTGGTCCGGTCCTAAAACCGGATCAGTAAATCATTTACCGCTCCGATTTTGGGTGAAAACTGGAGTAGTTAAGCAAGTTAACTACTCCGATTTGGGTCAAAACCGGAGCAGTTAAGCTACCCAAAACCAGAGCTGTTGACCACCCCCAAAAACAAAAAAAAAATTATTTTTGTATTTTTTCATTATTAATCGATACAAAATCAATAATATATATCAATACTCATTTTATTAAGCATATTATGCTCAATTGAAGCATGAGCATAACTAATTAGATACATAAAAATATTAACAACTATAATGTGGCTAAGTCTGCATATATTACATGGCTAGTAAAATAATACTTTGATACAGATTAACCCAAAAAATCTTAACATATTATTTGTGGAAAATGACTTCATGTGTGGAATTAAGATGAAACATGAGACCATGCACATAGTACACGGGAGAAACATAATTCTCACCCCAAGGCCATAGGATCCATAAGTTTCCTCTGCCAAGTAATTTTTGTGATCCATTTCTGTACGATCTACAACATAACAATAATCATTATGATCCAATTAAAAAGAAACTCCAAACACATGTATGTAGTTAGAATATTAGCAATAATCATTATGATTCCAGCATTGCTCGTATTAATTACTTTACAGGAAAAAAAAATTGCATCAGTCCTGATTAAGATAAGGCATATATTACAGATTACAAGATCTGTTCTTAGCCACTAGAATTTCGAAAGTAAAGACATGTAAAACCAGGAAGTAGAGAGGGTAGGGAAGAATATAAAGAAGTCAGGAACAATAAACTAGAACATGAAATATAACCTAATCTACTTATGCTCTAACACCAATGTACATACAGTCTCCAACAAGCTGACTCATATATAGCCAACAAAGTGATTAAGGAAGAGAAATGACGGTTCAAAAATGTAACTAGTGTATGATGTAACACTTAAGGCAACTAAGAAGCAGGTCCAATTTAACATACTAACTATCAAATTATATGCTTTAAGAAAATAATGCATTCAACCTCTTTCCTTTCTACTTTTCTTAGTTTGATATGTCATTAATTCTTTACACAGACACATACGTAAATACTGAGATCTTGAAATAAAATTCAGGAAGATTATCAGTCTAATGTGCGCAAGATGGCCCAGAAAGACAGAAAGACAGAAAGAGAAACTGCATTTGAAAATTGTACTAAATAACAGAAAAATACTTTTCTAAAGGTCCAACAGTAACTCCAGAGTAGGGTTTGACAATGATGTATTATGATTGCATGATACGAGCAAGTAATCGAATTCCATGTGAAAGTAAAAGGATATTAGGACATACCCTAGAGCCTTTGCTTAGAAACAGCCCACCACCACGTACAAGCAGCCAAAGACCACCATCAGCTTCCCAACCCATGTTATGAATTCTTCTTGCAATTGATCGGTTATGTGGTTATTATATACTCTTTCTTCTTGCCTCCCTTCTTACCCTCCAAAATCCTTAAATGCTGGAAAAATTTACAGCCAAATTCAAGATTGGATGTGTTATGCAACCAGAATCACCAATCTGTCGACAAGAGCGACGCCACCGCCATACAAGCAACCGAGAAGAGACCATATGCGCCACCGCTCCTAGTGCTTGCAGGATTTATGACAAGACAAACCACAATTCCTGAGAGTTGTTTGATCAGTCAAAGGCAAATAATATGAGGAATCAACACAATAGACTAATATAAAGATCTATCTTGCATTAATAATAGAAGTATGGAACAAAAAAGCAAGCCCTTCTACAAGAAAATGTGTACACTGCCACCATCATTGAGTAATACAATTTACAAGGTGGACGATCTTTATCATAAACAGATAATACTGAAGACACACTAATTTTAAGTATTTACTATTATGCAATAACTAATAAGAGAAGCATGGTCCAATATAGGCTGCTAGAGATGATGATAAAATAGCACTGACTCCAATATTCTAGTACCCATCTTAGTTTTAAAAGGCGCAAGGCGCGAAGCGCACCAAGGCGCAAGGCGCAAGGCGAAGGCGCACGCATCTCGTAGGCGAGGCGCACCTTAGGTGCCAAAAAACTTAGAAATAAAAAATAGAAACATTCTAATACTTAAAACAACATAAATATTACATTAAAACCCATAAAAGTATATAAGAAGACATAGTTCATCGCTAAAATACCGCACCAAGTCAAAGTACTAAATATAAAGAAAAGAAATGAACTTTTTTAAGATTCTCAATCAAGAAGGTATAATTCAAATGATTTCAAAAAACTAAAAAGCTACAATTCAAATGATATTCTAAAAACTAATTAATGTAGGCACAATATATAACATAAAAGCCTAATACAACCAGTGACTCCACAATAAATAAAAGTGAGAGAAATAAAGCCTAACATAGAAACTTTTATTTTTGAATTTTGTTGTTGAACTCATTACCTATTATAGTCACTTTCTCTACAAAAAAAATAAAGTAATAGAGAAAAAAGAAGGAAAAAAAAAATAATAAAAAAAAAGGCACAAAAGACGAAATAAAGAAAGAAGGAGAGCCGAAATAGAGTAAAAGAAAGACAGAGAAAAAGAAGAGACCGACAGAAGAAGAAATGAGATAGAGAAAGAAGAAGATCCGCAAGAAAGAAGAAAGAAGAAAGAAGAAAGAAGAAAGAAGAAAGAAGAAACAGAGAAAAGACGAAGAAGAGAAGAAAGAAAGGAACAGAGAAAAGACGAAGAAGAGAAGAAAGAAAGAAAAGAACTTACCAGCGACGAAGACCGGCGAGTCGGCGACAACCAGGGACGAAGACCGGCGACGACCGCTGCTGTGGAGAGCTCTCCCTTTGTCGATTTCTAGGGTTAGTGTGATTTCGAGTTTTCCCCTTTGTGTCGACTTCTAGGGTTAGTTAAAAACCAGAGGAAAAGAGGTCACGTGACAGTCACGCGCGCCTCTGTACAGAAGGCGGCCGCCTTGTGCGCCTCTCGCTTTTCCAAAGGCGTGCGCCTTTTTGCGCTTTCCGTCGCCTCTCGTTCTCCGTCTCGCCTGAGGTGGAGGATGCGTTTTTTCTCGCACCTTGGCTCGCCTGGCGCCTAGGCGCGCCTTGGGCGCGCTTTTTAAAACTAAGGTACCCATTACCTATTTGCCTAGGCATTGTTCATTTCACATATTAATAGCTAACAACCCTCTTATTTTATCTAGGAAAGTTAAGGCAGGCGAAAAGCTTCTTGTCTTGTTTCGTATGGAGATTAAGATTCAGAAGCTTGCCACGCAAAAAGAACTTTCACTATAGTGGTAAATCAATCAAAAACCACGAAATCCATTTTCTATCCCACTTTCTAAAGAAGAAATTTTAGAAAATTCTTAGTTCATAGAATATATATATATATATAATATGTATATGTATATATATATGTATATGTATATATATATGTATATATATATATATGTGTGTGTGTGTGTATATATATATATATGTGTGTGTAATGGTAAGCCATGCAACAAGAATTGTAATTGCAGTTCTAATATGCTAATCTCCTTGGCATACGTATTTGTTGATTAGGGCATCAGAGTGACATACAGAAACATATGCCTAAACAAGTCATTTCAAAACTTGTATCCTGAAGAAACAAAAAGGAAGGATAGAATATTAAAAGAAACTTGTAGTAAGCAATAGCCAAACTAAACCATGGCTTACTGATCATATAACTTACATTTCTTGAGTTCCAAAGAACTGTACGAAATACTTTTTTGAGCCAGGAGCTCGCTCCCAGTCTTCTGGTTTGCTAACCTGGATATTTCACCGGTAAAGAACAATTACACATATTCGAAAAGCATAAAATATAATTTAACCAACATATCTCACACACGAGGAAATAATCACCAAAATCCGACAAAAACAAACAAAAAAATACCACTATAAAACACAAATATTGATGCATAAAATAACATCAATATCGAGAAACAAAACCATATTTGCCGACAGATAGCAAAATCCCAAGCAGATCACAGCAGAGTGAAGGGAAGAATATCCAAGCATTCCCAACCACCCATGAGGCGAGAATCCAAAAAATGGCTAAACAAGTCCACAAAATAAATATCCTTTGTATGGATATAATAATGTATACTAATTTTATAATGAATGGAAAGAAGGGGAAATTTTCCTAAAAGAGCAATAGATTATGACTAAACTTTCCAAGATCCTCCCTACTCTAATTGAACGGTCCGCAGAGTTAAAAAAAGACACGATTAACATAAAGGTTCTTACGAGAAAAAACATGAGAAGGAATTAGAACAATGTGACACTCTTATAGTATCACTGAAGACAGTATAAAACTGAATTCTTCCAATTCCAAGATAAACTGAACCCCTTCCACAGCAGAAAAACAACAATCCCACGATCCCAAGATGGTTGATTCACTTAAAAAGGCAAAACTTCATAAAAAAATGAATAAAAAAAACAACATAAAGTATTGAAAACTAAAATTTGGATGATATTTCTCCAACACTTCACCCGCCCCAACATTCCAGCAGGCCAAATAGAGTGTTCAAAAATGGAATAATTCGCGGTCGTGGCGATCACAAACCAAGTAACAAACAACTATTTCATCTCCATTACCAGTTAGCTTTGATTACTGTACAATAAATAATCGATCAAACAAACTAAAAAAAATGAAAAATTTGAAGAAAAAAGAGAGAGGAGAGAGAAAAATAAACCTTAGCTGGCCAACCAGGGAAGCCCTTGACCCTAGCAAGGACGAGATCGCCGAGACGCAATTCGTTAGCAGACTTCACTTTATTGGCTCCTTTTTTGTGCGCAGGAGCCATGAAGATAACATCAAATTAACGCAAAAACCTCACCAAAACCCTAATTTATGAATGCCACCAAATTTTGAGAAAACCCTAAATTAAAACCTGGGAGATTAGAGATTGAAGAAGCAAAATTTGGGGACAAAATCAGCGCGAAAGATGAAGATTAGGGTATCGGAGGAGAGAGAAAGTCAATGATTGCATTTGGATTTGTGGAGCAATAAAAGATTAGCGCGAAATTAGCATTTTTGTCTCTCCTCTGATCATAAGTGGTGGTGGTGCTACTGCTCCTTGTTCAACTTTGCGACGGCGTTGAGAGAGAGAGAGACAGGATGAGTGAGAGAGAGGGAGGGGGAGGAGAGGATGAGTGAGAGGGGGAAATTAGGGTTTTTGGTTCAGTGGCTTGAGGAGATACGGGGGTGAGGATCAGAGAGAGTAAGTGAGGAGAGATGTGTGTTGGGCCGGTTTTGTTTCATAGGTATAGGGCCATGGGGAAAATAGGCCACGAGGAACTGGGCCTTACTTATTTTTTCGCCTATCAAGCTGGTCCGGTTGGTAGGAGAACCGGATCAGTTTATTACCCCAAAAAGTTTCGAAAAAAAAATTGAATTTACTGATTTGGTTTTGGGAGAACCGGATCTGTTTGTTTGTGTCATATAAGGTTTTTTTCCACTAGTGAAAGAGGCGTCATACGCAACGCCAGTGCGCACACAACGCTCTTACTCAGAGCGCACGCACAACCATGGCAGTTTCGTTTGGTCAGTTTGTTCGCTGCATTTGGGTGGGGGAAATTTGATAACTTTAGGTTACGTGAAATGTGATGTTAATTTGTGGTAATTTTATGAATTTATTTGTGATGTATAATCTGTTAGGTTGTGATGTTATTCATGTTTTATTTCCTTTGTAGATAAAATGGTGATGAGAGTTGGTAATATTTGTTTATATTATGATTCTATGTTGTAGTTGTAGAAATGATGAATCATGTTTGAGTATGTTGTTATGAGATTTGGTGGTTTCGTGGAGATTATAGTATTGTTATATTTTTTATGAGAAGTATGGATATGTTGATGTTTTGGATTTGAAGTAATTGGGGTTGCGATCCTAATTTTTCTGCTTATTTGGGTGTAAGGCCATTGGGCATCCCTTTTAATTTTGATGATGGAAGAATTTTGAGTTGAATATTTTTAGTACTTTATTTTTCGATGTAAGATATCCGGTGGAATATATGTAGTCCCCGGTAAAGAACATACCAACCACCTAGGTTGCATTCTAGGGGTGTTACCTGGGTTAATTATTGTCGTCCGAGAGGTGTGGAAGTATTGAGCTGGATACTATCCTGCGTCGAGAGTTTGACCATTCTTAAACATAAGCAGCAGGCAACGTAAGCCCATAAGCATTCTGGAGGTTGCGATATGACAAACCTTAGGAAGTGGGTTGTGATCCACTGGCGTTCTGCTCTTTTTCTCATTAATTCTTCTATATTATAATCTATTGTTTTTGTTATGGAGAACTGTGATCATGAGAATATGTTGGTGATTATTCTTTGTTTATTTTATGAATTCATGCTTAAAATCTAGGTTTTCATGAGTTAGAAAGTGTAGAGTTTCATATGATTTATAAAGTGAATTATGTTGCGTAGTGGTTGTGATGAATTTCTTGATTATTAAAGCTTATTACCAATGCTATCTTGATTCTAATTGTTCTAGGAGAACTGCTAGTTACTCCCCACTGATTGTGGATCACCACAAGAAAATTACCTTTTTGTAGCGATTATTTTAAAGCGATTGTACATTCGCTACAATAAACAACTAATGTCTATGAAATAGTATAGGGAAATGTAGCACTTTACAATCACCATGTTAAACTCTTTAAAAATCGATACAATAAGTCTAGTAAGAGAAATTCATCATTGATTTAACCAAGAATTTGTATAAGCATTTAATAAAATATTGTATCATTTTAAAATCGTCATATTTACCCCTAAAAAATTGGTACAAAAACCTTGTAAAAAATCCCATCGTACGCGCTCTCTTTTTGGTGAAATTTTCATAAATTGGCGCTCTTATACTCAAAACCACCGCGCAATCGCTCATCATATTTTAAATTAGGTTTTTGCCAATTACACTCCTAAGGCTTATACTCCCCATTCGCATTCAAATTCTTCTTGGCTGCAATCTTTTTTTTCCCTCAAATCGATCGGTTCATCGTTAATCTTAAAATTCGACTTCAGGTATGTAATTTCCTGTTTATATTCGTGTGAAAATTCGCTGGTTGTATTTGCTACTTGAATTTGCTGCTTATATTCTTCAGTCACCGGAAATTGTTTGTGAGGTTTATGGGGGTAATCGATTACTTACTAATTTTTGTTCTTGATTTCTGTTTTATCAGATTATATTAGAACCTCTTCTTCTGGTATCTTGCACCGAATTCACGGGTGAGTCTCCAATTTCTTGTGTAAATTGCTAAAATTTAAGTAAAACATTATAATTTGTTTCTTTTATATAAATTGACTACTTAAAAAATAAGGTTTTTCTCCCTATCTTATATTAGTGATAAATTGAATATGCTAAAATTTTGGGTGTAATTCTATCAGACTTTTAGTGATACAGATGGAGAAAGAGTTGTTATAAGTTGTGGACTTGTGGTATACTGATATCTATGTGCTATATAATAATACACCTATTGTCATGCATTCATATAGGATTTAACGTTTCAATAAGTAATAATAGTTTAGTTGCTGGTAGATAAAAATATGGTCAAAAGTTTCAAAGCTTGATATAATTGTTGATCAATATCGAGAAATACAACACACAGGGATAAAAAGAAAATTCCTTCACTGTTGGCTCTTAGACAAAGCACCTCAAGTTAGGAACAAAGCCCTCAAATAGAGCTTTCCACACTGACACTTCAAGTTAAAGGTAGTAATTGGATCTTTTTCTCAGACTTCTATACCAGTTTAAGCATTTACAAGATGAAGTTTCACTATCACTTATCAGTGATCATATTGAGTCAACTTTGCACTGAATGCTGTCCATAAAATTCCTCAGTACTTTTAATAGAACTATCATCATAACTAATTGAGGATGCAAGGTAAAGATCCTGTTGGCCTACTAAACTCGTCGTCTCCTCATAGTTTTTCTCACCAGTCTTATGCCAAGGGTGGTTTATTTGGTTCCTCAAAGCTCCTTATTGACTTGTATGACCTGGGTGCATTGATCTAAGGTTCAACAAAGCTTCTACGTGATTGACTGTAAGTGAATTATATCATTTACTTGATTTTGATCTATTAGCAATTTTTGTTATTTTCCGGTGTTTAGAATATGGCTAGTGTTTAATTTAGTTTAGCTTTTAGGCTTCCTTGCTTTTTGCTGTATTAAGGTTTCTGGTTTTGAGTTGGAATAGTTGAATTTTGAATTTTTAGTGACCTGATTTAGGTATAGTTGATTAAAGTAATTATGCACCAAAGTAGTGGCAAGATGTATAAATTGGGGATTTGTAAAGAGTTGTTCTTCTTACTGTCATAACATCTGCTGCATATCAGATTTGCATTTCTAGCTACAAGAATAAAGTCCACTAGCACCATCACAATCCTAGAATAGGAAATGTAATCACAAATTTGACATAGAGGAAAATCAAACTTAACATGTTCCCTTTTTTTTTAGGGAACCCAACCAAGAGGGACTGGACACGAGGCTCCAACGCCACCTTCATACCCCAAAAACCTGCCTTGCTTCAGCAATATGAGGCTCCTATGAAGCTTGAAACTGGACAACAACACTAGCAAGTATATTCCCATCATAATCACAACAGATTATGCCCACACCAAACCAGAATTAGTTGCCCCAGTAGCACGAGCAGACCTTGGTGAGAGCTAGACAGCATCACGAGCTTCCTTGCAGACCTTCAGCACATAGGACAAAGTTTCAGCTGGATTCAGTAATTTGTTTTCCATGACTACCTGCAGCGTGAGCCCCAAACAGCCCAAAAATAGACAAAAACACATCTAAATCCTCCCATTTAAGCATCACTCTCACCACTCTTCTTGAAATTAGTCTTTTCTTTCACCGAAAAATGCAGCCCAAAAGACTACCAAAAAAGGCCCTCGTTTCCTCTCTCAGCTCTGTTTTTTTTCCAGCTTCGAACACCGAAACACTGCCCTTGTGCCTAACGCCAACAACACCAACATCACCATACCATCCTCGACCTAATCCAGTAGCCTCGAACCATGCAGACCCAGCCCCGAATCGCACACTCTCTTCTCTCGCTCAACCTCCCTCTTGTGTTTCTCTCTCCTCGCCCGGCCGTGCGCTCGCACTCTTGCTAGACTTTTGCCCGAGCTCGTGCCAAGCTGCCAACGTCCCTACTACCTCTCGTATCCCCTGCTTCATTGTTTACTACTGTAAGGTATGTATAAGATACCTTTTCTATTTCGTTGATTTACTCATGTAAGGTATGTATAAGATACTTGTAAGTGTTGTGATAATTCATAGTTTATAATTTATTTAAGGTTTATGAAAAGCTAAATCAGCTACAGAGCGAAATCGATCAAAGCATATAGGTGTCTGCACTATTATCAAGCATGTGGCTTTTATTCTTTACTGTGGGCTCTTGGTAGCATGCCAAACATACAATTATTTATGTGCTCTAGTTCGAAGGTTTAATTTGTAGTGTTCGTTGCTTAATTTGGAAATAGCTGAAACACTAGCTTGAATGTTGAAACTTTAGAGAATTAAATTGATGGAAGTTTTTTATTTATTTATTTTGAAGTGAATTAATTGTTCGATTTTGGAGTATCTTATGCTCTGAGCTAGTAAAATCATTGCTTGCTCATTATACTAGTGCAACTAAACTTGCTGCGAGTGTTATCAATGTTCTGGCTTACTATAATGCAAATAAATATAGTAATCAAATGTATTTAACTATGTTCGTTACAAGTTATATTACTGATCTTTGCTTTGTAATAGATTGAGCAGCTTTATGACAATCCTAGTACTTTTACCTACTCACTAATGTTGTTTGTGTTTGTGATGTGTATATTTCGATGTGACCGTGATAATAATTGATGTGAAAAGAGTTATGTGTTACAGGAAGATGAATTTCATCAACTAGCTGATTCTACCATCCATCATCTTCTTGAGAAACCGGAGGTAATTCTCTACAAAGTGGTATTAGTCGATGTCTTTCCAAACTGGTTTTGCATGCTGATTGTCATTAAAGAAAGTGAGAAAAAATTAGACATTTTTTGTCCATAAGGAGTAAAAAAATGAGAAATCTTACAAGGAAAGGAAGAGAGAGAAGAAAGGAGGGTGGCTAAGATTATTCGACAAAGTTATATGTGTAATCATACTATTACCGTAATTTATAACTGCCTACAAGATAAATGTTAGTTGTATAGTAAGGAAAAAAAATAATGTTGGTATGGTTGTATGTTAATGGTCATGCATACTTGAAAAGTTGCACTTTTTTTGGGTACTCTTTGATTTATAACTCAAGCAACCAATGTAAAAGGCTTTTAATAAGAGAAAGTTTCAAAATCCTAGGGAGAGGGACTTAATCAAGTTCGTCTTCATTCTATTAGAAGTTTAAATTGGATTGACTATATTGGACTTTGTAAGTGTTGGGATAATTCATATTTTATAATTTATTTAAGGCTTATGAAAAGCTAAATTAGCTACAGAGCGAAATCGATCAAAGCATATAGGTGTCTGCACTATTATCAAGTAGGTGGCTTTTATTCTTTACTCTAGGCTCTTGGTAGCATGCCAAACATACAATTTTGAAACATGGTTAAATAAATAATACACGGGAAATTTACACATCCAATTTCCAAATTAAGCAACAATTTCCTACTTTATTTTACGAGTAAATCAATAATTTCCAAATTAAGCAACAATTTCCTGCTTTATTTTACGAGTTTCTTTATACAAAAGTGCTTGTGAGTTGTGACTGTGGCTCTTTTTCTAGATCTTGTTGTTGCTCATGGAAACACATCATTAAGTACGGAAAGAGCTCCATATATTTAGAAATGTAGTACTTAAAAACTAGAAGTACTGCAAATTTGAAATGTGTTTTAAAACCTACTAACAGATTACAAAAGTATTGGTTTACAAGTGTCTGCAGTACTGTTTTAGAAGTGTTAAACCTTTTACTTTGTTAGTATCAAAATGTTTTTTTATCGTCCTATGTTTGATTCTTCTTTTAAATCTACTTTTTCACATTTATATGTGGAGAATTCCATATATGCGGATTATGACTATATAATATAAATATGACATTCTTAAGTAATATATTCTAATAGAACCAACTTTACATTTAATTTGTTTCTATAACAGTGATCACTAATGGATAATCGCAAGCACATAGTAGTATCAGTTGATATAACTAGTTTGACCGTTTTCGATCTTGGAGTAGCTAACCCTCTCTAATCTTTTAGTCGACTTTGTTTTACATAAGCGAGGAAATTCAATCCAAGTTGACGATTACTAAGGTATTTTGGGTTTAAATGCTTGTTGCTTTGCTCTCCTTGGCAATGTTGTCATTTTTTTTCCACAAAACAATGTGGTACAAATTATATTTGTTTATGTTTCAGAGTTGTTTGCTACTAGTGTAGCGGTAGTGTTTTGTAGAATGATCTGTATTTTTCTTGCTTTTGCACGCTCTCTTTAGTTGTTGATATATTAATTGCCCAAAAAGAGTGGTTCATTTTGGGATGTTTGAATATTTGGTGATTTTCAATGACTTGATCTGATAGGATGATGATGATTTGGCTGGTTGGGAGAATGCACACATATGATCATCAAATGTCACTTGCTTAACTGATAGGTAAAAAGTTATTTTTTATATGATTCAAAGTGTGTATGCTAACTTTTTATAGTCATAGCCATATATTAATTTTTTACCCTTTTTTTGCAGATAATTCTACTTTGGAAATAGTGAAGTTGAGCCTACTTGACGAAACATTTTACTTTAGCTACACTATTACAATTGTTTCATTAATTAGTTAAGGATAACTAGATTTTTTAAAGTTAAATCTCTAGAATTATTTACGTTTCCATTTTTTGAAATGATCTTTGTGATTACTTTGGAGTTATTTTCTATTATATTTACCATGATATTGCAATTATTTTAGCATCAGAATTAATATTTTGTATGTGTATAATAAGTGAATTGTGATTTCCAAATTAAAGAGATAGCAAAATTATTTGTTACAATAACAACAATGAAACAACCAATATTGTGGCGAATATAATCGCCGCCATAGAACCTTTAAGGTGTATTCTTTTGTTAGAAATCATGGCGGTTCCATGACTAATATCATCAATTAAATTCGAGATAATAATTAACAAATGGTGTTGATTACATTCGCTACCAAAATAAGTTAATAGTATTGATTAGATTTGTTTTAATTTTATTCAATAGTGTTGATTATATTCGCAACTATAATTAAAAATAGTGTCGATTACATTCGCAACAATAACTAGTTATTAGTGTCGAATGTATTTGGTACCGTAACTAACAAATGGTGTCGATTGGATTAGCTACGATAATTAACAATGGTGTCGATTGCATTCACTACCGTATATAACATATAATATCAATTATATTCGCAACCATAAGTAGCCAATAGCGTCGACTGCATTCACTACCATATGCAATTTTTGTGGAAGATGGATCCGACATTTGTAGTAATTATAATCGCTACAATAATCACCACAATTGGATGTAACCATTAGTATCGATTATTTAGATAAACCCCAGCGAATGTGAAAACCACTACCAAAGGCTCTGGTAACGGCGGATCTTGTATCGAAAAGTCATTTGCTGGGGAAAGTGTTCGTAGCGAATGCAATCGATACCAAAGGTTATAAAAATCGCCACGAAAAGGTAACTTTCTTGTAGTGGATGTTTATTGATTTTTTTTGCAGGTATTTTTGAGGCTTGATCAGTTTCGTTTTTTGGAATTGGGAGAGATTCTATTTAGGATATTGAGATAATTTAATCAATTATTGTTTTAGGTTTTTGACTTTTAGATTTTGAGGTTGTTCTGCCTCTTTATGGATATTTTGGAATATTTCATTTAGGTTTTATTTTCTTTAGTCAATATTTAACCCTTATTTAGAGTGACGTTTTCGTAAGACGATATTTCCGCTATCGTCATTTGTTTAATAAAAGGTTCTATTTTGTTTATATTATATTTATATAAGGATGGAGTGTTATAGTTAGTATCAGAGCTGAACGATCCAAAAAATCTCATTGAGTTGCTATACTTTCCATGAGAAAGGTGTAGTTTATGTACAAGTACTTCGTGAGAGTTAATATATTGTGTAGAAGAAAGCCTCGGGAATTATTTTAATAATGATGTGCTAATTGTTTTCCTTATGTGTTGGTAAGTCAGGACTAATGTTTTTGTTTTTGTAGATGCCTCTTAGAGTCGCAACAATAGAAGGGAAGTCGTGATTATATAAGATGTTAGATCAGAGCGCACAGCGGAAGCGTGGAAGTTCATAGCTCGTGATGCGCAAGTTTTTCACGTGTCCTAATAAATAGAGGCGATCCTCGCTTATAAATAAATCTAAATTTTTGTTTTCGAGTTTCGAGGACGAAACTGTTTTAAGGGGGAGTGTTTGTAACACCCAGAAAACGCGGTAGAGTTTTCCAGTGTATTTTCCCGTAAACTATTCTTTCTAGTTAAACTGGACAAATTTTTAACGTTATTTACCTTTTTTTCTTTATTTAAATTATTCCTATTTAATTTTAAAGTTTTATTTTAAGACCTGCTTTTAAATGATTCTTGTGAAAGCTGGTTTACATTTAGTAAACCTGCATATTACTTTATTTACAATTTTTTGTGTGCTTTAAATTCTTATATAAAATTTGTTATTACTTATCATTTGAATATTATTCTGTTTATTAAATATTTATTATAAGTTTTAGTATTTTAAACTAACTTGACTTGTTTGAGTTGATATAGGTCATAAAAGATGATTACTTGACTTAAATGTCAATTTGAGATGTTTTGTATATACTTATGAAATTTTATACTTATTTTCATTATTTAGCTTATTGGAATTGATACGAGTCATCATGGGTGATTCCTTGACTTTATTATCAATCTAATAAGTTTATACTATTTATAAAATTTAGATTTATTTTAATATTAAATATTATTAAGTTGATATTTAAAGTTGTAATGGGTGATTTCATCAACTCTTTTGTCAATTTGATGAATTTGATGTTGTTAATGTATTCTTAAACTTTAATACTTCTAAAATCTATTTTAATGTATTTGTTGTCATTTGTTATTTATTTATTTATTTATTTGTGTTTATGACCTAATTAAATTATTTTTATGTGAGCTTTTATTTTAAACAGTATAAAAATACCTTGGTATTTTTTTTTTGAAGTTATATTATTGGTTATTATATTTAAATATAGTTTATATTTATTTTATAGTTTATGTTTATGTTGTAAAAGTTGTTTTCATGTTTATTTGCCTTTCAATAATGTTTTTCTGTTAAAATTAAATAATTTATTTTTAAAATTATTTTGGACCGTGTTATTAAAATGCGTGTATTATATTTTAATGTCTGTATTTTATAACTTTAATTTATGTTATTTGTTTCGATAGTCTATGTTTATTTCTATTATTGCGCGTTTAGGATGCGATTTTGTTATATATCGATATTGGAGTCTTTTTGGACCGACCCAAGTGATGAAACCGATCATCCACTTAGTACATTATGGCTGGCCTAAAATCAGCATGTATGGGGAAGCTCCTAAAGGCACCCTAAAGTGAAGAGCTGAAGCTCCTAAAGGCACCCTTTTGCTAGCTTGTAACCCCATCATTAATTATACCATTAACCCCTTAAACCTTCTTGTTTTCCTTTGTAAACATATTATTATTGTCGGAATTTTCAGCCTAGTTTATTCATTTTAACCCACACCATTTTCAAGAAACAAAAAGAGAGGAAAAGAAGAGAAAAGTTCATCCCGATTTTTTCCTTCCACACCTTCACGAATAATGACCATCACCTGAGATCTAACCGTTAGATCGTCCTCAAATTTGGACAGTTCATTTAGAACATCTAGACCTTCACTTTCACTGGAGCGATTTTGAATCGCCAGGTTTCTTGATCAGAACAAACGACTCCTGGAATGGAATTTTACAATGTTCAAGAAGAAGAATGCAAGCAATTGGAGGTCTTCAAAGGTAACAATTAATTGTCCTAGAACGATAGTAATCGCGATAGTTTTCAAAATAAGGTTTAGTTATTAGGAATTGTTTAGGTTTATATATTATTTAGTAAAAGTTAGAAGTTTGATGAAAATAATAATGTGATTGCGTGTGCCGTATGGTTTATGTGTGTTAGAAGAATGAATTTTGGTTGTGTTATTGTTAGAATAGATTATGTAATGTTCATATGATTAGTATTTCTTATACTATGTTAAATTATGTTTTATGATTTTGTTTTCATGTGCCTATTGTAATTTTCATATGTGGATTGTCATGTGAATTTTAATTATGTAATTCCTTGTGTTATGTTTTGATCAAAATATTGTTTAAGTATTGAAATATTAGATTTGCTGCTGTTGGATTTTAGTTGTGTATATTATGATAATCGTTTTGTGAACTCTCATTTTTTTTTTTGAGTTTCGGACCGACAGGGTAATCTCACCCAGTTTCGTCGGACGCACCAAAGATGCGTCAAACACAACGCCAGTGCGCGCACAACGTTCTTATTCGGAGCGCACGCACAACCATCGTAATTTCGTTTGGTCAGTTTGTTCGCTGCATTTGGGTGGGGACAATTTGATAACTTTAGGTTACGTGAAATATGATGTTAATTTGTGGTTATTTTATGAATTTATTTGTGATGTATAATTTATTGAGTTGTGATGTTATTCATGTTTTATTTCCTTTGTAGATAAAATGGTGATGAAAGCTGGAAATATTTGTTTATATTATGATTGTATGTTGTAGCTGTAGAAATGATGAATCATGTTTGAGTATGTTATTATGAGATTTGGTTGTTTCATGGAGATTATGTATTGTTATATTTTTTATGAGAAGTATGGATATGTTGATGTTTTGGATTTGAATTACTTGGGGTTGCGATCCTAGTTTTTCTGCTGATTTGGGTGTAAGGCCATTGGGCATCCCTATTGATTTTGATAATGGAACAATTTTGAGTGGAATCTATTTAGTACTTTATTTTGAGATGTATGATATTCGGTGGGGTAGACGTAGTCCCCGGTGAAGAACATGCCAACCACCTAGGTTGCAATCCAGGGGTGTTACATGGGTTAATTGTTGTCGTTCGAGAGGCAAGGAAGTACTAAGTTGGGTACTATCCTGCATCAGGAGTTTGGCCATTCTTAGACATTGGTAGTAGGAAACGTAATCCCATAGGCCCTTTTTCTCATTACTTCTTCTATATTATAATCCATTGTTTTTGTTATGGAGAACTGTGATCATGAGAATATGTTGGTGATTATTCTTTGTCTATTTATTAATTCATGCTTAGAATCTATGTTTTCATTTGAGTTAGAAAGTGTAGAGTTTCATATGATTTATTAAGTGAATCATGTTGGGTAGTGGTTGTGATGACTTTCTTGATCATCAAAGCTTATTTTCTATGCTATCTTGATTCTAATTGTTATGGGAGAACAACTAGTTACTCCCCACTTATTATGGATGTTTGTTGATATATTTTGGAGGTATTTTTGAGGTGTGATTAGTTTTATTTTTGGGAATTAGGATAGATTTTATTTAGGATATTGAGGCAATTTAATCAATTATTGTTTTAGGTTTTTTACTTTTAGATTTTGAGGTTGTTCTGCCTCTTTATGGATATTTTGGAATATTTTATTTGGGTTTTATTTTCTTTAGTTTATATTTAACCCTTATTTAGAGCGACGTTTCTGTAAGGCGATATTTCCACTATCGTATTTCTTAATAAAAGGTTCTATTTTGTTCAAATTATGTTTATAAAAGGATGGAGTGTTATAGTTGGTATCAGAGCTGAAGGATTCAAAAACTCTCATCGAGTTGCTATATTTTCCATGAGAAAGGTGTAGTTTATGTACCTAGGAATATTTAGTATATTAGGCTTTAAGAAAAGTACTTAGTGAGAGTTAATATATTGCGTAGGAAGAAAGCCTCGAGAATTATTTTATTAATGATGTGCTAATATGTGTTGGTAAGTTAGGACTAATGTTATTGTTTTTTTAGATGCAGACACCAAAATTTGAACCCCTTTTTAGGGTAAATAAAGATTTTGAAAAGACATAAAAATAACGAAAATCGTCATGCATCGTGGAGCGCGCGCCCAGTTAAAGGCACGTTTCGTCTTGGAACGTGAGTTTCATTCCGTCGTATGGTTTTCCATTTTTCCGTATTAGTCATGCAGTTTCGGCTTAGAAATAAAATTTTCCGTGAGTCGTAGTCAATAACTACAACCACCATTTTAATAAAATGATTCGTAGTATAATCACGCTCGTTTTTACTAATTTGACGAGTTTTCGTTAATTGTTTTAAGTTAGTTTTTTCGAAAAACAGAAAAAAACGAGTCGCGATTAGGCGCCGAAATTTTAATCGTCTCCCAAAACCGGTAATAATCAGTTTTCTTGATGGTCAAGTCATTGTTCATTGGATAAAGAATAAGAATATATTCTTTAACCACTAATCACATCCTTTATCCATTAGTTAGAGAATAAGAATAATGAAAAGGAGTGAGAATAAGAATCAAATCTCATGTGTAAGAGGCAAGAATCCAGATTTTTTTCCACCGGATTCAAGTTGTGCACTAGGCACACGACCATGCGCAAGACGCATGATTGTGCGCCTAGCGCACAACAACATCCAGCGCCAAACGCAGGGCCTTGCGCTTAGCGCACGGAGCTGTGCCTAGGGTAGACTCCTGCGTTTGGCGCAGTGATCTAATCAGTTTTGTTTTGCACGTTTTTCGATGCAATTTTTACGTATTAGGATGTATTTAGGGAAGAATATTTTCTAAAAATCTGATTTTGCCTCAGTGATGAGAAAATCCAAAAAGAATAAGAATATTTGTATTTCCAATGAGATTTGATGATGTCATTAGGGTGAGGTCATTAGAGTGATGTCATTAGGGTGATTAAGGATGGGAAAAATCAGATTTTTTGGGTTAAAAATCTGATTTCTACTTCTTTGAAACCCTAGTTCATCTCCCTCATTTTCCTATAAATACCCTCCTTTTTTTACTTCAAACCAAGTTGAACTAAAATCAACTTAATTTCACAACTTCTCAATACTACTCTCATCTCTCTAGTTCCTTCCTCTAAAAATCACATTCAAGAAAAAGAAAGTAAAAGTTAGGAATGTAATTAGTAAGTAAAGAAGTTCATCAAAAGAAAAACACAAAAAAGGGGATTTAAGTTAGTAATTAAGTGGATTTAGAAACTCACTTAGAAATTAAGAAAATCACAAAAAAGGTAGAAAACTTTGTAAAAAGAATGTGCATCATTGAGCTAGCAAGGTAAAGTTGAAGCTCTTGTTATTTTCTTGATTATCTTCTTAATCACTTACTAACTTTCTCCTTATTTCTGCTTATCATTTTTTATAATTTTTGGAGTGATTTGGGTATGTGGAAGTCCTAATAGGTTCCCAACCTTAAATCACCCCACGTAGAATAGTCAACTCTCATAAGGAGACTCTTAGGAAACAATGTGTTTATGTGATTTTCTTAATCAAGTTGTTGTTCATCACCAAAAACATATTTTAATAAAAAAAATTCAAGAAGAGTTGTGCATAAACATCTCCATAAAAAAAATGTGATGCTGTAATTATAATCAGTTTTAATTTCGTAATTTATTTCTTTTTTGTCTGTATTAACTAAATAGTTGATAGGATGTAATATTTTTCCTATGAAGTGCAAGATGTTTCCAGCAACTGGGCTTTGGAATTTCTAAAAAATGAATTTTGTATAAATAATTAAAAATCATACAACTTTGTTGTGCAAAACTGATTTTGTCCTGTACCACATAAGCTTGTTCAGTCAATAAATGTTTAAAATAAACTCATTTAGATAAAACTAAAAACATCAAGTTTGAAGAAAACATCAAGTTTGAAGAAAACATCAGCAGCTTTCCAAGAATATAAAAATCATGTTCGTATGAATTTTATACAATTTTATATCATTTTTACAAAAACGTTCATGTAAATCACTAAAGTGTCTAGAATGTCCATACCAAAATTCACTTCAAAATAAGTTCAATAAGTTGGATTTCAAAGAACAAATTTAATAAATGTCCTGTTTTGACCAGTTTGAGTATAAAATTCACCATAATTCAAGTTGTCACTAAAAGTTTGTGAAATGTTGACACAACATAAAGAACTCACTGACCTATCTATATGTGTATAACATGCTCAATTTAACGCTCTCTACAGAAAGTTATGAATTTTACAAGTCAGTACAAGAACAAAAGTGCAATCTGAAAAATGAAATAAAGTGATTGACTCAAGTTTCATAAAAAATATTTTCTTTTCACACGAAAAATGTTAATTAAAATTTTTTAAGTTTCTCTTAAAATGACTCATTTTATCATGTAAATAAAAATCAATAAAAATGATCATAAAAAATCAAAATCAAAGAAGTTAATTAATCTTTAACTTTTACAAATTCACAAATAAACATGAATTCTAAAGCCCATTCAAGGAGATGAAGATCAAGGAGCATCATGGTGAAGATCAAGATTGAAGATTTGTATAGATCATAGATTTTGTACATATTGTTGTAATAATAATTTCTTTGTAAATAGTTATTACATCACTCAATTAATGAAAAATATGGAGATGTTTATGCATAATTTTCATAAATAATTCCACAACTCTTTTTAAATAAAATGAGCAGCCAATGTTACAAATGTTGCATGTTGGGCCCAATATATCATTGTATATGAATCAAATGACCCAATCTCAATTAAGAGGAAAAATTGCAAATCTATCTAAGTTAAATTGTATGATGATCCATCTTACATTTTAAATTTGTTCTCCATCTTCAAATGGATTAATCATATAATTTAACATAATTAGATTGGTAATTATGATCTCCGAATTGATTTTAGGTCGTTTCACGTGTCTCACTTTAAATCGCTAAATTCCAAATAGCCAAACACAATCTCCAAATTTGATCTCAAATTGATCATTTATCTCTAAATGACTTAATAATATTTAATTCAGATTATTTCTCAAAAAAGCCTTCAATTAGGAAGCAAACCTTTTTCCTAAGACCTCTTGAAAATCATAAACGTGATCACTAATTAAGGTGGTTATTTCAATCCTCGATTAATCGCTAATTAGAGCGGTTAACTCAAACTTTTCATTTAATCACTAATTAGGGTGATTATTTTAAACCTTGGTTAATCACTAATTAGGGTGATTAGCTTAACCTTTCATCATATTTAATCACTAATTAAGGTGATTATCCTAACCTTCATTTTAAGCGCTAATTAAGGTGATTAATTTAACCTTTCATATTTAATCACTAATTAGAGTGATTATCTTAAACCTTAATAATCGTTAATTAGGACGATTATTCTTCTCATTTAATCACTAATTAGAGTGATTATCTTAATTAGACCTTAATAATCGTTAATTAGGGCGATTATTTTTCTCATTTAATCACTAATTTGAGTGATTATCCTAAGCCTTGAATAATCACTAATTAGGGTGATTACTTCTTTCCTTCCTTATTAATCACTAACTAATTAAGGTGGTTATCTTAATCCTTCATATTTTATCACTAATTTAGGTGATCATCTTAACCTTATTTCAATCACTAATTGGAGTGATTACCCCATTTTCCAATAGATTTATTTAATTCTAAAGGTGAGTTATTCATAATCTATCCCCTTTTCTTCCCCAATGGAATTGGCCATTTAGGGTGAGACATAAAATCGAACTACGATGGTTTTGATCCATGAGTGGATTCCAATCCCGCAATGATTGGTACGTAGTGCAACTTCAGTGCTCAAACCTATCATGTACAAATGATATATTGGTCCTAAATAAAAATGGTTGATGTGTATATGTGCAAATTATGTGATTTTCTTTCTTTTTAATAGCCATGATTACTTTCAAATGGAAAATAACGCATTTAGTAAGAGTCCGTTCTGTAGAACGGAAGAGGAGATGAGTTACAGACGTTCGCACCTCTTAAACTAAACCCCAAACCCTATCTCATGGTATGAAAGACCCATTTTCAAAAAAGCCTTATCCATATGAAGTCATCATCGTTTTAAATGATATTTCTTGAAATTAATTTTAAAATAGTTTATTAAAAAAATCTGTCCCTATTCAGATATTAATAGGGTGGCGACTTCAAAGTTTTCTAAAACTCATAGTCCAATGAGGGACTTTTGTGGGATTCAGAACGTTAATTAAGACAATCAAAAATCGAGTACCACAGACTGGCGACTTCATTGGGGATTAATACTTCCACTTGAAGTATATGAGGTTTTAACCTGAACAATGCGTTATTTTCCATATGTATATATAATAAAAAAGTTAATCATGGCTATTCACAATTTAATTTTTGTATATAGCATGCTTATGTGAAAATTACGTGTGCTTGGTAGTTCATCGATCCATACACGTGCACTCTTTTTAACCATTTTCTTATTAGGTCTGATACCTCTGCCTATTGGCAAGGGTCAGAATTTTAGAATGACAAATTAATTAATTAAGGGCGTAAAACCTGCATCCGCGAGCTATTGCGACCGGCTCTATCAGGAGCGTCCACCCTCGATGGACACAATGGAAGTGACTCGAGGCCACTTTAACATAATCTCTCCCTAAATGAATAACCTTTTAGTTGACTTTTAGGACACAAGGATCAATGCACAAATGACCTTTATTTATTTCAGTTATTGAATAATGTGAAAAACTTTCAAAAATTCCTCAATCCGTTTTCAGTCGGTCGATATTTCAGTAATCATTAATTGTAGTTGAATTATTGCCAAAATGGTTATTGAAATATTAAGAGTATTCTTGTTTATTTATCATAAGTGTCATGTAAAAAAAAATTATGTGCTCATTTTTTTTCAAAAAAAACTCACATTTACTTCATAATTCTTTTTTCAAAAACAAAATTGATTTTTAAAAGAAAAAAAATCCTGTTTTGAAGATATAATCCCAAAATAAAACAAAAAAATTTTTTTGAAAAATGAAAAAGAGTCATAATCACGAGTTCAAAACGTGTCATGTTTAGGAATTAGAATGTAATTAAAACATATAGTCTAAACACGAGAAGTCTAGTCTAAAAAAATAAAAACAAAAAAAAAATTGTGTAAAAAAGGGATAATCATTTTTTTTTAAAAAAAAGAGGAAAATTCTTCCATTTCCTGATAAAAAAAACATATAAAGAAAAATTCATCAGTCATTGACTAACATTGTTAGTGTGTACATTTCATGTACTTCACATATAAAAAAAAGAACTAAAACTTGCATCATTTCACAATGTCTGATTCCGGAAAGCAAATTCAGACAAAAGCTTCAGCAAAGGGAAAAGGTCGTTGGAGGTCTATTAATCAAATCAATGCAGACACGGAAGAAATTCTAGGAACCATGTACAGTCGTCTGAAAAGACAGGGTCTTCTAGAAGCGACGCATCACTGTTACACTTTGCCACCGCTAGGGGTTAACATGGGATTATACTGCAACTTTTGCCATCAGTATGGACATGAAACAGACCGCTGTGTCGACCTTCGGCATGCCATCCACTAGCTAATCGAAGATGGAAAAATTCTCATTCCTCCATCATGGATGTCCCCTATTGTGTCCTTCACTAAGGCTGATCTTCCTAAGGAACTAGATCCTCATCAAGCTTTATACATCACTTTGAAATGCAATGGACGAGAATTGACCAATGTACTAATAGATGATGGATCAGCACTTAATATTTGCCCCAAAGGAACGCTTTATGAGTTGGGATATAACAACACATTATTAAGCCCTACTAATACAATATTGGGAGCATACAACAACTCTTTAGGGAAGGCTATAGGGACGATCAATCTTCAACTGAGGTATAAAGACTGGATTTGTGATGCGGATTTCACGGTTGTCGAAGCTTTAACCTCATTCTCTTTGTTGTTGGGGCGACCATGGCTTCATGCGAACAAAGCAGTTGCCTCTCCTACACGCCGAAAATTTAAATGCCCAACGACCTCGGGAACGATAACCATCCATGGGAATCCGACACGACCAAGAAGTATTACCCCTGCACCGCCAACTGTAGAAGATGAAACAGGTCGTCCTCAGGATGGTTCCCTCAACCCTTGCATGCTAGGGAGTAATGTTCCTTCAGTACCCCAAGGATCCAATTCGGAAGCTATTTACACTATCCCAATGATAATTGATCAACTCATCGCCTACGCCGACATTTGTTGTGCCCAGAATATGCTAGTAGGACCTCTCAAACACAGATCAGGCCGAAACTACTATGGCTATAACTTTCTCTGATAAAGATCTGCCTGATAACCCCACTCATAACAGCGCCTTGTACATCGATGTCGATCACAGTGCTAAACATATAAAAAGGGTAATGGTTGATAATGGAGCTTCCACCAATATCTGTCTTCTCAGTACCCTTAATTGGCTCGGGTGTCCTCCTCCACAAGGAGAAGCTTCCACAGGAACCATAGTTGCATATGATGGTTCAACACAAGAAATCATAGGATCAACAACCATGATCTTACGTATTAGGGCAGTCATACGAGAGGTCAATTTCATGATCGTTGATTGCAAAGCTCCTTTCACTCTGTTGTTAGGACGACCATGGCTCCACAAGAACCAAGCTATCATCTCAACATTGCACCAAAAGATGAAGATGATAACTCCACAGGGGGTAATCACAGTCCCAAGAGATATATCAATGGGGGTGGGAATGCAAAAATCCCGCATACCTCATATATGTCACCTAAATCATGAGGAGAACGACAATGGTCACACAGAGACACCACCCCTCAAACTGGTAAAATACTACTTCTATTGGCCTATTCTCGAGGAGGATCTTGATCAACCGAACTGGGTACCAGACATGAGAGAGGTTAAGAGGGTTGAGAAGAAGTTCCATTGGCTTTACAAAGAGACTTGGGCCGTTCAATGTGAAGGAGAAGATAGTCCACCACACAAAGTAGCTGATATTCAATATATCATGGAACCTTATATCTTCCTTGATGAAATTGATTATGAAACAAGAGCCTCTTGCATGCTTGTGTGCAAGGCATGGGCATCATGGCTCCTCAGCCGAGAAGACAACCCTTTATATGTCAAGAAGAAAAAAGAAAGATCGAACAAACGTCTTCAGACAGGAGAATACATGGCATGGTGCCCGGCAAACTGAAATCTGAAAAGTTTGAGAAGTACCTGAATCATTTAATTGTTTTTTATTGTACTTTGTAGATAGAGCTACGTGCGACTTGATCCCCTACAAAGAAACACAAAAACAAAATGTTGTAATGCATCTATCTTAGCTTTCTCTACTATGTAATGTACTAAAAGGGGTACGTAGGCAACTCATTTTCTGAGTGCAGCTGCAAAAAAAATATTATGAAAAATTTCATTTTTAATATATCAGAACTACGTTGGGCCTGATGTTCCATTAAAAAAGAAATCATCACAAGAATTTTTTTTTCCCCAAATCCAAGTCAACCTATGGAGATACGTAGGTAACCTTCGGGTTCAGCCCCTTTTGGATTTGATATTTTCTTTTATGCTTTCAGCGCTTAAAAGCAATCAATACATGCGGATCACCAAGAAGAACGATGTCTGGGGCATTATAATTTACCAAAATGAGGACACAGGCCTCGTTATCCCTCTTTTCTCTTATTTCTATAGCAGCAGGAAATGGAAGGATATCATCAAATTGATTTTGAAAAATGTTTGTGTATTATCCCAAAAAATATGAGTCTAAAAAACGGAAATATAAAATAAAAAGGTCCAAGTCTAAAAAAAAATAATATTAAGTCAGTCAAAGAAATCTAATGAAAAATTCACAACAAATGATAAAGTCAAGGTTTCACACCTTTTAATAAATGATAACTGAAATTGGGGTTAAAAGAAAAAAAAAATTCAAAGATGTCATTTCTTTCATTCCCTGCACCAAAAAAAGAAGAAGAAAAACGAAAAGAAGAAACAAAGTCTGAACAAATTTTTGTGCTAACTTTTCATTTCATTTTACAGGAACTCTGCATGGGCCCGCTCAGGATCTAGGCTGATTCACCGAAGTTCTGACCATAGTGAACGTTCTCTGTCAGTGATACTGTCACACTTGTCTACACCAGCTGCATTTTCTGCTACATGTTTCAGCAATATGTCTGAAATTCCGAACAATGAGCACTCACAAAACTCTACCCCTCCACCTGATCCAATGACTGAGCTCCGAGGACTTGTCCAGGCTATGCTTGACCGACTGGATAATATTGAGCAAACTGTGTTGGGTATAATGCGCCAAAGCGCCCAGATGCCTCCCCCTCCTCCTCCGGAGTCGGAAGTAGCTTCAGCTTTTCACGTTGAGCCTATGAACAATGAGAGAGAAATTCCCACTAAGCTCGAGGAAGAAGTAGTTAAGCTCAAGGAAGTCTTAAAAGGCATGACGAAGGCTGAACCGTGGATGGACATTCATGGGTTAACACTTTTCCCAAAGGCACGATTACCTCATGGTTTCAAAATGCCTAATCTGATAAAGTTTGATGGGACCGGTAGCACAACCAATTTCCTGAAGATGTATGTGGGGGCAATGAGTCCCTGGGGAGTGGAAGAATCTTTGATGGCTCAACTCTTTCAACAATATTTAGATGGTGCTATAACACATTGGTTCCTCAACCTTGAAAACACAAAGAAATCCACTTGGGCTGACATAGTCAGAGAGTTCTCAAACCGGTACAAGTATAATGAAGAAATTGATGTTACTAGAAGGGATCTGGAAACCACTTCTCAAAACCTTAATGAGACATTTTCTTCATTCATTACTCGGTGGAGAAACAAGGCTTCCAAAATGAGGAGTAGGCCTAATGAGGAGGAACAGCTGCAAATGGTTGTGAAGAACCTTCTCCCTGTTTATCTGAAGCATATGGCCTACCAATATTTCCCGACTTTCAAAGCTTTGATTGCTACGGGAACTCTAGTTGAGAATGCTGTGAAAAGGGGGGACATCAAGAAATATGAACCTACTGGCGACACTACTTATAATACACAGTTTGGAAATAACAAAAGAACTCCAAACAATGATTTAGCAGTTCCTAAAACAACTAATGCGATCCATACCATTGGCGCATCGTCTGCATTCCAGTTGTGACCACAAAGGAACTTTACTCCTTTGAACATGACTTATTCCCAAGCTCTCTCCAAGCTAAAAAAGGCCAATCTCATTCAACCCTTGAATCCCCGTCCACCTCCTAAAAATCCTTACACTGGTTATGACCCAAACTAAAACTGTGAATATCATCAAAGCCTGGGGCATAATACTGAAAACTACACGGCTCTAAAGCATCAAATTCAAAACCTTATGGATGATGGAAAACTCTCTTTAGGATCCACTTCCAATAAACCAAACGACTCTCAGTCCAACATCACATAAAACCCCCTTCCTAATCATAAGCCCTCATTTGCCATTAATGCCATCTCTGCTGCTTCAGATGGATGCGATCCAATCCAGTTAATCCACAAGACAGTTCCTCAAATGTATGAAATGCCAATAGCTGCAGGTTACAAGTGTTTGGTCTATGACTATTCCACTCAAGAAAAAGTCAAAATGATGCCTTGTAAAGACCCCAGTTTCACTCTCAACAAGGATACATTCTCTGACATGTGTGGAACCTTGGATTATGATGGTGCCTTCTTCATTATGGACTCTGATGCCGATGAAGATGCCTCTTCAGTATTGACAATTGTGGAGAAAAACACTGGAGGACATTCCACCACTCCGAATACATATCGGCGCCCTGTCTGTCTCGACGATCTTAGTGATGAGGAATACATGGATATATCTCATTTGACTAGAGCAGGTCGCCATTTTAAACCATCCATTTGAAGGATGAAAATCCTTTGGAGGTATTGAGAAGGAAAGAAAAGGGCAAGGAGCCAATGACAGAAGATAGTAACAAGGAAGATGATGCTATCAAGCGCATGAAAGAAGTAAATGCTAATGTTTCCATCTGGAAATTGTTAATGCATTCCCAGCCTCATAGGGCAGCTGTTCTAAAGCATCTCAATAAAGCCTCTGTAAGCTCTTCCATAACACCTGACCAGATGGTGGGGCTCATTCATGGGGTAGATCGAACTCTCATGTTCACAGACCATGATCTCCCTGACAATATCAACCACAACAATTCGTTGCACATCACTATATGCTGCAATGGATGGGAGATACATAAGGTATTGATCGACAACGGCTCCGCAATTAATGTTTGCCCTCTGCGTGTGCTAACAAGACTCGGTTATTCAAAAGAAGATCTGGTACCATCCAACCAGGTGGTCAGAGCATATGATAATGCCAAGAGGGAAGTACCGGGTTTAATCAGCCTCCTCATTGAATGTGGTCCCGTGGCAAGGAAGGTAGAATTCATGGTCATTGAAATTTAAGCATGTTTTAACCTTTTATTAGGAAGGCCGTGGCTGCATGAAAATAGAGCAGTATCCTCTACTCTACATCAGAAGGTAAAGCTTCTCACTGATCAGGGTGCTGTGACTATTTCTGGTGATCCGGAAATTATGACAATCTCCAACACCGGAAAATCGGTATTGTATCTGAACGAAGTAGAGGGCACTAGGTTGGATGGTTATACTATCCACTGTATTCTAGCAGCACCTGAAAATTCATGGATGAATGAGGTCCTAACAGCCACACCAGATGTAAGTGCTGAAGAAACAGAACCAGAATATAGTGAGGATGATGAGGAAGAAATAGGAGTTCCAAGCATCGGCACTCATGATACGTCAGTTGAAGCACCGGAGGAATCCTGTGTCGACAATCCTCAAGATGATGATAATGACTCAAAGAAGAGATCTAGGACTGATGATTTGGACCTGGACTTTATTGTAGTAGGTCCTATCCGAGAAGTTCACACTGAGTCACTAATTCTCCTATCTGGATATCAACACGAGGATCATTATCGTGAGTTACCACAGTTCCGGAAATTTGACGGGAACGGTGATCCTTTGGTCCACTTAGTAGGATTTGTGAATGCCTTGCACCCATGGGGTATACTAGAGGAAAATTACCCCATGGTGTTTGACAAGAGTTTAGAAGGACCAGCTTTGGACTGGTACTATTCTTCAGATTGTGTAGATAGAGCCAGTTGGGAAAATGCTAGACAAGCCTTTGTTAATTGGGCTCTCGAGCATAAACAGACTGATGTCAAGAAGCTGAAGCTAGTCACTTTGCGTCAGAGCGCCTTAGAAACTTTCTCGCACTTTTGTTCGAGATGCACTCATATTCGCACACAACTTCGTTTCCTTATTACTGATCGAGAGTTCATGCTCATATTGCTGCGGAACCTGAACGATTTCTATTATCGTCACATGGCTACTATCAAGTACACCTCCCTCAGCCACATGGAACAACATGGCTTTGACATCGATGCTCTGAAATTGCAAGAAAAACGACCTTGGGAAGATCTTAAAACTCCCAACACAAATCCAAGGGTATATGCTAAGATAGATGAACCATTGAGTATGGTATATGATCGTCTTCGGAGCGAAGGTATAATCCAAGCCTCAGCATATGTGCACTGTTTACCCCTTCTTGGAACAAACATGAGCAAACTCTGCGCTTATTGTCGCCAATTTGGGCATGAAACTGATCGGTGCCATGATCTTTACTACAAAGTTCAAAACCTGGTTGATCGAGGCATCATTAGTCCAACCTATAAGGAAGTGCCCGCAAGGAAAGTGTCAGCGCGCCCTCAACCGCAATCACAATTGGATATTTTCCGTAAATTAGTCTAGCAAGGTCGGATACATCCACTTCCTAGACACCCAGGGGCAAGTCTCGTAGGGTCAGATTTCCACAAGTACTACCAATATCATCAGTTGCATGTTCACTGCACAAACCAATGTCATGCTCTCAGCTATCGCATCAAGCAAATCACCAACATATCTCTTGTCTACCGCAAAGCTACTTGATCATCTCACAGAAGGGGAAAATCTTAGGTAAAAGTCCTTTAGGGGATTAGCCCATCGAAAAAAAAGAAAAAATCTCTTTCAGCTCGTTAGTATCAGAGAACTACGTGCAGCTTGAATCCCCATTATCACGTACACTTGCACTGTGAGATCACTCCACCTATGTAACACCTGGGGTACGTAGGTAGCTCAATATGAATGTAGCTGCTTTATTAAATAAAAAACTTTAGTTCCTTAAAAAAAATGAACTACGCTGAGTCTGATTCCCCATAAAATGCATCTGGAGCAATGGGGATATGTAGGCAGCCTTCGGGTTCGACTAAAATGTATTAACCATTGTATTTCAGGCAATGTTATCAGCACTCAAGATGCCAGTATCACAAGAGCAATTTCAGAATGTTGAATTGACACATCAATGGGGATACATGCCCTAATCTCTATATTTTTTTGTCTTTGTTAAACACTAAAGCAGGGAATGGAAGAATGAAAAAATATTTATTATCAACCCCAATGACAGTAAAATCATTCAAGAAAATAAAAAATATATATAAAAAAAACCAGAATCGTAAAGGTGGACCATTCCAGTCAAAATATGGCGAAATCGTTTTCGAAAATTTTCTTTATTCTGCAATGCATTCTGTAATATATAGCTTTTTTCTCTTTTCTTTTATTTCTTTTTTCTTGACCTTTAGGTCCAAAAAGAAGAAATTTGTCCCTTCTCTAAGGATGACCAATTACCATCAGAAAACAAAAGCCTCAACCATATCCACAAATGCAGTCAAAGAGCCTGTAGGGTTTGCCATGCAACATCTGTCCAAAGGATTTCAAATCATGATGAAGATGGGTTATACTCAAGGAACCAGATTTGGGCGTGATGGTAGGGGAAGAAAGCAACCAATCCCCATAGTAGACAGACAAAAAATGAAAAAAGAAAATGACTGGGTGGATAATCTGGAACATGGAGTCCTTAAGAAGCTTTTCACTTCTGAGTCCTCTGAGGAAGGGGATTTTGATCCGGTGTCTTTGATAATACCTTTTGGCGAAAGCATTTAACATAAGTGCAGTATTGAGTGTCAGGCAAAAGACGGGCCTATAGCATTTAAAATGTTTTTAGGAAACCATCCTCCACATCCATCTCATGAAAATACCTTTTTACCCCTTTCAGATGGATATCATACTGATAGCTCATCTTCCAGCCAATCTACCTTGCTTACCCAGTCTGAAGACTCTGATAGTGAGGAAATTGAATGTGAACCTTTATCTAAATATATTTGCATGCAAGATGTTATTTCTGACAGTGAATTTAATAATGATGAATCACTTGATACAACCGAAACAGATATAAAACCCATGGAAGAGTCCATTGTAATTAATATTGGTACATAAAATGCTGTAAAAGAAGTCAAAGTAGGTTCATCCCTCTCCCCAACTGAACGGTCTGTGTTTATTGCATTGTTAAAAGAGTATGTAGATGTGTTTGCATGGTCTTATGCTGATATGCCTGGTGTTAATAGAGAAATTGCGGAACATCGCATTCCATTACATCCTGAAAGCAAGCCTAAGCAGCAAAAGCTCCGCCGAATGAAACTAGAGATTAGTCTGAAAGTGAAAGAAGAAATCTAGAAACAGCAGGATGCTAAATTCATCCAAGCTGTAAAGCATCCGAGTTGGCTCGCCAATATAGTGGTCGTACCTAAAAAGGATGGAAGAGTTCCGGTATGCATTGATTTTCGTGATTTGAATGCTTCATCACCAAAAGATTGCTTTCCTCTACCCCATATCGATGTCCTTGTGGATAGTACAGCTGGTCATGCAATGTTTTCCTTCATGGATGGATTCTCAGGGTATAATCAAATACTCACAGCCCAAGAAGACATGACAAAGACGTCCTTCATCACTCCGTGGGGCACTTTATGTTACCGAGTTATGCCTTTTGGTCTCAAGAATGCTGGAGCCACATATCAAAGGGTTGCAACCACTATTCTTTATGACCTCATCCACGACATTGTGGAGGTCTATGTAGATGGCATGATCGTGAAAAGTGAAGATCGTGAGGGGCATATTCCTGCAGTAAGGTCCTTCTTTGAAAGAATCAGGAAGTACAATCTAAGCCTAAATCCTCAAAAGTGTGTGTTTGGTGTCACTTCGGGGAAGTTGGGATTCATTGTCAGTCAAGACGACATTAAAATGGACTCGGAAAAGGTAAAAGCTATTCAAGAGCTACCTCCTCCAAAGACAGAAAAAGAAGTAAGAGGATTTCTCGGCAGAATTCAATATATCAGTAGGTTCATCTCACAACTTACTATGAGATGTGAACCTATATTTAAGCTGCTCAGAAAAGGGGCATCCCATGAGTGGAATGAGGAATGTCAGGAAGCTTTCGATTCCATGAAAGAGTAACTTTCAAATCCACCTGTTCTAATGCCACCTAGAACAGGAGAACCTCTGATTTTGTACCTCACTATCACAGAAACAGCTATGGGAGACCTCTTAGCCCAATATCAAGAGGGAACAAAGAAGGAAGTTGCCATATACTATCTCAGCAAGAAAGTCCTGGAGTATGAGACAAGATATACCCCACTGGAAAAAGCATGTATTTCTTTGGTCTATGCCACGAAGAAGTTGAGGCATCATCTCCAAGCTCATACCACCTATCTGATCTCAAGACTTGATCCAATCAAGTATCTGTTCGAAAAGTGAAAGATTGGCGAGATGGCATGCTATGCTTTATGGGTTTGATATTCAATGTGTCAGCCATAAATCTGTTAAAGGAAGAGCCATATCTGAAACCTTAGCAGAAGGACCACTGTCAGGAGATGAATATGATGATGCATTCCCTGATGAGTTCTTATGCTTCATTTACCTGCCACATTGGTGCATGTATTTTGATGAAGCTTCTAATAGGTGAGGTAATGGAGCAGGGGTTTTGTTAGTAGATCCCGATGGAGTCCATATTCCATTTGCTGTCAAGCTGGATCTCCCAACAACAAACAATAAAGCTGAGTATGAAGCCTGTATATATGGAGTAAAAGCCGCTTTGGTAGCAGGGGCAAGACATCTCATTATGTAGGGAGATTCTAATCTCAAAATATCTCAAATAATAGGAATTTGGAGGGTTAGAGATGAGATACTTCAACTCTACACAGAATATCTTCAGGAGTTAATCCCTTATTTCGATGATATCAGCTTCAAACATCTTCCTCGAGAACAAAATAGTTTCACTGATGCTTTAGCCAATCTCGCTGTTAATTTAACATGGGAAAATGGTACAAAGAACCAGTCAGTTTTAATTGAAGAAAGGAAGGGGCCTACAGTGACGGTAGTACAAATTGTCTCCACACTGGCTCAACAAGATGATGATGATATCTGGTACAAGGATATCAAGACTTTTCTGGAAACTATGCAGTATCCAGAGGGAAGTGGCAAGAAGGACCGCATAGCCATCAGAGGCTAGCTGCTCATTTTCTCATTCTAAAAGGCAGACTATATCACAAAGGGTTTGATGGTACTATGCAACTCTGCGTGAATGATAGTGAAAAACAAGCCATCATGGAAGAAGTTCTTGGGGGTGAATGTGGACCCCATATGAACGGAAAAATGCTGGCTCGTAAATTTTGCGAGCAGGTTTCTATTGGAGAACTCTAGAAGGTGATTGCATTAGCTTTGTCCGCGCTTGCAAGCAATGTCAGATATTTGCTAACCTCAATCATATGCCACCTGTGTCACTACATAATATGACTTCTCCTTGGCCATTTTCAAGTTGGGGCAAAGACATAATCGGACAAATTCATCTGAAGGCTTCAAATGGGCATCAATATATTCTTGTAGCAATTGATTACTTTTCAAAGTGGGTTAAAGCTGCATCATTTTAAAAGCTAGGGGCAAAGCAAGTCTCGAAATTTGTGATTAACAACATTATCTGTCGGTATGACATACCTTTTGAAATCATCTCTGATAATGGATCACAATGTGAGGGTCATCTGAAGACAACTCTTGCAAAATATGCAATCAAGCATCATCAGTCCTCACCTTATCGTCTCCAAACAAATGGAGCGGTGGAAGCAGCCAATAAGACAATCAAGACTATTGTTGCCAAGATGACTGAGAAGACTAGGGAATGGCAAGACAAACTACCATATGCCCTTTGGGGATATAGAATATCAATCAGAATTCCAACAGGAACAACCCCGTATTCTTTGGTTTACGGGATGGAGCCAGTCCTACCGGTCGAGGTGGAGATACAATCTCTCAGGGTCATAGCAGAAAGTGAAATCCACTTTATGTATTGCTGCATGAAAAAATCCTCCCACCAACCATTTTTGCTAAGTTGATAGAAGGAAGGAAGAAGACCTCTCTTTCGGACATGATTAGTTTTGTAAGTAAGACTCCTGTGAGGTTTCATGAGAGAAAAGTTTTCCAACAACCATAAGTGAAGGGCTAATCCCTTCACAAAACTTTGGGGTTTTCTTTTGAGTTCATCTAAGCTAAGAAACATTTCCCCTAAAATAAGTGGTCCAAAACGACCCCCACTAACAATTTGAGGAATGAGTGAAAACAAACCGAACATGGCATGTGTTTAAAGACCATTTAGTGAGGGTACTTCCCAAAATCATAAGAATGCAAGCATTTTCTCTAGCAATCCTATAGTTGGCATTATTAGAGAATTGCCAAGTGCCGAATTGGAAAGTCAACAATAAGTTAAGAAGAAGTACCTCACCATATTGTAGGTAGTTGTCATGAAGATTTTCAGGAAGATATAAAATTATTGATAAATCTCATGAGATTCTTGTAGGAGATATAGGTGTAATAACTGGACCACTAGATGGTAAGCCTATCAAACCCTCGACCTCGTCAACAAGAGGCACAATCTCCTGGTCTCCAAAGCGGAAGACATGACAAGTTTCATCCCAAAATTGGGAAGCAGCATGAATCATCTCATAACAGATAGAAAGTGAAAGCAAAGGCATGAGAGCCTTAGTGAAGCGTGAAGAAGAAGAAGATTGCCTTGGTTGCTCCAAATTCTTTGTAACCCCTGAGAGTTGTTTTTTCTCACGACTCCCCATTTCATTAGCTTCTTCATAGTTAGGAGCCATTTTTTTGTGAAAGAAGAAAGTTAGAGAAGAGATTGGAGTAGTGAAGATGGTGCATTTGGAAATGAAGAATCATGCTCCTTTTATAGATTGAAAAGATGATCATCCATGATTCATGCCATGGATAGTAAGTTTGAGTATTGTCCATAGGATTATAAGGAGTGTACTTCACCATGTCTAATGACCAAGCATTTGTGGTATGTCAATTCTTGCTAAAGCCGGATTAGGGGTGCTAATGAGCCAGGGTGGCTCGCAAACTGTTCGAGCTCGGCTCGGTCAAAGTTCGGTCAAAGCTCGGCTCGAGACGGCTCTACTCGAGTTCGAGATCGGCTCGAGACCTTAACGAGCCAAGCCTGAGCCTAGTAGAGTTCGGCTCGAAAGCTCGTAAACATGTTCGAAAAATTTTAAAGTACTATTTTTATTCATTGATTTTTAGATCAACTTGGATTTCCACTTAAAAAAATATAAGGCCTAGTTTCAAGCCCACTTCAAAAATATAAACCAGATTAAAATTTCAGCCCAATTAAAAGTTAAAACATACAAACCAAATAGAGTAGGAAAAGAATGACGTTTTACGTTTATACTTCTAGTTCTAGTCTTCTACAGTCTACTTCATAAAAAACCCTAAATCTCCAATCTCATTCTCCTGCAGCATCCTTCGCAGTTCGCCCACTTGACGGCTGGCGCTAGTCCTTGGCGACGAGCACCGACGAGTAGCGTGCTTTATCTCGGCGAGCAATCTCCAGCGTCGCACAGTTGACGACTGACGAGCACCGGCGACCTTGACTAGCAATCTCCACAGCTCCTTAGTGGCGACCTTGGCGAGCACCGACGAGCAGACTTGAAGAGGTTTATCTCGCGGCAAGGATGACAGGTAAGATTCTATTTTTTATTTCTTTTAGTTTTCTTTTTCGATTTTATCTGAATTCTTAAAGTTTCCATTTTTTTCCAATTCGTATTTTTATGATTTTTTTCTGAATTCTACTCTTTAATCTTACTGTCTGTTTTTTTTTTGTTAAATTTTTGATTCTGATTGATTGTTGGCCTTTAATTTATGTTTCTCTACTCTGAATTTATATTATATTGTTTATGCGGGCCAAACTTGTCCACCATTGAACCAAACTCGTCTACTATTAAACCAAACTCGGTGTTTTGTATGCAAACTTGTTTCCTAGATGTACTGATTTTCATCTCCCTTTTGCACCAAACTTGTCTCTTATTGAACTTGTTATCTCTGAACTTTTGTATGCAAATCAATCACGTTGCTCAGTGTTGGAACTTTGATATACTTATGGTTTTTGCCATCTTAGATGTTGGAACTTTGATTCTTTATTTTTCTGCTGAAATTTTGGTTTAGTGTTCTAAATTAGATGGGAAAATAATAGCTATTGCAGTAGGTGCTTTGTTAATCTGAAGGTTAGTGCCATCTTGATTTTCACATCAGGGTTAATAGTATTAAGCTCTCCTCTTATTCATTGTAGTAGGCTTTGTTAATCTGAAGTTTAATGCCATCTTGATTTTACCAGGCATTGTTTTCTATCTTGATATAATATTTTAATATTGCCTTTTTTAACAGATAATGATTCCACTTGTGCACCACCATCGACTCCTGGTTGCTCTTCTACTCCTAATGTGGAAGAATTTTTTGTACATGTTGATGATGAGATCCAAGACGAAGAAATGGAGCAAGAACCACTAGAACCTCACGGTGACTCTAATCAAGAGTTAGATGGGGAAGAGCATGCTCATCCTTTCAAGAGACCAAGAAAATCAGAGGTGTGGAAAGATTTGGATGATCCCATACAAATAAATGGGGGTTGGAAAACTCAATGTTGTAAATCCCGTCTTACTGTTTTAAAGACTGGCACTACGAGTCATTTAAAAAGACATTTATCTAATTGTGCTAAAAAAAAATTAAAATTAAAGCAACAAAGTATGATTAACGTTTTGCCATCTGATTCAAGTGCGGGTACACCAAATTCTGGAGGTGTTAGTGCTTTACATAATGGTAAGCTAGATATGTTATGTATGAGGGAAGGGATTGCTAATTGGATTGTCATGCATGAAAAGCCTTTTAGTGTTGTAGAAGAAGAAGGTTTTAACATGATGTTAAAGAGGGGGATACCTCAATGGACATCTGTTTCACGCCACACTATAAAAACTGATGCTTTCAAAGTCTATGAGGCGGAGAAAAAGAAACTAAAGGCTCTTTTGAAGGATGTAGATAGAATTTCCTTAACCACTGATCTTTGGCGTGCTAGACCACAAAGGATTGAGTACATGGTTCTTACGGGTCATTTTGTTGACTGTGATTGGAAACTCCAAAAGCGAGTTTTGAGCTTTGTCCACATACCTCCTCCTCGGAAAGGCAAAGACATAGCAAATTGCATTTTCAAATGTTTAAAGGAGTGGGATATTGAGAATAAAGTAAGTGTTTGTCAAATTCTTTTGAATAATATGTTTATTCTTACATGCTAGTTGATCTTTACTTATGATAACAATTACATTTTCTTTAAAATATAGGTTTTTACGGTTTCGGTTGACAATGCCACCGCAAACGATTCATGCATACAAATTTTAAAGGATACCTTCTCACTTACAAAGAGGTTGTTATGTGGTGGAGCATTGTTTCATGTACGTTGTTGCGCACATATATTGAATATTATGGTGCAACATGGTCTCAAGCAAGTCAAAACCATTGTCAAGAATGTTCATGATACCGTAGATTACCTCAATGGAAGTGAAGCGAGAATGAGAAAATTTGCGGAAATTATCCAACGATTCAATCTCAAAGAGCGGAGGTTGGTTCTTGAATGCAAGACTAGGTGGAATTCTACTTATGATATGTTATCATGTGCCATCAAGTTTAAGGAGGTATTTTCTAGACTTGGTTTGGAGGAGAATGATTATATATGTTTATTGTCCTAGTTCTTATGATTGGCATAAAATTGAAAAACTTCTTGAGATCTTAAAAGTGTTCTATGATACCACAAATGTTATCTTAGGCTCTGAGTACCCCACTTCCAACTTTTTCCTTAGTGAAGTTTTTTACATCAAAGAAATGTTGGACAAAAATGCTAGTTCTCCCGACCCTTTTGTGAAAGATATGGTGAAAAACATGAAAGAAAGATTTGATAAGTATTGGGGTGAATGTAATTTACTCATGGCTATTGGTGGGGTGTTAGACCCGCGTTTGAAAATGAAGGTTGTTGAAATTACATTTCCTCATATCACTAGTGGAAAAAAACTGAATTGCTCCGGTTAAAAATCCCTCAAATGCTCCGTATTTGACCCGTAGCAAACGTCATACGAGCATTTGAGCATTTCATAAATGCTCCGGTTATCAACCGGAGCATTTATTTCCTCAAATGCTCCGGTTGTGACAAAAACCGGAGCATTTGAGCTTTTTAGAGGAGTAAAATACCACAAATGCTTCGGTTTTTAAGGAAAACCGGAGCATTTGTGCGCACAAATGCTCCGGTTTTTTTAAACAACCGGAGCATTTGTGTATTTTAAATAGTAAAAAAAAAAGTTTCAGCTACTGCAGCATGCAGCTAGCATCTTACACTATTACACTAACGCAGTAGACCAGCAGTACACAAGGATATATGAAGTATTTGTAAATAGATAACTGAATGCATAATAACTTCAAAATAATAGACTAAAGGTATGTGATCCAATTATAGAACCTCAAGCAGATAGTGAAAGAACAGATAAAGTGTAAAATCAAACTCCTGGTAAAGAATACACAAATCAATCCTTCATAAGAATGTTCAGTTACAGAATTCCAGTCAAGGCTTACAGTACAAGGTAGAGCGATGAAGGGTGAATACTATAGTGCTAAATTACATAATCGAGAGATGACAAAAGCAACTATAATACAAATAGAGGTTTCACATAATAGAAGAACTCCTTAAGGTAAAAAGGATAGATATTGCTGTAAGGAAACACTCTTCAAAAGAAAGATAGACAAAACATCAAGATCACTGATGTAGAGAGAGAACATAAATTGAGCAGATCCACTGAATCCAAAATTCTATGGACTTCATAAAACACAAAGCCTCAGCTGGCACATAATAAACAAAGGAACTGCACCAGGTTGCAGAATCCCTTACGAAGTAGATGCATTGATTGAAGGATGTAGAAGCAAAAACTCACCACCATTGCCAAAAGGGCAGTCAGAATATCAAGCGGTTCAAGATTCCAGAGAACATCTGCAATGTGATCATCTTCCAGACGGTACAAGTTAGTTATCGGCATGTTCTTGGAGGTCTCTTTAGCTTTCCCGCAATCAACAACAAAGACAACAAAGGCGTTCCTCATAAAGTATATGACAATTCAGGAAGCACATCGAAACCAAAATCCATCCATAAAATTAATAAATAAATTTCGCATTTGAAAGATACACAAAATATTTATGTCATGTGTGGAAAAGAATAAGATTGAAACAGGTGCACAATACTAATATCTAGAAATTCAACCTTCCAATACCAAAGCACAGAATACAAACAATAGAGAACCCGAAGCAAGAAAATATTCTAGCAACATAGCCACTAACAAGCAAAAATATAACACCCCCTCCTCCTCCCCCAAAATCACAATATCTCAAAACTTCCGTCGCTAACACATTCTGGGATGCAATATGCTATATTTCTCTTCTCTAAATGCATGAAGTGATTTTATTGTTTCATTAAATGCAAAAAAAAAAAAACTGATTTTGTTAGGGAAAAGGCCTAAGAAAATATAATTAGCCTGACCACTAGACGATTCCATCAAACACACTGGAACAACTTATAAGGCAGCTACTGCCTCTATATACAGTCCCATTCAATTGATTACATATTTATGACACACAATAAGCACCTAAAAATAGCACTATTAGACAGCAATTCCAAGCGTAAATCATACGTCTATATTAGTTACAGAAGTTCGAGTAATAGTTTGCGTTAGGAGAATAGATATGGGTCAACATAAGTCAATCTAAAAGGGAACAAAAAAGGCATGAACCACAATACGTTCTCAATAATAATAAGCCTAATAGGAGGTCATTCCAAGTACAGAAGACTGAATCTGGAAAGAATTCAGAAAAGGGTCAGCTTGAAAGCAAGAAAATTATAATTCAGAAACACCCACATAAATTTCAATCACGAAACACATATCAAAACCCTCACATTCGAAGCCAATTACTTGCTTTGTTCGAGTACAGGCTTCTAGGAACTTCACCACATCAAGAGAAACACGAAAAGGCAAGGCAGTTCATACTCCGTACTTCAGAACTTCAACAGCCCAGTAAATTCATAATAACTTTCTTTATTCTAAAAAATTAGAAGTAAAAATTTCTAAAAAAATAAGAAGTAAAAATTTACCTCTAAATTAACACCCTTTTCACAAGAAAGCACAAAATTTAAGCATAAATAACCCTAACTATAGGGATACTAATTTGTTAAATACTTCAACAAGATGCTCTATCAAGCAAAAATGGCAAACAGATCTCACAGCAAGCAAAGAACTCATATACCATGAAGTAAGCATCCTTCACCAAAGATTGATGCATAAATTCAAAAGAAAACACCCCATGCAACACACATCGACCTTAATTAGAGAGCCAAAATCCATGCCCAAGACTGCATTCAACTAAACTAAGCTACCTCAACTCAAACATATAAAAAAAAGGCTAAAAACAACTACCAAATTCCTTTACAGTACCTTTTCATCAATTGAACAACATTGTAGTTCTGCAAAGACTGTAAAAATTAAAATTAATCAATATCAACACTCACTATGATCCATAAATAGCTCATGAATAGCATAGAAGGTTCCATTGCAGTATAATTTAACCCAATTTATAGCCAAAATCCAGCAAGAAAATCAATCTACACGAGTTTTAACCTTCACCTAAAAAACATTGCTTTAAATTTACACTGACATAGTAAAAACACATATGTTCTTCTCCATTAAACACAACAATATATATATATATATATATATATATATATATATATATATATATATATATATATATATATATATATATATATATATATATATATATCTCAATTACCAATAAAACGGCATCATTTCAGCTAAATTCATTCAAAACCACTCAAATTACCATGTATAAATAATAAAATCATCAAAATTCAATAACCTAAAATTGAAATATAATGACGAACCATATACTTAAATGCCAAAAAACATCACTAAGGCGTTCATTATTAGGCATCGGAGGCGAACACATGAGGCTCAATTGCTAAGCTGCCATGATCTGGTGGTTGGATTTGTCGTTGTTTAGAGACTCAGGATCCGAGACCTAATCATCATTGCTAACTAGACATGAAAAATATAAAAAACAAACATGAGATGAGTGTGGAACATAAACCAATTCCTATTATCAATCATCAATTACTGGCAGAAAAAACGCAGGTTCATAAATCTAAGGTAGAGGGAAAACGCATGAAAAGATGAGAAGAGAGAACGAAGATGAAAGTGAAACAGAGAAGATGCAACAAATTTCATATTAAACCCTAATGCCCATAAAATTTCATATACAACCCTAATGCTCACAAAATCTCATATAAACCCAAAACTAGTAAAACGCCAGATTCGCAGATAACAATGAACAATTACAAATCAATATTCCAATCACAAATTCCACAATTCAGATCTTCAGAGTATAGCTAGCATCCAGTAATAGCATATTCTGTTAAATTCTTATGAGCATAAAACACCAGTGATATATGTCCTATAATCTGCAATAATTTATTAGGATTGAACACACAAACCTATAGAACCGAAAGGAAAGAAAACAACACACAATCCTAAGTAATACAACCCTAAGTAAAATAGAATTGCACAAACTCTAATTCCACGAAGTCCCCATCAAATCAGATTTAGTCAATGATCATTAATCACCACAATTCTGAACATACTACGAAAACTTAATTATATAACAACTGAACATACAATCAATCTGAATTGCTCAAAACACTAGTAAACATTATAATAAGATAATATGGTCTAACTTGTCATAATCTATAGACATAATTGATACTACATAGAAGTTACATCCTACTAAGACGATGATGGTTGGTAGCACTCGAGCAAGTCGAGCAATTCGAGCACATAAGCAGAGTCACAGTACCAAACTCAAACTTCACAATCAAACCGGCAGAAAAAAAAACTACAGTAAAAGATCCAATGCTCGTCCTTCGAACTTCAATCAAAAGAAAACCCAGAAAGAAACGAAGTTAAAGACTCAAAGAGATCCATAATGTGGTTACAACTAATTCCGCAATTATGGACCAAGATATATGCGAAAATTCAGTTCAAACTGAATCCAGCCACAGAAACCATAAAATTAGAAGTTAGGGTTTACAAAATTGACAAAAAAAAATCGAAAAAGATCAACAACAAAAAAAATCAAAAGAATCAACAGATAACGAATCTAAGAAAAAAAACGTAAAATGAGTTCCTCGAGACAACATTAATTGAATTACAGTTAGGTGAGCAAAGTTGATACTTAACTACAAAAAAAATCACAAACCTGAATGAACGGCGCTGAAGAACTCACACAAAACGGATGAGAGAGAGAGAGAGCGATGCTGAAGAACCACCATCGCCGCTGCCTCCTACCGCGGTGCTGAAGAACGGCGCTGAAGAACTTGTGATGAGACATTAAGATCTGAAGAGAGAAAAAAAATTCAGGGGAACTCATGAAAGGGAGAAATAAATCTTCTTCGATTTCTAGGGTTCAAGTTTTAGAGCAAAATAAATCAGAAATCGAAAAAAAAGAAAAAAAAATCGAGCCACTTACTTGTTTTTGTGAAGAATGGGTGAAATGCGAGTGAAAATTGAACTGGAAACCCTAGAAATGGGGGATCCATCCGAATTCAGAGCTTCTTACGAACGTATTAGGGATTTTAGCATGAAAACCAAGGTGACGATAAGGAGATGGAGAGAAGGAGGGTAGAAATGGAGTAGTTAGCGTTTCGGTGGTTGAGTATGGAAGGAGATGAAGACGGGATGAGAGAGAAAGAGAAACCAGTTAAGGGAGGGAGAGAACAGAAAGGCGAGATACTGGGGGGAGCAGTAATTTCATTTGAAGAGGGAGGGGGTAGGGAGGGAATTAATACTAATAAAAAAAAGGACAGTCAAATGCTCGGGTTGATTGACTAGAAGCGCAGAGCACTTATTCACAAATGCTTGTGTTGATTAGTCAACCGGAGCATTTGACATCAAATGCTCCGGTTGACTAATCAACATGATCATTTGTGAATTTTTTTATTAAAATTTTCACAAATGCTCGGGTTGATTAGACAATTAAAGCATTTGATAAGTAGCAAAAGCAGTTTTTTCCACTAGTGTATGTTTCCTTCAAATCTTGTTAGGGAGAACATTAATAAGGTTAGAGATACTTTGTATGAGTTGTATGATGAGTATAAGGCTTTGTATCCTCCTTTGAATGAAGAACTTGGAGAAAGTAGGAATGGAGCTCCACATATAGTTCAAGGGGGGAGCCTTCCGGGGATGTCAAGGGTTCTACAAGTTGTTAGAAGTGGGGAAAGAGTGGAGCCTAGAAAATCAGAACTTGATGTATATCTTGAGGAATGTACCGCAACTGATGAAGGACAAAGGTTTGATGCCTTAAATTGGTGGAAGGAAAGAGCTAGCAAATTTGTGGTTTTGTCTAGATTGGCTGCCGATGTGTTAGCTATTCCTATTACCACTGTTGCTTCAGAGGCTACATTTAGTGCTGGCAGTCGAGTCATTGATCCTTATCGATCTTCATTGCTTCCGAAGACCGTGCAAATGTTGATTTGCACGGGAGATTGGTGTAGGGCCACTTTTGAAATCAAGAGAAAGAACAATGTAAGGACAAAATTATTTTTGTTGTTTTATGTTTATGGATATTGTTTTTATAGCTAATTATAATTTCATATTTGTAGTTTGTTGATGAAGATGAACCAAAAGAAATCATGATTCCTATTCCATAAATTACGTTCTTCTATGAGGTTATTTTCTCACTCTTCTCTAATCTTATACTTTCTATTACATAAATGAATAAGTTATGATTTTATAAAATTATATCTGTATAAATATTGTTTTAATGTATGTGTTAAACATATTTTCTAGGTGTTATGGGAGAAAAAGAACCATGAAGAATGGCTTGGACTTGGAAATGAATGTCAAAGGAAGAGAAAGAGTTGTTGTTTGTGTGTTTAATTATCAAATGAGATATTTGTGTAAAACTTTGTCAAAGTTGTTGTGACTTTGTGACACAACTTTGTTTAATTTGATGTGAACTTTGTTAAATTTGTTGTCAACTATTTTTTCTCTTTTTAAAGATTATAGTATGCGCTTCGTTCATTGTAAAAAGCGGGGAATTCGAATCATGCACGAAGGGCGCTGAAAAATGCACTAGAAACATTCTCGAGCCTTTTCCAGCCGAACAGTTCGCGAACTTCGAACTCGAGCCGAGCCGAAGTTTTTTTTCTCAAGCTCGAGCCGAGCTCGGATTTTCGAGCTCGATGAGCTTCGAGCTCGAGCCGAGTTCGGTTCCTCCCAATCTCGAGCCGAGCCGAGCCTGGCCATGTTCGGTCTCGACTCGGCTTGTTAACACCCCTAAGCGGGATATAAAAAAAACAGTGTCAATGATGAATCAAGAACGTTGATACAATCCTTTTTCTAATAATCATCCAAAATAATGACCATGATCAATCTATTTTATATAGTGATCATCATTTTCCGATAAAGCGAATAAGCATTATGCATGAAAAAAAATTCCTGAAAGATTTTTGAAATAGCAGATAAATTTTTTTACCATATGATGATTGGTCCACCATAGTTTATCTAGAGGGTAATAACCTTAGGTCAACTCTTTTAGGTGACACGACCTGACAATGTCCTAATTTAAGGTGACATGATAACACATGGTGTCATAAAAAGTAAGTGATGGTGATTTGACAATTTGCTTGTCATCAAGGCCATGAAAAACTGTAAAAAAAAAAACTGGAGTCAACCTGTAAGTGTCGGAGTTTCTCACATTAACAAAAGATAAATTCATAAGACTAAAAAAGACGGCAATAAAGTCGCATTTTCAAAATTTAGAAAATTAATTGGAATTTTCTAATAAAGACGACAATAAAGTCGCATTTTCAAATGTTTTAGAAAGTTAATTGGGATTTTCTATCTAAGACGACAGTAATATCGCATTTTCAAATGTTAGAAAATTAATTGGGATTTTCTATTTAAGACGATGATAAAGTCGCATTTTCAAATGTTTAGAAAATTAATCGGGATTTTCTATCTAAGACGACGATGAAGTCGCATTTTCAATTTTATAAAATTAATTGGGATTTTCTACATTAAGCAACGCAAATTATAGCACTGATAATAACTATTTTCTATAGACACCAAATTATAGCACTGATGATAATTATAGACACCAAATTTTGAACCCCTTTTTAGGGTAAATAAAGATTTTGAAAAGAAATAAAAATAACGAAAACCCTCATGCATCGTGGAGCGCGCGCCTAGTCAAAGGCACGTTTCGTCTCGGAGCGCGAGTTTCATTCCATCGTATGGTTTTCCATTTTTGCGTATTAGTCATGCAGTTTCGGCTTAGAAATAAATTTTTCCGTGAGTCGTAGTCAATAACTACAACAACCGTTTTAATAAAATGATTCGTAGTATAATCACCCTCGTTTTAAGTTAGTTTTCTCGAAAAACAGAAAAAAAACGAGGTTGCGATTATGCGCCGGAATTTTAATCGTCTCCCAAAACCGGTAATAATCAGTTTTCTTGATGGTCAAGTCATTGTTCATTGGATAAAGAATAAGAATATATTCTTTAACCACTAATCACATCCTTTATCCATTAGTTAGAGAATAATAATCATGAAAAGGAGTGAGAATAAGAATCTAATCCCATGTGTAAGAGGCAAGAATCCGAATTTCCAAAGAGATTTGACGATGTCATTAGGGTGAGGTCATTAGAGTGATGTCATTAGGGTGATTAAGGATGGCAAAAAATCAGATTTTTTGGGTTAAAAATCAGATTTTTTGGGTTAAAAATCTAATTTTCTACTTCTTTGAAACCCTAGTTCATCTCCCTCATTTCCCTATAAATACCCTCCTTTTTTTTTTACTTCAAACCAAGTTGAACTAAAATCAACTTAATTTCACTACTTCTCAATACTACTCTCATCTCTCTACTTCCTTGCTCTAAAAATCACATTCAAGATAAAGAAAGTAAAAGTTAGGAAAGTAATTAGTAAGTAATGAAGTTCATCAAAAGAAAAACACAAATAAAGGGTTTAAGTTAGTAATTAAGTGGATTTAGAAACTCACTTAGAAATTAAGAAAATCATAAAAAAAAGGTAGAAAACTTTGCAAAAAGGAAGTGCATCATTGAGCTAGCAAGGTAAAGTTGAAGCTCTTGTTATTTTCTTGATTATCTTCTTAATCACTTACTAACTTTCTCCTTGTTTCTTCTTATTATTTTTTTTAATTTTTGGAGTGATTTGAGTATGTGGAAGTCCTAATAGGTTCCCAACCTTAAATCACCCCACCTAGAATAGTCAACTCTAATGGGGAGACTCTTAGGAAACAATGTGTTTATGTGATTTTCTTAATCAAGTTGTTGTTCATCACCAAAAACATGTTTTCATAAAAAAATTCAAGAAGAGTTGTGCATAAACATCTCCATAAAAAAATGTGATGCTGTAATTATAATCAGTTTTAATTTCGTAATTTATTTCATTTTTCGTCAGTATTAACTAAATAGTTGATAGGATATAATATTTTTTCTATGAAGTGCAAAATGTTTCCAGCAATTGGGATTTAGAATTTCTAAAAAAAGAATTTTTTATAAATAATTAAATATCATACAACTTTATTGTGCAAAACTGATTTTGTCCAGTACCACATAAGCTTGTTCAGTCAATAAAAGTTTAAAATAAACTCATTTAGATAAAACTAAAAACATCAAGTTTGAAGCAAACATCAGTAGCCATCCAAGAATAAAAAAATCATGTTCATATGAATTTTATACAATTTTATATCATTTTTACAAAAACTTTCATGTAAATCACTAAATTCTAGGAAACTGATTTTCCCTTCAGTAAAGAAAATAAATAAAAAAGGTCTTAAAAGTGTCGAATTCAAGTGAAAATTTTCAGTTTAGTCCTTTAAAGTGTCTAGAATGTCCATACCAAAATTAACTTCAAAATAAGTTCAATAAGTTAGATTTAAAAGAACAAATTTAATAAAGGTCCTTTTTTGACCAGTTTGAGTATAAAATTTTTCCATACCATAATTCAATTTGTCACTAAAAGTTTGTGAAATTTTGACACACCATAAAAAACTCACTGACCTATCCACATGTGTATCACATGCTCAATTTAACGCTTTTTACAGAAAGTTATGAATTTTACAAGTCAGAATAAGAACAAAAGTGCAGTTTGAAAAATGAAATAAAGTGATTAACTCAAGTTTCATAAAAAAATGATTTCTTTTCACACGAAAAATGTTAATTAAAAATCTTAAACCTTAATAATCGTTAATTAGGACGATTATTCTTCTTATTTAATCACTAATTAGAGTGATTATCTTAAACCTTAATTATCGTTAATTAGGGCGATTATTTTTCTCATTTAATCACTAATTAGAGTGATTATCTTAAGCCTTGAATAATCTCTAATTAGGGTGAGTACTTCTTTCCTTCCTTATTAATCACTAATTAAGGTGGCTATCTTAATCCTTCATATTTAATCACTAATTAAGGTGATTATCTTTACCTAATTTCAATCACTAATTGGAGTGATTACCCCATTTTCCAATAGATTTGTTTAATTCTAAAGGTGAGTTATTCATAATTTATCCCCTTTTCTTCCCTAGTGGAATTGGCCATTTAGGGTGAGACATAAAATCAAACTACGATGGTTTTGATCCATGAATGGATTCCAATCCCGCAATGATTGGTACGTAGTGCAACTTCAGTGCTCAAACATACCATGTACAAATGATATATTTGTCCTAAATAAAAATGGTTGATGTGTCTATGTGCAAATTATGTGATTTTCTTTCTTTTTAATAGCCATGATTAGTTTCAAACGATGATGACTTCGGGTGTGTTCTCTTCACCTTAAAAAATAAGTTTCAGGTCCAATAAGTTATGATCAGGTCTGATCAGGTTTGATCAGGTCTAACACAACACTCATGAATAAGTTTCAATAAGGGTCAATCAGGTCAAATAAGTTCAGGTCAGATAAGTTCAGGTGAAAAGAACACACCCGAAGTCATCATCGTTTTAAATGATATTTCTTGAAATTGATTTTTAAATAATTTATTAAATAAATTTGTCCCTATTCAGTTATTAATAGGGTGGCGACTTCAAAGTTGTCTAAAACTCATAGTCCAATGAGAGACTTTTGTGGGATTCAGACCGTTAATTAAGACAGTAAATTATCGAGTACCACAGGCTGGCGACTTCACTAAGGATTAATGCTTCCACTTGAAGTATATGAGGTTTAAACCTGAACAATGCGTTATTTTCTATATGTATATATAATAAAAAAGTTAATCATGGCTATTCACAATTTAATTTTTGTATATAGCATGCTTATGTGAAAATTACGTGTGCTTGGTAGTTTATCGATCCATACACGTGGACTCTTTTTAACCATTTTCTTATTTGGTCTGATACCTCTGTCTATTGCCAAGGGTCAGAATTTTAGAATGACAAATTAATGAATTAAGGGCGTAAAACCTGTATCCGCGACCTATTGCGACCGACTCTGTCAGGAGCGTCCACCCTCGATGGACACAATGGAAGTGACTCGAGGCCACTTTAACATAATCTCTCCCTAAATGAATCACCTTTTAGTTGAATTTTAGGACACAAGGATCAATGCACAAATGACCTTTATTTATTTCAGTTATTAAATAATGTGAAAATCTTTCAAAAATTCCTCAATCCGTTTTCAGTCGGTCGATATTTCAGTAATCATTAATTGTAGCTGAATTACTGCCGAAATGGTTATTGAAATATTAAGAGTATTCTTGTTTATTTATCATAAGTGTCATGTAAAAAAAAATTGTGTCCTCATTTTTTTTTTTAAAAAAACTCACATTTACTTCATAATTCTTTTTTTAAAAACAAAATTAATTTTTAAAAGAAAAAAAAATCCAGTTTTGAAGATATAATCCCAAAATAAAACAATTTTTTTTTTGAAACATGAAAAATAAAAAAGAGTCATAATCACGAGTTCAAAACGTGTCATGTTTATGAATTAGAATGTAATTAAAACATATAGTCTAAACACGAGAAGTCTAGTCTAAAAAAACAAAAAGAAAAAAAATTGTGTAAAAAAGGGATAATCATTTTCAAAAAAAAAAGAGGAAAATTCTTCCATTTCCTGCTAAAAAAAACATATAAAGAACTAAAACTTGCTAACATTGTTAGTGTGTACATTTCATGTACTTCACATCCAAAAAAAAAGAACTAAAACTTGCATCATTTCAAAATGTCTGATTCCGGAAAGCAAATTCAGACAAAAGCTTCAGCAAAGGGAAAAAGCCGTTAGAGGTATATTAATCAAATCTATGCAGACACGGAAGAATCTCTAGGAACCATGTACAGTCGTCTGAAAAGATAGGGTCTTCTAGAAGCGAAGCATCACTGTTTCACTTTGCCACCGCTAGGGGTTAACATGGGATTATACTGCAACTTTTGCCATCAGTATGGACACGAAACAGACCGGTGTGTCGACCTTCGGCATGCCATCCACCAGCTAATAGAAGATGGACAAATTCTCATTCCTCCATCATGGATGCCCCCTATTGTGTCCTTCACTAAGGCTGATCTTCCCAAGGAACTGGATCCTCATCAAGCTTTATACATCACTTTGAAATGCAATGGGCGAGAATTGACCAATGTACTAATAGATGATGGATCAGCCCTTAATGTTTGCCCCAAAGGAACGCTTTATGAGTTGGGATATAACAACACGTTATTAAGCCCTACTGATATAATATTAGGAGCATACAACAACTCTTTAGGGAAGGCTATAGGGACGATCAATCTTCAACTGAGGTATATAGACTGGATTTGTGATGCGGATTTCACGGTTGTCGAAGCTTTAACCTCATTCTCTTTGTTGTTGGGGCGACCATGGCTTCATGCGAACAAAGCCGTTGCCTCTCCTGCACACCGAAAACTTAAATGCCCAACGACCTCGGGAACGATAACCATTAATGGGAATCCGACACGACCAAGAAGTATTACCCTTGCACCGCCAACTGTAGAAGATGAAACAGGTCCTCAGGATGGTTCTCTCAACCCTTGCATGCTATGGAGTAATGTTCCTTCAGTACCCCAAGGATCCAATTCAGAAGCTATTTACACTATCCCAATGGCAATTGATCAACTCATCGCCTACACCGACATTTGCTGTGCCCAGAATATGCCAGTAGGACCTCTCAACACAGATCAGGCCGAAACTACTATGGCCATAACTTTCTCTGATAAAGATCTGCTTGATAACCCAACTCATAACAGCGCCTTGTACATCGATGTCGATCACAGTGCCAAACATGTAAAAGTGGTAATGGTTGATAATGGAGCTTCCACCAATATCTGTCTTCTCAGTACCCTTAATTGGCTCGGGTGTCCTCGTCCACAAGGAGAAGCCTCCGTAGGAACCGTAGTTGCATATGATGGTTCAACACAAGAAATCATAGGATCAACAACCATGATCTTACACATTGGGGCAGTCATACGAGAGGTCAATTTCATGATCGTTGATTGTGAAGCTCCTTTCACTCAGTTGTTAGGACGACCATGGCTCCACAAGAACCAAGCTATCATCTCAACATTGCACCAAAACATGAAGATGATAACTCCACATGGGGTAATCACAGCCCCAGGAGATATATCAATGGGGGTGGCAATGCAAAAATCCCGCATACCTCATTTATGTCACCTAAATCATGAGGAGAACGACAATGGTCACACAGAGACACTACCCCTCAAACTGGTAAAATACTACTTCTACTGGCCTATTCCCGAGGGAGATCTTGATCAACCGAACTGGATACCAGACATAAGAGAGGTTAAGAGGGTTGAGAAGAAGTTCCATTGGCTTTACAAAGAGACCTGGGCTGTTCAATGTGAAGGAGAAGAGAGTCCAGCACACAAAGTAGCTGCTATTTAATCTATCATGGAACCTTATATTTTCCTTAATGAAATTAATTCTGAAACAAGAGCCTCTTGCATGCTTGTGTGCAAGGCATGGGCATCATGGCTCCTCAGCCGAGAAGACAACCCTTTATATGTCATGAAGAAAAAAGAAAGATGGAACAGACGTCTTCAGACAGGAGAATACATGGCATGGCGCCCGACAAACTGAAATCTGAAAAGTTTGAGAAGTACCTGAATCATTTAATTGTTTTTTATTGTACTTTATAGGTAGAGCAACGTGTGGCTTGATTCCCTAAAAAAAATACAAAAATAAAATGTTGTAATGCATCTATCTTAGCTTTCTCTACTATGTAATGTACTAAAAGGGGTACGTAGGCAACTCATTTTCTGAGTGCAGCTGTAAAAAAAAATATTATGAATCAGAACTACGTTGGGCCTGATTCTCCATTCAAAAAAAAATCATCACAAGAGAAATTTCTTCCCCAGATCCAAGTCCACCTATGGAGATACGTAGGCAACCTTCGGGGTAGGCCTCTTTTGCATTTGAAAATTTTCTTTTATGGTTTTAGCGCTTAAAAACAGTCAATACATGCGGATCACCAAGAAGAACGATGTATGGGGCATTATAATTTGCCAAAATGAGGACACAGGCCTCGTTATCCCTCTTTTCTCTTATTTCTATAGCAGCAGGAAATGGAAGGATATCATCAAATTAATTTAAAAAAATATTTGTGTATTATCCCAAAAAATGAGTCTAAAAAACGGAAAAATAAAATAAAAAGGTCCAAGTCTAAAAAATAATAATAATAAGTCAGTCAAAGAACTCTAATGAAAAATTCAAAACAAATGATAAAGTCAAGGTTTCACACCTCTTAATAAATGATAACTGAAATTGGGGTTAAAATAATTTTTTTTCAAAGATGTCATTTCTTTCATTCCCTGCACCAAAAAAAAAAAAGAAAATGTAAAGAACAAAAAAAGTCTGAACAAATTTTCGTGGTAACTTTTCATTTCATTGTACAGGAACTCTGCCTAGGCCCGCTCAGGATCTAGGCTGATTCGCCGAAGTTCTGACCATAGTTCACGTCTCTGTCTGTGATACTGTCATCCTTGTCTACACCAGCTGTATTCTCTGCTACACGTTTCAGCAATATGTCTGAAATTCCGAACAATGAGCACCCACAGAACTCTACCCCTCCATCTGAACCAATGACTGAGCTCCGAGGACCTGTCCAGGCTATGCTTGACCGACAGGATAATATTGAGCAAACTGTGTTGGGCATAATGCGCCAAAGCGCCAAGATGCCTCCCCCTCCTCCTCCGGAGTCGGAAGTAGCTTCACCTTTTCGCCTTGAGCCTATGAACAATGAGAGAGAAATTCCCACTAAGCTCGAGGAAGAAGTAGTTAAGCTCAAGGAAGTCCTAAAAGGCATGACGAAGGCTGAACCATGGATAGACATTCATGGGTTAACACTTTTCCCAAAGGCACGGTTACCTCATGGTTTCAAAATGCCTAATCTGCCAAAGTTTGATGGGACAGGCAGTCCAACCAATTTCCTGGTCGTACCTAAAAAGGATGGAAGAGTTCGGGTATGCATTAGTTTTCGTGATTTAAATGCTGCATCACCAAAAGATTGCTTTCCTCTACCCCATATCGATGTCCTCGTGGATAGTACATCCGGTCATGCAATGTTTTGCTTCATGGATGGATTCTTAGGGTATAATCAAATACTCATGGCCCAAGAAGACATGACAAATACGTCTTTCATCACTCCGTGGGGCACTTTCTGTTACCGAGTTATGCCTTTTGGTCTCAAGCATGCTGGAGCAACATATCAAGGGGCTGCAACCACTATTCTTCATGACCTCATCCACGACATTGTGGACATCTATGTAGATGACATGATCGTGAAAAGTGAAGATCATGAGGGGCATATTCCTGCACTAAGGTCCTTCTTTGAAAGAATCAGGAAGTACAATCTAAGCCTAAATCCTCAAAAGTGTGTGTTTGGTGTCACTTCGGGGAAGTTGTTGGGATTCATTGTCAATCAAGACGACATTAAAGTGGACCAAGAAAAGGTAAAAGCAATTCAAGAGCTACCTCCTCCAAAGACAGAAAAAGAAGTAAGAGGATTTCTCGGCAGAATTCAATATATCAGTAGGTTCATCTCACAACTTACTATGAGATGTGAACCTATATTTAAGCTGCTCAGAAAAGAGGCATCCCATGAGTGGAATGAGGAATGTCAGGAAGCTTTCGATTCCATGAAAAAGTAACTTTCAAATCCACCTGTTCTAATGCCACCTAGACCAGGAGAACCTCTGATTTTGTACCTCACTATCACAGAAACTGCTATGGGAGCTCTCTTAGCCCAATATCAAGAGGGAACAAAGAAGGAAGTTGCCATATACTATCTCAGCAAGAAATTCCTGGAGTATGAGACAAGATATAGTCCACTGGAAAAAGCATGTATTTCTTTGGTCTATGCCACGGAGAAGTTGAGGCATCATCTCCAAGCTCATACCACCTATCTGATCTCAAGACTTGATCCAATCAAGTATCTGTTTGAAAAGTGAAAGATTGGCGAGATGGTATGCTATGCTTTATGGGTTTTATATTCAATGTGTCAGCCAGAAATCTGTTAAAGGAAGAGCCATACCTGAAACCTTAGCAGAAGGACCAGTGAAAGATTAATGAGTACTTATGTTTCATTTACTAGCCACGATGGTGCATGTATTTTGATGGAGCTTCTAATAGGTGAGGTAATGGAGCAGGGGTTTTGTTAGTAGATCCCGATGGAGTCCATATTCCATTTGCTGTCAAGCTGGATTTCCCAACAACAAAGAATCAAGCTGAGTATGAAGCCTGCATATATGGAGTAAAAGCCGCTTTGGTAGGAGGGGCAAGACATCTCACTGTATATGGAGATTCTAATCTCATCATATCTCAAACAATAGGAATGTGGAGGGTTAGAGATGAGAGAGTTCAGCTCTACACAAAATAGTTTCACTGATGCTTTAGCCAATCTCGTTGTTAATTTAACATGGAAAATGGTACAAAGATCCAGTCAGTTTTTATTGAAGAAAGGAAGGGGCCTACAGTGACGGTAGCACAGTTTGTCTCCACACTGGCTCAACAAGATGATGATAATATCTGGTACAAGGATATCAAGACTTTTCTGGAAACTATGCAGCAAGAAGGACCGCATAGCCATCAGAGGCTAGCTGCTCATTTTTTCATTATAAAAGGCAGACTATATCACAAAGGGTTTGATGGTACTATGCAACTCTGCGTGAATGATAGTGAAAAACAAGCCATCATGGAAGAAGTTCATGGGGGTGAATGTGGACCCCATATGAACGGAAGAATGCTGGCTCGTAAAATTTTGCGAGCAGGTTTCTATTGGAGAACTCTAGAAGGTGATTGCATTAGCTTTGTCCGCGCTTGCAAGCAATGTCAGATATTTGCTAACCTCAATCATATGCCACCTGTATCACTACATAATATGACTTCTCCTTGGCCATTTTCAAGTTGGGGCATAGACATAACCGGACAAATTCATCTGAAGGCTTCAAATGGGCATCAATATATTCTTGTAGCAATTGATTACTTTTCAAAGTGGGTTGAAGCTGCATCATTTTAAAAGCTAGGGGCAAAGCAAGTCTCGAAATTTGTGATTAACAACATTATCTGTCGGTATGGCATACCTTTTGAAATCATCTCTGATAATGGATCACAATTTGAGGGTCATCTAAAGACAACTCTTGCAAAATATGCAATCAAGCATCTTCAGTCCTCACCTTTTCGTCCCCAAACAAATGGAGCGGTGGAAGCAGCCAATAAGACAATCAAGACAATTGTTGCCAAGATGACTGAGAAGACTATGGAATGGCGTGACAAACTACCATATGCCCTTTGGGATATAGAATATCAATCAGAACTCCAACAGGAACAACCCCGTATTCTTTGGTTTACGGGATGGAGCCAGTCCTACCGGTCGAGGTGGAGATACAATCTCTCAGGGTCATAGCAGAAAGTGAAATCCACTTTATGTCTTGCTGCATGAAAAAATCCTCCCACCCACCATTTTTGCTAAGTTGATAGAAGGAAGGAAGAAGACCTCTCTCCCGGACATGAGTAGTTTTGTAAGTAAGACTCTTGTGAGGTTTCATGAGATAAATTTTTTCCAACAACCATAAGTGAAGGGCTAATGGACATCCCTTCACAAAACTTTGGGGTTTTCTTTTGAGTTCATCTAAGCTAAGAAACATTTCCCCTAAAATAAGTGGTCCAAGACGACCCCCACTAATAATTTGAGGAATGAGTGAAACACACCGAACATGGCATGTGTTTTAAAGACCATTTAGTGAGGGTACTTCCCAAAATCATAAGAATGCAAGCATTTTCTCTAGCAATCCTATAGTTGGCATTATAAGAGAATTGCCAAGTGCCGAATTGGAAAGTCAACAATAAGTTAAGAAGAAGTACCTCACCATATTGTAGGTAGTTGCCATGATGATTTTCAGGAAGATATAAAATTGTTGATAAATCTCCTGAGATTCTTGTAGGAGATCTAGGTGTAATAACTGGACCACTAGATGGTAAGCCTAGCAAACCCTCGACCTCTTCAACAAGAGGCACAATCTCCCGGTCTCCAAAGCGGAAGACATGACAAGTTTCATCTCAAAATTGGGAAGCAGCATGAATCATCTCAGAACAGATAGAAAGTGAAAGCAAAGGCATGAGAGCCTTAGTGAAGCGTGAAGAAGAAGATTACCTTGGTTGCTCCAAATTCTTTGTAACCCCTGAGAGTTGTTTTTTCTCACGACTCCCCATTTCATTAGCTTCTTCATAGTTAGGAGTCATTTTTTTGTGAAAGAAGAAAGTTAGAGAAGAGATTGGAGTAGTGAAGATGGTGCATTTGGAAATGAAGAATCATGCTCCTTTTATAGATGGAAAAGATGATCATCCATGATTCATGCCATGGACAATAAGTTTGAGTATGGTCCATAGGATTATAAGGAGTGTCCTTCACCATGGCTAATGACCAAGCATTTGTGGTTTGGCAATTCTGGCTAAAGCCGGATATAAAAAAAACAGTGTCAATGATGAATCAAGAACGTTGATACAATCCTTTTTCTAATAATCATCCAAAATAATGACCATGATCAATCTATTTTATATAGTGATCATCATTTTCCGATAAAGCGAATAAGCATTATGCATGAAAAAAAATTCCTGAAAGATTTTTGAAAAACAGATAAAATATTTTGCCAAATAATGATTGGTCCACCATAGTTTATCTAGAGGGTAATAACCTTAGATCAACTCTTTTAGGTGACACGACCTGAGAATGTCCTAATTTAAGGTGACATGATAACACATGGTGTCATAAAAAGTAAGTGATGGTGATTTGACAATTTGCTTGTCATCAAGGCCATGAAAAACTGTAAAAAAAAAAAAAACTGGAGTCAACCTGTAAGTGTCGGAGTTTCTCACATTACCAAAAGACAGTTTCATAAGACTAAAAAATAAGGCAATAAAGTCGCATTTTCAAAAATTAGAAAATTAATTGGAATTTTCTAATAAAGTCGACAATAAAGTCGCATTTTTAAATGTTTTAGAAAGTTAATTGGGATTTTATATCTAAGACGACGATGATAAAGTCGCATTTTCAAATGTTTAGAAATTTAATCGGGATTTTCTATCTAAGACGACGATGAAGTCGCATTTTCAAATGTTTAGAAAATCGTCATGCATCGTGGAGCGCGCGCCTAGTCAAAGGCACGTTTCGTCTCGGAGTACGAGTTTCATTCCGTCGTATGGTTTTCCATTTTTGCGTATTAGTCATGCAGTTTCGATTTAGAAATAAAATTTTTCGTGAGTCGTAGTCAATAACTACAACCACCGTTTTAATAAAATGATTCGTAGTATAATCACTCTCGTTTTAAGTTAGTTTTCTCGAAAAACAGAAAAAAAACGAGTCGCGATTATGCGCCGGAATTTTAATCGTCTCCCAAAACCGGTAATAATCAGTTTTCTTGATGGTCAAGTCATTGTTCATTGGATAAAGAATAAGAATATATTCTTTAACCACTAATCACATCCTTTATCCATTAGTTAGAGAATAAGAATCATGAAAAGGAGTGAGAATAAGAATCAAATCTCTTGTGTAAGAGGCAAGAATCCGGTTTTTTTTCCACCGGATTCGAGTTGTGCGTCAGACACACGACCATGTGCCAGACGCATGATTGTGCGCCTTGCGCACAACAACATCCTGCGCCAGACGCAGGGCCTTGCGCCTAGCGCTGACTCATGAGTATTAGGATGTATTTAAGGAAGAATATTTTTTGAAAATCATTTTTTAGGTCTTCTTATCATTTTTTTTTTATTTTTGGAGTGATTTGGGTATGTGGAAGTCCTAATAGGTTCCCAACCTTAAATGACCCCACCTAGAATTGTCAACTCTAATGGGGAGACTCTTAGGAAACAATGTGTTTATGTGATTTTCTTAATCAAGTTGTTGTTCATCACCAAAAACATGTTTTTATAAAAAAATTTCAAGAAGAGTTGTGCATAAACATCTCCATAAAAAAATGTGATGCTGAAATTATAATCAATTTTAATTTCGTAATTTACTTCATTTTTCATCAGTATTAACTATATAGTTGATAGGATGTAATATATTTTTTCTATGAAGTGCATGATGTTTCCAGCAATTGGGATTTGGAATTTCTAAAAAAATATTTTTTTATAAATAATTAAATATCATACAACTTTATTGTGCAAAACTGATTTTGTCCAGTACCACATAAGCTTGTTCAGTCAATAAAAGTTTAAAATAAACTCATTTAGATAAAACAAAAAACATCAAGTTTGAAGCAAACATCAGTAGCCATCAAAGCATATAAAAATCATATTCATATGAATTTTATATAATTTTATATCATTTTTACAACAACGTTCATGTAAATCACTAAATTCTAGGAAACTGATTTTCTATTCAGTAAAGAAAATAAATAAAAAAGATCTTAAAAGTGTCTAGAATGTCCATACCAAAATTCACTTCAAAATAAGTTCAATAAGTTGGATTTAAAAGAACAAATTTAATAAAGGTCCTTTTTTGACCAGTTTGAGTATAAAATTCACCATAATTAATTTTTTCACTAAACGTTTGTGAAATTTTGACACACCATAAAGAACTCACTGACCTATCCACAAGTGTATCACATGCTCAATTTAACGCTTTTTACAGAAAGTTATGAATTTTACAAGTCAGTATAAGAATAAAAGTGCAATCTGAAAAATGAAATAAAGTGATTAACTCAAGTTTCATAAAAAATATGTTTTTTTCACACGAAAAATGTTAATTAAAAATCTTAAACCTTAATAATCATTAATTAGGACAATTTTTATTCTTCTTTAATCACTAATTAGAGTAATTATCTTAAACCTTAATTATCGTTAATTAGGGCGATTATTTTTCTCATTTAATCACTAATTAGAGTGATTATCTTAAGCCTTGAATAATCACTAATTAGGGTGATTACTTCTTTCCTTCCTTATTAATCACTAATTAAGGTGGTTATCTTAATCCTTCATATCACTAATTAAGGTGATTATCTTAACCTCATTTCAATCACTAATTGGAGTGATTACCCCATTTTCCAATAGATTTGTTTAATTCTAAAGGTGAGTTATTCATAATCTATCCCCGTTTCTTCCCCAATGGAATTGGCCATTTAGGGTGAGACATAAAATCGAACTACGATGGTTTTGATCCATAAATGGATTCCAATCCTGCAATGATTGGTACATAGTGCAACTTCAGTGCTCAAACCGACCATGTACAAATGATATATTGATCTTAAATAAAAATGGTTGATGTGTATATGTGCAAATTATGTGATTTTCTTTCTATTTAATAGCCATGATTAGTTTCAAATGGAAAATAACGCATTTAGTAAGAGCCCGTTCTGTAGAACGGAAGAGAAGACGAGTTCCAGACGTTCGCACCTCTTAACCTAAACCCCGAACCCTATCTCATGGTATGAAAGACCAATTTTAAAAAAATCCTTATCCATATGAAGTCATCATCGTTTTAAATGATATTTCTTGAAATTGATTTTAAAATTATTTAATAAATAAATCTGTCCCTATTCAGATATTAATAGGGTGGCGACTTCAAAGTTGTCTAAAACTCATAGTCCAATGAGAGACTTTTGTGGGATTCAGACCGTTAATTAAGACAGTCAAAAATCGGGTACCACAGGCTGGCGACTTCACTGGGGATTAATGCTTCCACTTGAAGTATATGAGGTTTAAACCTGAACAATGCGTTATTTTCCATATGTATATATATTTAAAAAGTTAATCATGGCTATTCACAATTTAATTTTTGTATATAGCATGCTTATGTGAAAATTACGTGTGCTTGGTAGTTTATCGATCCATACACGTGCACTCTTTTTAACCATTTTCTTATTAGGTCTGATACCTCTGTCTATTGGCAAGGGTCAGAATTTTAGAATGACAAATTAATGAATTAAGGGCGTAAAACCTGCATCCGCGAGCTATTGCGACTGGCTCTGTCATGAGCGTCCACCCTCGATGGACACAATGGAAGTGACTCGAGGCCACTTTAACATAATCTCTCCCTAAATGAATCACTTTTTACTTGACTTTTAGGACACAAGGATCAATGCACAAATGACCTTTATTTATTTCAGTTATTGAATAATGTGAAAAACTTTCAAAAATTCCTCAATCCGTTTTCAGTTGGTCGATATTTCAGTAATCATTAATTGTAGCTGAATTACCGCCGAAATGGTTATTGAAATATTAAGAGTATTCTTATTTATTTATCAAAAGTGTCATGTAAAAAAAATCGTGTGCTCATTTTTTTTTCAAAAAAACTCACATTTACTTCATAATTCTTTTTTCAAAAACAAAATTGATTTTTAAAGAAAAAAAAATCCTGTTTTGACAATATAATCCCAAAATAAAACAAAAAAAAATTTTAAAAAATGTAAAATGAATAATGAAAAAGAGTCATAATCACGAGTTCAAAACGTGTCATGTTTTGGAATTAGAATGTAATTAAAACATATAGTCTAAACACGAGAAGTCTAGTCTAAAAAAACAAAAACAAAAAAAAATTGTGTAAAAATGGGATAATCATTTTCAAAAAAAAAAAAGAGGAATATTCTTCCATTTCCTGCTAAAAAAAACATATATAGAAAAATTCATCAGTCATTGACTAACGTTGTTAGTGTGTACATTTCATGTACTTCACTTCCAAAAAAAAAGAACTAAAACTTGCATCATTTCACAATGTCTAATTCCGGAAATCAAATTCAGACAAAAGCTTCAGCAAAGGGAAAAGGCCGTTCTATTAATCAAATCTATGCAGACACGGAAGAATCTTTAGGAACCATGTACATTCGTCTGAAAAGACAGGGTCTTCTAGAAGCGAAGTGGGCAGGCGGTTTAGTCGTATGCACCTATCCAAAAATAAATTTCTCCTACTCTCTTTTACAATTAAATGTAGAAGGGAAGTAAGGTTCGTATCCACAGGGAAACAGGGACAAGTTTTATATTTTGCGGGATCCAATACCTAGATGACTCTAAAGATCGAGTAACCAATTCAGGGGGGTTTTCAAATGAGTTATAAACAAACTAAAATTAATTAGCAAATAAATAAAATGAGAAATCAATATGGAAAGATCTTGAATCCGATTAACATTCACTTCAATTTAATTATCGATCATTGAACCTCAACTCTAATTATTTCCATAATTATCTATTGTTGAGAACTAATCTCATATTCTCCTTATTCTTAGTTGAATAGCACGATCAGCGTGACTATAAAACCCTAACTAAAGGATAACCTAGTCCGATCAACGTCTAAGTTCAGTCCAATAGCAACAATAAACACATAGAATCAATAGACCTGCTAATGTCATACACGCGATAAACATTCAACAATTGATTTAATTTCCCCAAGAAATTAAATCACCAAGATGATCTGCATCCAAGTTACTCCATAGCTTGCTTCAAAGTGATAAAAGAATAAAGCAATCCGATTCTATTCTTTAATCTAGCATTAAATTAATTACACAATCAAACTAGTAACGTTCCTAGCATAATTATGCAAAAATTATAAAGTATAATCATAGAAATTAAACCATAATCAAGGGAAATAAATAGAAAGGAAAGATCTCACAATAATGGTTGAAGCTTCATGTTAATCTTCTTGAAGAACATTTCAAGCTACAATCGGCATAGCATAAACCAAATCCAACATTGAAATCTCTAATAAAAATAAGAAAATTAAGAAAAACAAAGAGGAATGAAGAAGGAAAGATGAAGAGAGGAGTATTTTCTCTCTCCTAAAGTCTGCTGCTCCCTCTCTCCAAAAATAAAGCTTGGTATTTGTACTAAAGCCCAAAAATCAGCCGACAATTACACCGACCTAGCAGATCGTGAGGTGCGAGGCTGGTCGCACCGTGCGATGAGCTACTGCCTCCAACACACCCTGCTGAGCTGGGCCTAGCAAGGAGGTCGCGACTCGCGAAGCTGCTCGCGAGGTGCGAAGCACAGGTCGCGAGGTGCGAGCCTGCTCGCGAGGTGCGAACTGCGTTGATTGCTGCTTGCTGCGCGCGCTAGAGCTGGCTGTGTGCTGCTGGATAGGCTAGGTGTTGAGCTTGGCTTAGGCGTGCGGCAGTGCTTGTCTCATGCCTCCGATACTCGGCCACCAAGCAACGCTAACTTACTTTACGAACTTCAGCTAAGGTTGATTTATATGCAAACCTAAACAATTACGAACAAATCCTTTAGTAACATGCACCTAAAATATCACAAAAACATCGTATAACTTGAGCTATCAAATACCACCACACTTGAACTTTACTCGACCTCGAGTAAACTCCAAAATGAGAATCACCAAATAAAACTTCACCCAAATTATCGACACCAACCTACACTGTCCACCATCTACATCATCATTATCACATCTTAACGAAATCCGCTCAAAACCTAAACGTAAGGGACAATGACTCTCCCACACTTAGCTCGAGCTACCATGAGAAATTCAAAGATGCGACAACAACAATCACCAACGACAATAAAAATATTAACTAATGACACACTAAACTATTAGCTCGCCAATACCACAAAGATGATCTAAAACCAATTCAACTAACCTAAACAAGCAAGCCATGGAACAATAACAAAAAGGGTTAAATTCCATGCTTACTCCCAAAACAATCGGCTAACCAATGCAAGTTCAAATCCTTTCCGGCTAAGGACTTAAATTTCAACAATGACCTCCAATTCACCAAAAATCAACAAAAGAATGTGAAAGCCAATTATAAGCAAAACTTCACAAAACCAAGGATGAAATCACTAACCCTACCAGAAAACGCCTTCCGCCTTATGACACCAACTCCGGCAAATGAGTTTTCAAAATACATAATTCTCTCCTTAATCTTTCATTTTGCCTAGGAGCCCTTTCGAGTTTTCATCCTAGCTTCTCACATTTTTTTTTCATCTCACCATCTTACCCGCTCAATATAAGCCATTTTTTGCATAGGCTGCCCTTTCGGGTTTTCAACCTATCTGGGCCTCCATTTTTGCCTGAGTCGCCCGCCCTTGCGGGTTTTCAACTCAGTGGGTTTCATTTCATCACTTTTTTCTTTTTTTTTTTATTTTTGTTTTTTTTTTCATTTTTTTTTTCATTTTTTTTCTAAATTGAAAGTAATAATTACAACATAGATACATGAGAATGAGAATACCATCCCCCCTACTTAAACTACACATTGTCCTCAATGTAACGACAATTAGAAGAACAAGTAAACTGAAAATGCGTGGGAAAATTGAAAATCGGGTAAATGGAAGATCGAATGCTCAAGACTCATGACGAACAATCCGTCAAACTCAAATTTCTCAACAACACCAACTCAAATCTCATGAATCAACTCACAACCCTCTCCCTCGAATCACTCAAACAAATGACAAATTCAAATTTTTAAATTTTTGAGATTTGCACCTAGCTTAAGAGATCGAAATGATACAACAATCTCACCGTTCCAATTTCGCCAACTCCTAGCGATTGAACTCCTCCCAACGGGTTTTCTTTTGTGGATTTTGGCTCCAAGTGGATTAAGATTTGTTGTGGTTCTTTTTAGTGGGTGGGTGGTGGGTGAAAGAAAATTTGTTGTGGTGGTGGAAATTTGATGAGAAATAAAGAAAAGAACGAAAATAAAAGAGGTCTCGGGTTGCCTCCCGATAAGCGCTGTTGTTTAAATTTGTTAGCTCGACTTAGTACCTTAAGCTCAATCATTGGGCTTGTGCTTCATGTATAACAATGGTGGCTCCATGTCAACCTCCAATTCAAGTTCCTGCAAAACAGATTGAGAAGAACTCTTGCAATGCATCGTTAGTGGTACGGTTTCAAAACAAGGTGGTAAATCAGGAGGCTTATTACGCTCTTTCAACTCCGGCACCATAACCTGCACATTAGTAGGAGGCACACAATCCTCAACCAAGACATCATCAGCATTCATCGACTCATCAACCTGCTCAATATCAAGAACATCATGCAATAAAGAGTCAGTAATGTTAGTAGAGCAAAGAGGGTTATCATCCTTAATCAAAGGCTTAGAATCATTGATATTAAACGCCTCTACCTTCCCCTCAAACTCCATGGTCAAAGAGCCAGCGCAAACATCAATTTTAGTGCAAGATATTTTCAAGAAAGGTCACCCCAAAAGGATGGGGGCGGCATGCTTATCAAGTTCCATCTCTAAAACATAAAAATCAGTAGAAAATTGCAATTTACCAACCTTAACTAACACATCCTCTAATTTACCCCTAGGATAAACATTGGATCTATCAGCTAATTGAATCACCACACCAGTTTCATGCAAATCGCCAAGTTTCATTGACTTATACAATGAATATGGAATCACATTAATTGACGCACCTAAGTCTAACATGGCTTTAGGAAACATGGTGTCTCTTATAGTACATGGGATGGTAAACATGCCTGGGTCATTGCACTTTTGAGGTAATTTCTTTTGAAAGATAGCAGAGACATGCTCGCTAGCCTCCACTTTTTGCACTACCTTTTGTTTTTGCTTTCTTTTCGAAGTACACAATTCTTTAAGGAACTTAGCATACCTAGGTACTTGATTCAAAGCATCAAATAGGGGAATGTTTACCTCACATTTACGAAAGGTTTCGTAAATGTCTTTATTGCGCTCTGCCTTGCGGGTTTCTCTCAATGCCTCGGGAAATGGTGACTCCGGTTCATATGGCGGGGGAGATGATTTTTGGACTTGCTCCTCTTGTAGAGGTGGCGATGATTTAGAATCTGTTGTCGGTTCATGAACGATCGCCTCTTCCTCGATCTCTTGGTCCCGAACCATCAATCTATCTTTGCTTGCAATCTCTGTTCCGCTCCTCAATGTGATAGCACTCACGTTCATTTTAGGGTTCAGCTCCGTTTGGGATGGCAACCTCACCGAATCCCTAGCCTCTAACTTAGTTACAGCTCCTGCAATTTGGCTTACTTGGCTCTCCAAGTTCTTGATGCTCGATCGAGTTTCTTCTTGGAACTCCACCATGTTACCTTGCATGTTAGTCACATTTTTAGTTAAAACATTTAACATTTTTTCAGTGGACATGCTAGAGCTCGAGTCTTGGCCTTGGAGCCTTGGATAAGGGTGTGGTGGTGGCATGTTATAGTGCTGTTGTTGTTGTTGATTGCCAAATCTGAAGTTAGAATGATCTCTCCACCCTTGCTCGGAAGCATATGAGTAGGGATCATGTGTCTGTAATGCTTGTTGGCCTTGAAAACCTACAGCTTTGACTTCTTCCCTGAATTCTTCTTGCATTTGAGGGCAAACATCAGTGTGATGATCTAAAGAACAAATTCTATAAGCTTTTACCAGATGAACTCTATTGTTTTTTACCATGAACTCACGCATCATCGATGTGAGAGCTTGAACTTGATCATCGACCTTTGAAGAGCTAGAACCTGGACTTTCAACATTTGCTCTACGATGGATCGATCTTCTACTGAACTGTCTCGAGTCTTCAGCTAGTTCTTCAATGAGCTCCCTAGCTGCAGTTGGAGTTTTATTGACGATAGAAACTCCACTAGCAGCATTCACCATTCTTACATCTTCGTCAGAACGACCATTGTAGAAGTACAAAATGAGGTCTTCATCAGAATAGCCATGATATGGACAACTAGCATAAAGTCTCTTGAACCTCTCTCAATGTTCGTAGAAAGATTCATCGTGTTTCTGCTCAATATTGCTGATTTCCTTCTTTAATGTTGATGACTTAGAAGCTGGAAAGAACTTCTCAAGAAATCGCCTCTTCATTTCAACCCAAGTGGAAATACAACCAGGAGGAAGATAATATAACCAATCTTTACCTCCATCCTTCAAAGCAAAAGGAAAAGCTCTCAACTTGACTTGTTCATCCGTTGCTCCACTTTGTTTCATGCTAGTACAAAATACGTGAAACTCCGAAAGAAATTTGTTTGGATCTTCTCCATTCAGCCCGTGGAACGAAGGAAGCAAGTGTATCAACCCCGATTTCAACTCAAAAGTAGTGCCTTCATCAAGAGCCGGAAATGAGATGCACAATGGTTGTTGATCAAGGTTAGGAGCCATGAGCTCCATCAAGGTACGAGTTTCAATTGTCGGAGGCATCTCTTCCTCCACTTCAATGTTAAAAGGTAATTCTTGAAAATTTTCTCGCAAAACGTTTCTCAACTTGCAAAGAGTCAATTCTAATTCGGGATCGTACTGGAACTATTCTTTGTTAGTAGCACGAATGTTAACCATAAACAAAGAGCACAAGCAATACAATCCAAAAAAACACGCTATATACAAACAAGTAGCACCGTTTCCCCGGCAACGACGCCAAAATTTGGGCAGGCGGTTTAGTCGTATGCACCTATCCAAAAATAAATTTCTCCTACTCTCTTTTACAATTAAATGTAGAAGGGAAGTAAGGTTCGTATCCACAGGGAGACAGGGACAAGTTTTATATTTAGCGGGATCCAATACCTAGATGACTCTAAAGATCGAGTAACCAATTCAGGGGGGTTTTCCAATGAGTTATAAACAAACTAAAATTAATTAGCAAATAAATAAAATGAGAAATCAATATGGAAAGATCTTGAATCCGATTAACATCCACTTCAATTTAATTATCGATCATTGAACCTCAACTCTAATTATTTCCATAATTATCTATTGTTGAGAACTAATCTCGTATTCTCCTTATTCTTAGTTGAATAGCACGATCAGCGTGACTATAAAACCCTAACTAAAGGATCACCTAGTCCGATCAATGTCAAAGTTCAGTCCAATAGCAACAATAAACACAGAGAATCAATAGACCTGCTAATGTCATACACGCGATAAACATTCAACAGTTGATTTAATTTCCCCAAGAAATAACCAAGATGATCTGCATCCAAGTTACTCCATAGCTTGCTACAAAGTGATAAAAGAATAAAGCAATCCGATTCTATTCTAAAATCTAGCATTAGATTAATTACACAATCAAACTAGTAACGTTCCTAGAATAATTATGCAAAAATCATAAAGTATAATCATAGAAATTAAACCATAATCAAGGGAAATAAATAGAAAGGAAAAATCTCACAATAATGGTTGAAGCTTCATGTTAATCTTCTTCAAGAACAGTTCAAGCTACAATCGGCATAACATAAGCCAAATCCAACATTGAAATCTCTAATAAAACTAAGAAAATTAAGAAAAACAAAGAGGAATGAAGAAGGAAAGATGAAGAGAGGAGTATTTTCTCTCTCCTAAAGTCTGCTGCTCCCTCTCTCCAAAAATAAAGTTTGGTATTTTTATTAAATCCCAAAAGTCAGCCGACAATTACACCGACCTAGCAAGTGGCGAGGTGCGAGGCTGGTCGCACCGTGCGATGAGCTACTGACTCCAACACACCCTGCAGAGCTGGGACTGGCAAGGAAGTCGCGACTCGCGAAGCTGCTCGCGAGGTGCGAGCCAGCTCGCGACGTGCGACCTGCGTTGATTGCTGCTTGTTGCGCGCGCTAGAGCTGGCTGTGTGCTGTTGGATGGGCTAGGTGTTGAGCTTGGCTTAGGCGTGCGGCAGTGCTTGTCTCATGCCTCCGATACTCGACCACCAAGCCACGCTAACTTACTTTACGAGCACTCCAAATATAACTTCAATGAAACATCAAAACCATTTCGCCATAAAAGCTCAGAACTTAGAACATTAACACTAATTAAGCCACAAATATCCGAACTTCCGCTAAGGTTGATTTATATGTAAACCTAAACAATTACGAACAAAAACCTTAGCAACATGCAGCTAAAATATCACAAAAACATCGTATAACTTGAGCATATCAAATACCACCACACTTGAACTTTACTCGACCTCGAGTACCAAAATGGAGAATCACCAAATAAAACTTCACCCAAATTATCGACACCAACCTACACTGTCCACCATCTACATCATCATCATCACATCTTAACGAAATACGCTCAAAATCTAAACGTAAGGGACAGTGACTCCCCCACACTTAGCTCGAGCTACCATGAGAAATACAAAGATGCGACAACAACAATCACCAACGACATTAAAAATATTAACTAATGACACACTAAACTATTAGCTCGCCGATACCACAAAGATGACCTAAAACCACTTCAACTAACCTAAACAAGCAAGCCATGGAACAATAACAAAAAGGGATAAATTCCATGCTTACTCCCAAAACAATTGGCAAACCAATGCAAGTTCAAATCCTTACCGGCTAAGGACTTAAATTTCAACAATGACCTCCAATTCAACAAAAATCAATAAAAGAATGTGAAAGCCAATTTTAAGCAAAACTTCATAAAACCAAGGATGAAATCACTAACCCTACCAGAAAACGCCTTATGCCTTATGACACCAACTCCGGCAAATGAGTTTTCAAAATACATAATTCTCTCTTTAATCTCTCATTTTGCCTAGAAGCCCTTTTGGGTTTTCATCCTAGCTTCTCACATTTTTTTTTCATCTCACCATCTTACCCGCTCAATATAAGCCATTTTTTTGCATAGGCTGCCCTTTCGGGTTTTCAACCTATCCGGGCCCCCATTTTTGCATGAGTCGCCCGCCCTTGCGGGTTTTCAACTCAGCGGGTATCATTTCATCACTTTTTTCTTCTTTTTTTATTTTTGTTTTTTTTTTCAATTTTTTTTTTCATTTTTTTTCTAAATTGAAAGTAATGATTACAACATAGATACATGAGAATGAGAATACCATCCCCCCTACTTAAACTACACATTGTTCTCAATGTGACGATAATTAGAAGAAAAAGTAAACTGAAAATGGGGGGGGGAATTGAAAATCGGGTAAATGGAAGATCGAATGCTCAAGACTCATGACGAACAATCCGTCAAACTCAAATTTCTCAACAGCACCAACTCAAATCTCATGAATCAACTCACAACCCTCTCCCTCGAATCACTCAAACAAATGACAAATTCAAATTTTTAAATTTTTGAGATTTGCACCTAGCTTAAGAGATCGAAATGATACAACAATCTCACCGTTCCAATTTCGCCAACTCCTAGCGATTGAACTCCTCCCAACGGGTTTTCTTTTGTGGATTTTGGCTCCAAGTGGATTAAGATTTGTTGTGGTTCTTTTTAGTGGGTGGGTGGTGGGTGAAAGAAAATTTGTTGTGGTGGTGGAAATTTGATGAGAAATAAAGAAAAGAACGAAAATAAAGGAGGTCTCGGGTTGCCTCCCGAGAAGTGCTGTTGTTTAAAGTCGTTAGCTCGACTTAGTACCTTAAGCTCAATCATTGGGCTTGTGCTTCATGTGTGACAATGGTGGCTCCATGTCAACCTCCAATTCAAGTACCTGCAAAACAGATTGAGAAGAACTCTTGCAATGCATCGTTAGTGGTACGGATTCAAAACAAGGTGGTAAATCAGGAGGCTTATTACGCTCTTTCAACTCCGGCACCATAACCTGCACATTAGTAGGAGGCACACAATCCTTAACCAAGACATCATCAGCATTCATCGACTCATCAACCTGCTCAATATCAAGAACATCATGCAATAAAGAGTCAACAATGTTAGTAGAGCAAAGAGGGTTATCATCCTTAATCAATGGCTTAGAATCATTGATATTAAACGCCTCTACCTTCCCCTCAAACTCCATGGTCAAAGAGCCAGCACAAACATCAATTTTAGTGCAAGATGTTTTCAAGAAAGGTCGCCCCAAAAGGATGGGGGCGGCATACTTATCAGGTTCCATCTCTAAAACATAAAAATCAGTATGAAATTACAATTTACCAACCTTAACTAACACATCCTCTAATTTACCCCTAGGATAAACATTGGATCTATCAGCTAATTGAATCACCACACCAGTTTCATGCAAATCGCCAAGTTTCATATACTTATACAATGAATATGGAATCACATTAATTGACGCACCTAAGTCTAACATGGCTTTAGGAAACATTGTGTCACTTATAGTACATGGGATGGTAAACAAGCCTGGGTCATTGCACTTTTGAGGTAATTTCTTTTGAAAGATAGCAGAGACATGCTCGCTAGCCTCCACTTTTTGTACTACCTTTTATTTTTGCTTTCTTTTCGAAGTACACAATTCTTTAAGGAACTTAGCATACCTAGGTACTTGATTCAAAGCATCAAAAAGGGGAATTTTACCTCACATTTACGAAAGGTTCGTAAATGTCTTTATTGCGCTCTGCCTTGCGGGTTTCTCTCAATGCCTCGGGAAATGGTGACTCCGGTTCATATGGTGGGGTAGATGATTTTCGGACTTGCTCCTCTTGTAGAGGTGGCGATGATTTAGAATCTGTTGTCGGTTCATGCACGATCGCCTCTTCCTCGATCTCTTTGTCTCGAACCATCAATCTATCTTTGCTTGCAATCTCTGTTCCGCTCCTCAATGTGATAGCACTCACGTTCATTTTATGGTTCAGCTCCGTTTGGAATGGCAACCTCACGAATCCCTAGCCTCTAACTTGGTTACAACTCCTGCAATTTGGCTTACTTGGCTCTCCAAGTTCTTGATGCTCGATCGAGTTTCTTCTTGGAACTGCACCATGTTACCCTGCATGTTAGTCACATTTTTAGTTAAAACATTAAACATTTCTTCAGTGGACATGCTAGAGCTCGAGTCTTGGCCTTGGGGCCTAGGATAAGGGTGTGGTGGTGGCATGTTATAGTGCTGTTGTTGTTGTTGATTGCCAAATCTGAAGTTAGAATGATCTCTCCACCCTTGCTCGAAAGCATAGGAGTAGGGATCATGTCTTTGTAATGTTTGTTTGCCTTGAAAACCTACAGCTTTAACCTCTTCCCTGAATTCTTCTTGCATTTGAGGGCAAACATCAGTGTGATGATCTAAAGAACAAATTCTACAAGCTTTTACCTGATGAACTCTATTGTTTTTTACCATGAACTCACGCATCATCGATGAGAGAGCTTGAACTTGATCCTCGACCTTTGAAGAGCTAGAACCTGGACTTTCAACATTTGCTCTACGATGGATCGATCTTATACTGAACTGTCTCGAGCCTTTAGCTAGTTCTTCAATGAGCTCCCTAGCTGCAGTTGGAGTTTTGTTGACGACAGAACCTCCACTAGCAGCATTCACCATTCTTACATCTTCGTCAGAAAGACCATTATAGAAGTACAAAATGAGGTCTTCATCAGAATAGCCATGATATGGACAACTAGCACAAAGTCTCTTGAACCTCTCCCAATATTCGTAGAAAGATTCATCGTGTTTCTGCTCAATATTGCTGATTTCCTTATTTAATGTTGATGACATAGAAGTTGGAAAGAACTTCTCAAGAAATCGCCTCTTCATTTCAACCCAAGTGGAAATACAACCAGGAGGAAGATAATATAACCAATCTTTAGCTCCATCCTTCAAAGCAAAAGGAAAAGCTCTCAACTTGATTTGTTCATCCGTTGCCCCACTTGGTTTCATGCTAGTACAAACCACGTGAAACTCCGAAAGAAATTTGTTTGGATCTTCTCCATTCAGCCCGTGGAACGAAGGAAGCAAGTGTATCAACCCCGATTTCAACTCAAAAGTAGTGCCTTCATCAAGAGCCGGAAATGAGATGCACAATGGTTGTTGATCAAGGTTAGGAGCCATGAGCTCCCTCAAGGTACGAGTTTCAATTGTCGGAGGCATCTCTTCCTCCACTTCAATGTCAAAAGGAAATTCTTGAAAATTTTCTCGCAAAACGTTTCTCAACCTGCAAAGAGTCAATTCTAATTCGGGAACGTACTGCAAATATTCTTTGTTAGTAGCACGAGTGTTAACCATAAACAAAGAGCACAAGCAATACAATCCAAAAACACACGCTATATACAAACAAGTAGCACCGTTTCCCCGGCAACGGCGCCAAAATTTGGGCAGGCGGTTTAGTCGTATGCACCTATCCAAAAATAAATTTCTCCTACTCTCTTTTACAATTAAATTTAGAAGATAAGTAAGGTTCGTATCCACAGGGAGACAGGGACAAGTTTTATATTTAGCGGGATCCAATACCTAGATGACTCTAAAGATCGAGTAACCAATTCAGGGGGGTTTTCAAATGAGTTATAATTAAACTAAAATTAATTAGCAAATAAATAAAATGAGAAATCAATATGGAACGATCTTGAATCCGATTAACATCCACTTCAATTTAATTATCGATCATTGAACCTCAACTCTAATTATTTCCATAATTATCTATTATTGAGAACAAATCTCGCATTCTCCTTATTCTTAGTTGAATAGCACGATCAGCGTGACTATAAAACCCTAACTAAAGGATAACCTAGTCCGATCAACGTCTAAGTTCAGTCCAATAGCAACAATAAACACAGAGAATCAATAGACCTGCTAATGTCATACACGCAATAAACATTCAACAGTTGATTTAATTTCCCCAAGAAATAACCAAGATGATCTGCATCCAAGTTACTCCATAGCTAGCTACAAAGTGATAAAATAATAAACAATCCGATTCTATTCTTAAATCTCGCATTAGATTAATTACACAATCAAACTAGTAACGTTCCTAGCATAATTATGCAAAAATCATAAAGTATAATCATAGAAATTAAACCATAATCAAGGGAAATAAATAGAAAGGAAAGATCTCACAATAATGGTTGAAGCTTCATGTTAATCTTCTTCAAGAATAGTTCAAGCTACAATCGGCATAACATAAACCAAATCCAACATTGAAATCTCTAATAAAACTAAAAAAATTAAGAAAAACAAAGAGGAATGAAGAAGGAAAGAGGAAGAGAGGAGTATTTTCTCTCTCCTAAAGTCTGCTGCTCCCTCTCTCCAAAAATAAAGTTTGGTATTTATACTAAAGCCCAAAAATCAGTCGACAATTATAACGACCTAGCAGGTCACGAGGTGCAAGGCTGGTCGCACCGTGCGATGAGCTACTGCCTCCAACACACCCTGCAGAGCTGGGCTTGATAAGGAGGTCGCGACTCGTGAAGCTGCTCGCGAGGTGCGAAGCACAGGTCGCGAGGTGCGAGCCTGCTCGCGAGGTGCGACCTGCGTTGATTGCTGCTTGATGCGCGCGCTAGAGCTGGCTGTGTGCTGCTGGATGGGCAAGGTGTTGAGCTTGGCTTAAGCGTGCGGCAGTGCTTGTCTCATGCCTCCGATACTCGGCCACCAAGCCACGCTAACTTACTTTACGAGCACTCCAAATATAACTTCAATGAAACATCAAAACCATATCGCCATAAAAGCTCAGAACTTAGAACATTAACAATTACGAACAAATCCCTTAGCAACATGCACCTAAAATATCACAAAAAACATCGTATAACTTGAGCGTATCACGAAGCTTGACTATTACACTTTGCCACCGCTAGGGGTTAACATGGGATTATACTGCAACTTTTGCCATCAGTATTCACTAAGGCTGATCTTCCCAAGGAACTGGATCCTCATCAAGCTTTATACATCACTTTGAAATGCAATGGGCGAGAATTGACCAATGTACTAATAGATGATGGATCAGCACTTAATGTTTGCCCCAAAGGAACGCTTTATGAGTTGGGATATAACATCACGTTATTAAGCCCTACTGATACAGTATTAGGAGCATACAACAACTCTTTAGGGAAGGTTATAGGGGGATCAATCTTCAACTGAGGTATATAGACTGGATTTGTGATGCGGATTTCACGGTTGTTGAAGCTTTAACCTCATTCTCTTTGTTGTTGGGGCGACCATGGCTTCATGCGAACAAAACCGTTGCCTCTCCTGCACACCGAAAACTAAAATGCCCAACGACCTCGGGAACAATAACCATCCATGGAAATCTGACACGACCAAGAAGTATTACCCCTGCACCGCCAACTATAGAAGATGAAACAGGTCCTCAGGATGGTTCTCTCAACCCTTGCATGCTAGGGAGTAATGTTCCTTCAGTACCCCAAGGATCCAGTTCGGAAGCAATTTACACTATCCCAATGACAATTGATCAACTCATCGCCTGCGCTGACATTTGATGTGCCCTGAATATGCCAGTAGGACCTCTCAACACAGATCAGGCCGAAACTACTATGGCCATAACTTTCTCTGATAAAGATCTGCCTGTTAACCCCACTCATAACAGTGGCTTGTACATCGCTGTCGATCACAGTGCTAAACATATAAAAGGGGTAATGGTTGATAATGGAGCTTCCACCAATATCTGTCTTCTCAGTACCCTTAATTGGCTTGGGTGTCCTCGTCCACAAGGAGAAGCCTCCGTAGGAACCGTAGTTGCATATGATGGTTCAACACAAGAAATCATAGGATCAACAACCATGATCTTACGCATTGGGGCAGTCATACGAGAGGTCAATTTCATGATCGTTGATTGTGAAGCTCCTTTCACTCTGTTGTTAGGACGGCCATGGCTCCACAAGATCCAAGCTATCATCTCAACATTGCACCAAAAGATGATGATGATAACTCCACATGGGGTAATCACAGTCCCAGGAGATATATCAATAGGGGTGGCAATGCAAAAATCCAGCATACCTCATATATGTCACCTAAATCATGAGGAGAACGACAATGGTCACATAGAGACACTAACCATCAAACTGGTAAAATACTACTTCTATTGGCCTATTCCCGAGGAGGATCTTGATCAACCGAACTGGATACCAGACATGAGAGAGGTTAAGAGGGTTGAGAAGAAGTTCCATTGGCTTTGCAAAGAAACCTGGGCCGTTCAATGTGAAGGAGAAGAAAGTCCAGCACACAAAGTAGGTGCTATTCAATCTATCATGGAACCTTATATCTTCCTTGATGAAATTGATTATGAAACAAGAGCCTCTTGCATGCTTGTGTGCAAGGCATGGGCATCATGGCTCCTCAACCGAGAAGCCAACCCTTTATATGTCAAGAAGAAAAAAGAAAGATGGAACAGACGTCTTCAAACAGGAGAATACATGGCATGGCGCCCGGCAAACTGAAATCTGAAAAGTTTAAGAAGTACCTAAATCATTTAATTGTTTTTTATTGTACTTTATAGGTAGAGCTACGTGTGGCTTGATCCCCTAAAAAACACAAAAACAAAATGTTGTAATGCATCTATCTTAGCTTTCTCTACTATGTAATGTACTAAAAGGGGTATGCAGGCAACTCATTTTCTGAGTGCAGCTGCAAAAAAAAATATTATGAAAATTTTTATTTTTAATATATCAGAACTACGTTGGGCCTGATTCTCCATTCAAAAAAAAAAAATTCATCACAAGAGAAATTTCTTCCCCAGATCCAAGTCCACCTATGGAGATACGTAGGCAACCTTCGGGGTCGGCCCCTTTTGAATTTGTTATTTTCTTTTATGGTTTTAGTGCTTAAAAGCAGTCGATACATGCGGATCACCAAGAAGAACGATGTATGGGGCATTATAATTTACCAAAATGAGGACACAGGCCTCGTTATCCCTCTTTTCTCTTATTTCTATAGCAGCAGGAAATGGAAGGATATCATCAAATTGATTTCGAAAAATGTTTGTGTATTATCCCAAAAAATATGAGTCTAAAAAACGGAAATATAAAATTAAAAGGTCCAAGTCTAAAAAATTATAATAATAAGTCAGTCAAGGAAATCTAATGAAAAATTCAAAACAAATGATAAAGTCAAGGTTTCACACCTTTTAATAAATGATAAATGAAATTAGGGTTAAAAGAATTTTTTTTTCAAAGATGTCATTTCTTTCATTCACTGCACCAAAAAAAAAAGAAAATGACAAGAACAAACAAAGGCTGAACAAATTTTGTGGTAACTTTTCATTTCATTGTATAGGAACTCTGCCTGGGCCCGCTCAGGATCTAGGCTGATTCGCCGAAGTTCTGACCATAGTTCACGTCTCTGTCTGTGATACTGTCATCCTTGTCTACACCAGCTGTATTCTCTGCTACACGTTTCAGCAATATGTCTGAAATTCCGAACAATGAGCACCCACAGAACTCTACCCCTCCACCTGATCCAATGACTGAGCTCCGAGGACTTGTCCAGGCTATGCTTGACCGACATGATAATATTGAGCAAACTGTGTTGGGCATAATGCGCCAAAGCGCCCAGATGCCTCCCCCTCCTCCTCCAGAGTGGGAAGTAGCTTCACCTTTTCGCCTTAAGCCTATGAACAATGAGAGAGAAATTCCCACTAAACTCGAGGAAGAAGTAGTTAAGCTCACGGAAGTCCTAAAAGGCATGACGAAGGCTGAACCATGGATAGACATTCATGGGTTAACACTTTTCCCAAAGGCACGGTTACCTCATGGTTTCAAAAGGGCAAGGAGCCAAAGTTTGATGGGACCGGCAGCCCAACCAATTTCCTGAAGATGTATGTGGGGGCAATGAGTCCCTGGGGAGTGGAAGAATCTTTGATGGATCAACTCTTTTAACAATATTTAGATGGTGCTGCAGCACATTGGTTCCTCAACCTTGAAAACACAAAGAAATCCACTTGGGCTGACATAGTAAGAGAGTTCTCAAACCGGTACAAGTATAATGAAGAAATTGATGTTACTAGAAGGGATCTGGAGACCACTTCTCAAAACCTTAATGAGACATTTTCTTCATTCATTACTCGGTGGAGAAACAAGGCTTCCAAAATGATGAGTAGGCCTAATGAGGAGGAACAGCTGCAAATGGTTGTGAAGAACCTTCTTCCTGTTTATCAGAAGCATATGGCCTACCAATATTTCATGACTTTCAAAGCTTTGATTGCTACGGGAACTCTAGTTGAGGATGCTGTGAAAAGGGGGACATCAAGGAAGTTGAACCTACTGGCGGCACTACTTATAATGCAAAGTTTGGAAATAACAAAAGAACTCCAAACAATGATTCAGCAGTTCCTAAAACAACTAATGCGATCCATACCATTGACGCATCGTCTGCATTCCAGTTGCGACCACAAATGAACTTTACTCATTTAAACATGACTTATTCCCAAGCTCTCTCCAAGCTAAAAAAGGCCAATCTCATTCAACCCTTGAATCCCCGTCCACCTCCTAAAAATCCTTACCCTGGTTATGACCCAAACGAAAACTGTGAATATCATCAAAGCCCGGGGCATAATACTGAAAACTGCACGGCTCTAAAGCATCAAATTCAAACCCTTGTGGATGATGGAAAACTCTCTTTAGGATCCACTTCCAATAAACCAAACGACTCTCATCCCAACATCACAAAAAACCCCCTTCCTAATCATAAGCCCTCATTTGCCATTAATGCCATCTCTGCTGCTTCAGATGGATGCGATCCAACTCCACAAGACAGTTCCTCAAATGTATGAAATGCCAATAGCTGCAGGTTACAAGTGTCTGGTCTATGACTATTCCACTCAAGAAAAAGTCAAAATGATGCCTTGTAAAGACCCCAGTTTCACTCTCAACAAGGATCCATTCTCTAACATGTGTGGAACCTTGGATTATGATGGTGCCTTCTTCATTTTGGACTCTGATGCCGAGGAAGATGCCTCTTCAGTCTTGACAATTAGGGAGAAAAACACTAGAGGACATTCCACCACTCCGAATATATATCGGCGCCCTGTCTGTCTCAACGATCTTAGTGATGAGGAATACATGGATATATCTCATTTGACCATCCCATTTTGGAGGATGAAAATCCTTTGGAGGTATTGAGAAGGAAAGAAAAGGGCAAGGAGCCAATGATAGAGGATAGTAACAAGGAAGATGATGCTATCAAGCGCATGAAAGAAGCAAATGCTAATGTTTCCGTCTGGAAATTGTTAATGCATTCCCAGCCTCATAGGGCAGCTGTTCTAAAGCATCTCAATGAAGCCTCTGTAAGCTCTTCCATAACACCTGACCAGATGGTGGGGCTCATTCATGGAGTAGATAGAACTCTCATATTCACGGACCATGATCTCCCTGACAATATCAACCACAACAATTCGTTGCACATCACTATACGCTGCAATGGATGGGAGATACATAGGATATATATCGACAACGGCTCCGCAATCAATGTTTGCCCTCTGCGTGTGCTAACAAGACTCGGTTATTCAAAAGAAGATGTGGTACCATCCAACCAGGTGGTCAGAGCATATGATAATGCCAAGAGGGAAGTACTGGGTTTAATCAACCTCCTCATTGAATGTGGTCCCATGGCAAGGAAGGTGAAATTTATGGTCATTGACATTCAAGCATGTTTCAACCTTTTATTAGGAAGGTCGTGGCTGCATGAAAATAGAGCAATAGCCTCTACTCTACATCAGAAGCTAAAGATTCTCACTGATCAGGGTGCTGTGACTATTTCTGGGGCTCCGGAAATTATGGCCATCTCCAACACCGGAAAATCGGTATTGTATCTGAACGAAGTAGAGGGCACTAGGTTGGATGGTTATACTTTCCACTGTATTCTAGCAGCACCTGAAAATTCATGGATGAATGAGGTCCCAACCACCACACCATATGTAAGTGCTGAAGAAACAGAACCAGAATATAGTGAGGATGATGAGGAAGAAATAGGAGTTCCAAGCATCGACACTCATGATACGTCAGTTGAAGCACCGGAGGAATCCTGTGTCGGCAATCCTCAAGATGATGATAATGACTCAAAGAAGAGATCTAGGACTGAAAATTTTGACCTGGACTTTAATGTAGTAGGTCCTATCCGAGAAGTTCACACTGAATCACTGATTCTCTTTCGTGGATATCAACACGAGGATCATTATCGTGAGTTACCACAGTTCTGGAAATTTGACGGGACCGGTGATCTTTTGGTCCACTTAGTTGGATTTGTGAATGCCTTGCACCCATGGGGAATACCAGATGAAGATTACCACATGTTGTTTGACAAGAGTTTAGAAGGACCAGCTTTGGACTGGTACTATTCTTCAGATTGTGTAGATAGAGCCAGTTGGGATAATCTTAGCCAAGCCTTTGTTAATTGGGCTCTCGAGCATAAACAGACTGATGTCAAGAAGCTGAAGCTAGTCACTTTGCGTCAGAGCGCCTTAGAAACTTTCTCGCACTTTTGTTCGAGATGCTCTCATATTCACACACAACTTCGTTGCCTTATTACTGATCGAGAGTTTATGCTCATATTGCTACGGAACCTGAACAATTTATATTATCGTCACATGGTTACTATCAAGTACACCTCCCTTAGCCACATGGAACAACATGGCTTTGACATCAATGCTCTGAAATTGCAAGAAAAACGACATCGGGAAGATCTTGAAACTCCCAACACAAATCCAAGGGTATATGCTAAGATTGATGAACCATTGAGTATGGTATATAATCGTCTTCGGAGCCAAGGTATAATCCAAGCCTCAGCATATGTGCACTGTTTACCCCTTCCTGGAACAGACATGAGCAAACTCTGCGCTTATTGTCGCTAATTTGGGCATGAAACTGATCGATGCCATGATCTTTACTACAAAGTTCAAAACCTGGTTGATCGAGGCATCATTAGTCCAACACATAAGGAAGTGCCCGCAAGGAAAGTGTCGGCGCGCCCTCAACCACAATCACAAGTGGATATTTTCCGTAAATTAGTCGAGCAAGGTCGGATACATCCACTTCCTAGACGCCCAGGGGCAAGTCCCGTAGGGTGAGATCTCCACAAGTACTGCCAATATCATCAGTTGCATGGTCACGGCACACACCAATGTCATGCTCTCAGCAATCGCATCAAGCAAATCACCAACATAGCTCTTGTCTAGCGCAAAGCTACTTGATCATCTCACAGAAGGGGAAAATCTTCGTAAAAGTCCTGTAACGGATTAGCCCTTCGAAAAAAAAGAAAAAATCTCTTTCAGCTCGTTAGTATCAGAGAACTACGTGCAGCATGAATCCCCATTATCACGTACACTTGCACTGTGAGATCACTCCACCTATGTAACACCTGGGGTACGTAGGTAGCTCAATATGAGTGCAGCTGCTTTATGAAATAAAAAACTTTAGTTCCTTAAAAAAAAAATGAAATACGCTGAGTCTGATTCCCCATAAAATGCACCTGGAGCAATGGGGATATGTAGGCAGCCTTCGGGTTCGACTCAAATGTATTAACCATTGTATTTCAGGCAATGTGATCAGCACTCAAGATGCCAGTCATCACAGGAGCAATTTCAGAATGTTGAATTGAAACATCAATGGGGATACAAGCCCTAATCTCTATATTTTTTGTCTTTGTTCAACACTAAAGCATGGGATGGAAGAATGAAATAATATTTATTATCAACCCCAATGACAGTAAAATCATTCTAGAAAAAAAAAATATATAATAAAAAACCAGAATCGTAAAGGTGGACCATTCCAATCAAAATATGGCGAAATCGTTTTCGAACATCAAAATATGTAGCTTTTTCTCTTTTCTTTTAATTCTTTTTTCTTGACCTTTAGGTCCAAAAAGAAGAAATTTATCCCTTCTCTAAGGATGACCAATTACCATCAGAAAACAAAAGCCTCAGCCATATCCACAAATGCAGTCAAAGAGCCTGTAGGGTTTGCCATGCAACATCTATCCAAAGGATTTCAAATCATGATGAAAATGGGTTATACTCAAGGAACCGGATTAGGGCGTGATGGTAGGGGAATAAAGCAACCAATCCCCATAATAGACAAGCAAAACCGACATGGATTAGGATATGATCCGGGCAGCACTTCTCACAACATCAAAGAACCTTCCTTTACCCTCAACGGCCAATTCATCTGGCAAGGAGATACTGAGCTTTACTATGAGTTTCCAGAACCTTGGCTTAGTAGGAAGGAACAGAAGATTTTATCAGGATTGGAGATATTTTTCAATGAGGGTAGAAATCTGGACTTAATCAAAAGTTGGTTTGTCCAAAAATAAAAAATGAAAAAAGAAAATGACTGGGTGGATAATATGGAACATGGAGTCCTCAGAGGAAGGGGATTTTGATCCGGTGTCTTTGATAATACCTTTTGGCAAAAGCATTGAACATAAGTGGAGTATTGAGTGTCAGGCAAAAGACGGGCCTATAGAATTTAAAAAGTTTTTAGGAAACCATCCTCCACATCCATCTCATGAAAATACCTTTTCACCCCTTTCAGATGGATATCATACTGATAGCTCATCTTCTAGCCAATCTACCTTGCATACCCAGTCAGAAGACTCTGATAGTGAGGAAATTAAATGTGAACCTTTATCTAAATACATTTGCATGCAAGATGTTATTTCTGACAGTGAATTTAATAATTATGAATCACTTGATACAACTGAAACAGATATAAAACCCATGGAAGAGTCCATTGTAATTAATATTGGTACTAAAAATGCTGTAAAAGAAGTCAAAATAGGTTCATCTCTTTCCCCAACTGAACAGTATGTGTTTATTGCATTGTTAAAAGAGTATGTAGATGTGTTTGCATGGTCTTATGCTGATATGCCTGGTGTTAATAGAGAAATTGCGGAACATCGCATTCCGTTACATCCTGAAAGTAAGCCTAAGTAGCAAAAGCTTCGCCGAATGAAACCAGAGATTAGTCTGAAAGTGAAAGAAGAAATCCAGAAACAACTTAATCCCTAATTCATCCAAGCTGTAAAGCATCCGAGTTGGCTCACCAATATAGTGGTCGTACCTAAAAAGGATGGAAGAGTTCCGGTATGCATTGATTTTCGTGATTTGAATGCTGCATCACCAAAAGATTGCTTTCCTCTACCCCATATCGATGATCTCGTGGATAGTACAGTCGGTCATGCAATGTTTTCCTTCATGGATGGATTCTCAGGGTATAATTAAATACTCATGCATGGCCCAAGAAGACATGACAAAGACGTCTTTCATCACTCCGTGGGGCAGTTTCTGTTATCGAGTTATGCCTTTTGGTCTCAAGAATGCTGGAGCCACATATCAAAGGGCCACAACCACTATTCTTCATGTCCTCATCCACGACATTGTGGAGGTCTATGTAGATGACATGATCGTGAAACGTGAAGATCGTGAGGGGCATATTCTAATGAGGAAGCTGCTCAGAAAAGGGGCAACCCATGAGTGGAATGAGGAATGTGAGGAAGCGTTCGATTTCCATGAAAGTGTACCTTTTAAATCCACCTGTTCTAATGCCACCTAGACTAGGAGAACCTCTGATTTTGTACCTCACTATCACATAAACGGTTATGAGAGCTCTCTTAGCCCAATATCAAGAGGGAACAAATAAGGAAGTTGCCATATACTCCCTCTGTCCCAGAATACTCGTTACACTTTCCTTTTTCATCTGTCCCAAAATAATCTTTACACTTCTATTTTTGGATATGACCCACTATTATTTTAATCCTTCTACCTTTCAACCATTGGCCCACACTCTGTCTCCTCCAAATAAAATAATACCACTCTTACTACCTACCAACTCTAGCCATTGGCCCACACTCTCTCTCCACCAAATAAATTAATACTACTTTTACTACCTACTAACTCCTATCACATCTACTTTTTCAATAAAATAACAATTGATAACCAAACAACAACTTATCATCTAAAACTACGTGCCCTGATAAGTGTTAAGAGTATTATGGGACGGAGGGAGTACAATCTTAGCAAGAAATTCCTGGAAAAATTATGTATTTCTTCGGTCTATGCCACGAAGAAGTTGAGGCATCATCTCCAAGCTCATACCACCTATCTGATCTCAAGACTTCATCCAATTAAGAATCTGTTCGAAAAACCCATTCTTAGTGAAAGATAGGCGAGATGGCATGCTATGCTTTCTGAGTTTGATATTCAATGTGTCAGCCAGAAATTTGTTAAAGGAAGAGCCATATCTGAAAACTTAGCAGAAGGACCAGTGTCAGGAGATGAATATGATGATGCATTCCCTAATGATTACTTATGCTTCATTGACCAGCCACAATGGTGCATGTATTTTGATGGAGCTTATAATAGGAGAGGTAATAGAGCAGGGGTTTTGTTAGTAGATCCCGATGAAGTCCATATTCCATTTGTTGTCAAGCTGGATTTCCCAAAAACAAACAATACAGCCGAGTATGAAGCTTGTATATATGGAGTAAAAGTGGATTTGGTAGAAGGGGCAAGACATCTCACTGTATATGGAGATTCTAATCTCATCATATTTCAAACAATAGAAATTTGGAGGGTTAGAGATGAGAGACTTCAGCTCAACACATAATATCTTCAGGAGTTAATCCCTTATTTCGACGATATTAGCTTCAAACATCTTCCTACTGATGCTTTAGCCAATCTCGCTGTTAATTTAACATGGGAAAATGGTACAAAGATCCAGTCAGTTTTAATTGAATAAAGGAAGGGGCCTACAGTGACGGTAGCACAAATTGTCTCCACACTGGCTTAGCAAGATAATGATGATGTCTGGTACAAGGATATCAAGACTTTTCTGGAAACTATGCAGTATCCAGAGGGAAGTGGCAAGAAGGACCCCATAGCCATCAGAAGGCTAGCTGCTCATTTTCTCATTCTAAAAGGTAGACTATATCACAAAGGGTTTGATGGTACTCTGCAACTCTGCGTGAATGATAGTGAAAAACAAGCCGTCATGGATGAAGTTCATGGGGGTGAATGTGGACCCCATATGAACTGAAGAATGCTGGCTCGTAAAATTTTACGAGCAGGTTTCTATTGGAGCACTCTAGAAGGTGATTGCATTAGCTTTGTCCGCGCTTGCAAGCAATGTCAGATATTTGCTAACCTCAATCATATGCCAACTGTGTCACTACATAATATGACTTCTCCTTGGCTATTTTGAAGTTGGGGGATAGACATAATCGGACAAATTCATCTGAAGGCTTCAAATGGGCATCAATATATTCTTGTAGCAATTGATTACTTTTCAAAGTGGGTTGAAGCTGCATCATTTTCAAAGCTAGGGGCAAAGAAAGTCTCGAAATTTGTGATTAACAACATTATCTGTCGGTATGGCATTCCTTTTGAAGTCATCTCTGATAATGGATCACAATTTCTGGGTCATCCGAAGACAACTCTCACAAAATATGCAATCAATCATCATCAGTCCTCACCTTATCGTCCCCAAACAAATGGAGCGGTGGAAGCAGCCAAAAAGACAATCAAGACTGTTGTTGCCAAGATGACTGAGAAGACTAAGGAATGGCATGACAAACTACCATATGCCCTTTAGGGATATAGAATATCAATCAGAACTCCAGCAAGAACAACCCCGTATTCTTTGGTTTACGGGATGGAGCCAGTTCTACCGGTCGATGTGGAGATACAATCTCTCAGGGTCATAGCAGAAAGTGAAATCTCGGAAGACCAATGGTACAAAACTCGTTATGATGAGCTTGCATTTGCAGATGAGCGCCGACTACAAGCTTTCGATAACATTCAACTCTATCATCGGAGAGTTGCTCGTGCATTGAACAAAAGGGTTCGAGATAGGGACATTCAAGAAGGTGATCTAGTCTTAAAGGAAAATAGAGCTTCATTGCATGATCCTAGAGGAAAGTTCAAGCCTAACTGGTCTGGACCATTCCTAGTCAAACATGTCACCATGGCTGGAGCAGTAAAGTTAATGGATTTTGATGGAAATGAATTCACCCATTTCACTAACCTTGATCAGTTGAAGAAATAATATGCTGAGGCATCAGAGTAATTGTAATTGTCATGGTCAAGTAACCAAGCAGTTTGTGGATTTTGTGTCCTATCTGGTTATTCTTAATAAACATGTCATGTGTTTATAGATATTCATATAATGCAAACAAAAAAAGAGACAAAAAAAGATAGAAAAAAGAGAAAAAAAAAGAGAAAAAAAACGAAAAAAAAAACGAAAAAAGAAGAAAAATAAAGAGAAAAAGGAAAATGATGAAACCTGCTTTTGATTGTTAAGGTTTCATGTGTTATGCTTTTATGTGTCATATGATTGATTAATTATGATTTGCATGTCATATTTAATATTAAAGTGTGCACGTGTTTAGAATTGTGTTCACATTGAATTTCTCACAAACAGATAATTCTCACAAACATATCTTTTTATTCATCCCAACTGGGGTACTTCATTTCATACATAAAAAGACATAAAGCCTTCATTTCCTACAAACTCAAAAAAAAAAACAAAAAAAAAAAACAAAAATAAAAAACAACATGATATTTCTCTCAAACCATTCTCCTCTTTATGGTAGGCCCGTCTGAATCATTGTCTTGACCAATATCCGCCAGAAGCCATTGAAGGTAATCTTCATCATTCAATGGAAAGTGAGGTTCTGGTAGCGCTGATATAGTTTTAGCCCCCTGCCATATAGTAGGCATTCTCTAAATACCACTCATATCAGCCTCATAAGTGGTACATGTTGGAAGAGTCTGGAGGGCAGCAATGTGTTGTTGTCTCCAACCAATTTGCCTTAGACACCTCCATAGAAGGTAGAAAGTGACTTGGCAATGTTCGGGTAATTGTACACCTCTGCGATCGGAATTGCAATATACAACTGCACTAATGCCAAGGTGGTTTGTAATCAGCTTTATGTCTTGCTGCATGAAAAAATCCTCCCACCCACCATCTTTGCTAAGTTGATAGAAGGAAGGAAGAAGACCTCTCTCCCGAACATGATTAGTTTTGTAAGTAAGACTCTTGTGAGGTTTCATGAGAGAAATTTTTTCCAACAACCATAAGTGAAGGGCTAATGGACATCCCTTCACAAAACTTTGGGGTTTTCTTTTGAGTTCATCTAAGCCAAGAAACATTTCCCCTAAAATAAGTGGTCCAAGACGACCCCCACTAACAATTTGAGGAATGAGTGAAACACACCGAACATAGCATGTGTTTAAAGACCATTTAGTGAGGGTACTTCCCAAAATCATAAGAATGCAAGCATTTTCTCTAGCAATCCTGTTGTTGGCATTGTTAGAGAATTGCCAAGTGCCGAATTGGAAAGTCAACAATAAGTTAAGAAGAAGTACCTCACCATATTGTAGGTAGTTGCCATGAAGATTTTCAGGAACATATAAAATTGTTGATAAATATCCTGAGATTCATGTAGGAGATCTAGGTGTAATAACTGGACCACTAGATGGTAATCCTAGCAAACCCTCGACCTCTTCAACAAGAGGCACAATCTCCCGGTCTCCAAAGCGGAAGACATGAAAAGTTTCATCCCAAAATTGGGAAGCATCATGAATCATCTCATAACAGATAGAAAGTGAAAGCAAAGGCATGAGAACTATTTTTTATGGAGAATGTGTTATCTCAAAATAAATTTTGTGTCAATTTTTTGTGTCTTTTCAAACATTGGTCATCATTTCCTCCAAAATTCGACCAATGTGGGGCATTCTGTAGACACCAAAATTTGAACCCCTTTTTAGGGTAAATAAAGATTTTGAAAAGAAATAAAAATAACGAAAACCGTCATGCATCGTGGAGCGCGCGCCCCGTCAAAGGCACGTTTCGTCTCGGAGCACGAGTTTCATTCCGTCGTATGGTTTTCCATTTTTGCGTATTTGTCATGCAGTTTCGGCTTAGAAATAAAAATTTTCGTGAGTCGTAGTCAATAACTACAACCACCGTTTTAAGAAAATGATTCGTAGTATAATCACACTTGTTTTTACTAATTTGACGAGTTTTCGTTAATTTTTAAGTTAGTTTTTTCGAAAAACAGAAAAAAAAAGATTCGCGAATAGGTGCCGGAATTTAAATCGTCTCCTAAAACCGGTAATAATTAGTTTTCTTGATGGTCAAGTCATTGTTCATTGGATAAAGAGTAAAAATATATTCTTTAACCACTAATCACATCCTTTATCCATTAGTTAGAGAATAAGAATCATGAAAAGGAGTGAGAATAAGAATCAAATCTCATGTGTAAGAGGCAAGAATCTGGATTTTTTTCCACCGGATTCGAGTTGTGCCGCAGGCACACGACCATGCGCCAGACGCATGATCCTGCGCCGCCTAGCGCACAATAACATCCTACGCCAGACGCAGGGCCTTGCGCCTAGCGCACGGAGCTGTGCCTAGCTCAGACTCCTGCGTTTGGCGCAGTGATCTAATCAGTTTTGTTTTACACGTTTTTCGATGTAATTTTTAGGTATTAGGATCAATTTAGGGAAGAATATTTTCTGAAAATCTGATTTTGCCTCATTGATAAGAAAATCCAAAAAAGAATAAGAATATTTGTATTTCCAAATAGATTTGATGATGTCATTAGAGTGATGTCATTAGGGTGATTAAGGATGGAAAAATTCAGATTTTTTGGGTTGAAAATCTGATTTTCTACTTCTTTGAAACCCTAGTTCATCTCCCTCATTTCCCTATAAATACCCTCCTTTTTTTATTTCAAACCAAGTTGAACTAAAATCAACTTAATTTCACTACTTCTCAATACTACTCTCATCTCTCTACTTCCTTCCTCTAAAAATCACATTCAAGAAAAAGAAAGTAAAAGTTAGGAAAGTAATTAGTAAGTAAAGAAGTTCATCAAAAGAAAAACCCAAAAAAGGGTTTAAGTTAGTAATTAAGTGGATTTAGAAACTCACTTAGAAATTAAGAAAATCTCAAAAAAAGGTAGAAAACTTTGCAAAAAGGAAGTGCATCATTGAGCTAGCAAGGTAAAGTTGAAGCTCTTGTTATTTTCGTGATTATATTCTTAATCACTTACTAACTTTCTCCTTGTTTCTTCTTATCATTTTTTTTTATTTTTTGAGTGATTTGAGTATGTGGAAGTCCTAATAGGTTCCCAACCTTAAATCACCCCACCTAGAATAGTCAACTCTAATGGGGAGACTCTTAGGAAAAATGTGTTTATGTGATTTTCTTAATCAAGTTGTTGTTCATGACCAAAAATATGTTTTCATAAAAAAATTCAAGAAGAGTTGTGCATAAACATGTCTATAAAAAAATGTGGTGCTGTAATTATAATCAGTTTTAATTTCGTACTTTATTTCATTTTTCTTCTGTATTAACTAAATAGTTGATAGGATGTATTATTTTTCCTATGAAGTGCAAGATGTTTCCAGCAACTGGGCTTTGAAATTTCTATAAAACGAATTTTGTATAAATAGTTAAAACTCATACAACTTTGTTGTGCAAAACTGATTTTTCCCAGTACCACATAAGCTTATTCAGTCAATAAAATTTTAAAATAAATGCATTTAGATAAAACTAAAAACATCAATTTTGAAGAAAACATCATTAGCTTTCCAAGAATATAAAAATCATATTCATATGAATTTTATTCAATTTTATATCATTTTTACAAAAACGTTCATGTAAATCACTAAATTCTAGGAAACTGATTTTCTCTTCACTTAAGAAAATAAAAAAAAAGGTATTAAAAGTTTCCAGAATGTCCATACCAAAATTCACTTCAAAATAAGTTGAATAAGTTGAATTTCAAAGAACAAATTTAATAAAGGTTCTATTTTGACCAGTTTGAGTATAAAATTCACCATAATTCAAGTTGTCACTAAAAGTTTGTGAAATTTTGACACAACATAAAGAATTCACTGACCTATCCATAGGTATATCACATGCTCAATTTAACGCTTTCTACAGAATGTTTTGAATTTTATAAGTCAGTGCAAGAACAAAAGTGCAATCGGAAAAATAAAATAAAGTGATTAACTCAAGTTTCATAAAAAATGTTTTCTTTTCACACGAAAAATGTGAATTAAAAATTATGAAATTTTTAAGTTTCTCTTAAAATGACACATTTTATCATGTAAATAAAAATCAATAAAAACCATCATAAAAAATCAAAATCAAAGAAGTTAATTAATCTTTAACTTTCACAAATTCACAAATAAACATGAATTCCAAAGCCCATTCAAGGAGATGACGATCAAGGAGCATCATGGTGAAGATCAAGATTGAAGATTTGTATAGATCATAGATTTTGTACATATTGTTGTAATAATAATTTCTTTGTAAATAGTTATTACATCACTCAATTAATGAAAAATATGGAGATGTTTATGCATAACTTTCATAAATAATTCCACAACTCTTTTTAAATAAAATGAGCAACCAATGTTACAAATGTTGCATGTTGGGCCCAATATATCATAGTATATGAATCAAATGACTCAATCTCAATTAAGAGGAAAAATTGCAAATCTAACTAAGTTAAATTGTATGATGATCCATCTTACATTTTAAATTTGTTCTCCATCTTCAAATGGATTAATCATATAATTTGACATAATTAGATCGGTAATTATGATATCCGAATTGATTTTTGGCTGTTTCACGTGTCTCACTTTAAATGGCCAAATTCCAAATAGCCAAACACAATCTCCAAATTTGATCTCAAATTGATCATTTCTCTCTAAATGACTTAACAATCTTTAATTAAGATTATTTCTCAAAAAAGCCTTCAATTAGGAAGCAAACCTTTTTCCTAAGACCTCTTGAAAATCATAAACGTGATCACTAATTAAGGTGGTTATTTCAATTCTCGATTAATCGCTAATTAGAGCGATTAACTCAAACTTTTCATTTAATCACTAATTAGGGTGATTATCTTAAACCTTGGTTAATCACTAATTAGGGTGATTAGCTTAACCTCTCATCATATTTAATCACTAATTAAGGTGATTATCCTAACCTTCATTTTAATCGCTAATTAAGGTGATTAATTTAACCTTTCATATTTAATCACTAAATAGAGTGATTATCTTAAACATTAATAATCGTTAATTAGGACGATTATTCTTCTTATTTAATCACTAATTAGAGTGATTATCTTAAACCTTAATAATCGTTAATTAGGGCGATTATTTTTCTCATTTAATCAACAATTAGAGTGATTATCTTAACCCTTGAATAATCACTAATTAGGGTTATTACTTCTTTCCGTCCTTATTAATCACTAATTAAGGTGGTTATCTTAATCCTTCATATTTAATCACTAATTAAGGTGATTATCTTAAACTCATTTCAATCACTAATTGGAGTGATTACCCCATTTTCCAATAGATTTCTTTAATTCTAAAGGTGAGTTATTCATAATATATCACATTTTCTTCCCCAATGGAATTGGCCATTTAGGGTGAGACATAAGATCGAACTACGATGGTTTTGGTCCATGAGTGGATTTCAATCCCACAATGATTGGTACGTAGTGGAACTTCAGTGCTCAAACCTACCATGTACAAATGATATATTGGTCCTAAATAAAAATGGTTGATGTGTATATGTGCAAATTATGTGATTTTCTTTCTTTTTAATAGCCATATTTACTATCAAATGGAAAATAACGCATTTAGTAAGAGCCCGTTCTGTAGAACGGAAGAGGAGACGAGTTCCAGACGTTCACACCTCTTAACCTAAACCTCGAACCCTATCTCATGGTATGAAAGACCAATTTTGAAAAAAGCCTTATCCATATGAAGTCATCATCGTTTTAAATGATATTTCTTGAAATTGATTTTAAAATGATTTATTAAATAAATATGTCCCTATTCAGATATTAATAGGGTGGAGACTTCAAAGTTTTCTAAAACTCATAGTCCAATGAGAGACTTTTGTGGGATTCAGGCCGTTAATTAAGACAACCAAAAATCGGGTACCACAGGCTGGCGACTTCACTGGGATTAATACTTCCACTTGAAGTATATGAGGTTTAAACCTGAACAATACGTTATTTTCCATATGTATATATAATAAAAAAGTTAATCATGGCTATTCACAATTTAATTTTTGTATATAGCATGCTTATGTGAAAATTACGTGTGCTTGGTAGTTTATCGATCCATACACGTGCACTCTTTTTAACCAATTTCTTATTAGGTATGATAACTCTGTCTATTGGCAAGGGTCAAAATTCTAGAATGACAAATTAATGAATTAAGGGCGTAAAACCTGCATCCGCGAGCTATTGTGACCGGCTCTGTCAGGAGCGTCCACCCTCGATGGACACAATGGAAGTGACACGAGGCCACTTTAACATAATCTCTCCCTAAATGAATCACCTTTTAGTTGACTTTTAGGACACAAGAATCTATGCACAAATGACCTTTATTTATTTCAGTTATCGAATAATGTGAAAAACTTTCAAAAATTCCTCAATTCGTTTTCAGTCGGTTGATATTTCCGTAATCATTAATTGTAGCTGAATTGCTGCCGAAATGGTTATTGAAATATGAAGATTATTCTTGTTTATTTATCATAAGTGCCATGTAAAAAAAAAGTGTGCTCACTTCTTTTTAAAAAAAAACTCACATTTACTTCATAATTCTTTTTTCAAAAACAAAATTGATTTTTGAAAGAAAAAAAATCATGTTTTGAAGATATAATCCCAAAATAAAATAAAAAAAAATTTTGAAAAATGAAAAATGAAAAAGAGACATAATCACAAGTTCAAAACGTGTCATGTTTTGGAATTAGAATGTAACTAAAACATATAGTCTAAACACCAGAAGTCTAGTCTAAAAAAACAAAAACAAAAAAAAATTGTGTAAAAAAGGGATAATCATTTTCAAAAAAAAAGAAAAAGAGGAAAATTCTTCCATTTCCTGCTAAAAAAAACATATAAAGAAAAATTCATCAGTCATTGACTAACATTGTTAGTGTGTACATTTCAGGTACTTCACATCCAAAAAAAAAGAGAACTAAAACTTGCATCATTTCACAATGTCTGATTCCGGAAAGCAAATTCAGACAAAAGCTTCAGCAAAGGGAAAAGGCCGTTGGAGGTCTATTAATCAAATCTATGCAGACACGGAAAAATCTCTAGGAACCATGTACAGTCGTCAAAAAAGACAGGGTCTTATAGAAGCGAAGCATCACTGTTACACTTTGCCACCGCCAGGGGTTAACATGGGATTATACTGCAACTTTTGCCATCAGTATGGACACGAAACAGACCGGTGTGTCGACCTTCGGCATGCCATCCACCAGCTAATAGAAGATTGAAAAATTCCCATTCCTCCATCATGGAGGACCCCTATTGTGTCCTTCACTATGGCTGATCTTCCCAAGGAACTGGATCCTCATCAAGCTTTATACATCACTTTGAAATGCAATGGGTGAGAATTGACCAATGTACTAATAGATGATGGATCAGCACTTAATGTTTGCCCCAAAGGAACGCTTTATAGGTTAGGATATAACAACACGTTATTAAGCCCTACTGATACAGTATTGGGAGCATACAACAACTCTTTACGGAAGGCTATAGGGACGATCAATCTTCAACTGAGGTATATAGACTGGATTTGTAATGCGGATTTCACGGTTGTCGAAGCTTTAACCTCATTCTCTTTGTTGTTGGGGCGACCATGGCTTCATGCGAACAAAACCGTTGCCTCTCCTGCACACCGAAAACTTAAATGCCCAACGACCTCGGGAACAATAACAATGCATGGGAATCCGACACGACCAAGAAGTATTACCCCTGCACCGCCAACTATAGAAGATGAAACAGGTCCTCAGGATGGTTCTCTCAACCCTTGCATGCTAGGGAGTAATGTTCCTTCAGTACCCCAAGGATCCAATTCAGAAGCTATTTACACTATCCCAATGACAATTGATCAACTCATCGCCTACGCCGACATTTGCTGTGCCCTGAATATGCCAGTAGGACCTCTCAACACAGATCAGGCCGAAACTACTATGGCCAAAACATTCTCTGATAAAGATCTGCCTGATAACCCCACTCATAACAGCGTCTTGTACATCGCTGCCGATCACAGTGCCAAACAAATAAAAGGGGTAATGGTTGATAATGGAGCTTCCACCAATATTTGTCTTCTCAGTACCCTTAATTGGCTCGGGTGTCCTCGTCCACAAGGAGAAGCCTCCGTAGGAACCGTAGTTGCATATGATGGTTCAACACAAGAAATCATAGGATCAACAACCATGATCTTACGCATTGGGGCAGTCATACGAGAGGTCAATTTCATGATCGTTGATTGTTAAGCTCCTTTCACTCTGTTGTTAGGACGACCATGGCTCCACAAGAACCAAGCTATCATCTCAACATTGCACCAAAAGATGAAGATGATAACTCCACATGGGGTAATCACAGTTCCAAGAGATATATCAATGGGGGTGGCAATGCAAAAATCCCGCATACCTCATATATGTCACCTAAATCATGAGGAGAACGACAATGGTCACACAGAGACACCACCCCTCAAATTGGAAAAATACTACTTCTACTGGCCTATTCCCGATGAGGATCTTGATCAACCGAACTGGATACCAGACATGAGAGAGGTTAAGAGGGTTGAGAAGAAGTTCCATTGGCTTTACAAAGAGACCTAGACCGTTCAATGTGAAGGAGAAGAGAGTCCAGCACACAAAGTAGCTGCTATTCAATCTATCATGGAACCTTATATCTTCCTTGATGAAATTGATTATGAAACAAGAGCCTCTTGCATGCTTGTGTGCAAGGCATGGGCACCATGGCTCCTCAGCCGAGAAGACAACCCTTTATATGTCAAGTAGAAAAAATAAAGATGGAACAGACGTCTTCAGACAGGAGAATACATGGCATGGCGCCCGATAAACTAAAATCTGAAAAGTTTGAGAAGTACCTGAATCATTTAATTTTTTTTATTGTACTTTGTAGGTAGAGCTACGTGCGGCTTGATCCCCTAAAAAAAGCACAAAAACAAATTGTTGTAATGCATCTATCTTAGCTTTCTCTACTATGTAATGTACTAAAAGGGGTACGTAGGCAACTCATTTTCTGAGTAGAGCTGCAAAAAAAAAACATTATAAAAAATTCATTTTTAATATATCAGCACTATGTTGGGCCTGATTCTCCATTCAAAAAAAAAATCATCACAAGAAAAATTTCTTCCCCAAATCCAAGTCCACCTATGGAGATACGTAGGCAACCTTCGGGTTCATCCCCTTTTGCATTAAAAGCAATCAATACACGCGGATCACCAAGAAGAACGATGTTTGGAGCATTATAATTTGCCAAAATGAGGACACATGCCTCGTTATCCCTCTTTTCTCTTATTTCTATAGCAGTAGGAAATGGAAGGATAGTATCAAATTGATTTTGAAAAATGTTTGTGTATTATCCTAAAAAATATGAGTTAAAAAAACGGAAATATAAAATAAAAAGGTCCAAGTCTAAACAATAATAATAAGTCAGTCAAAGAAATCTAATGAAAAATTTAAAACAAATGATAAAGTTAAGGTTTCACACCTTTTAATAAATGATAACTGAAATTGGGGTTAAAAGGAAAAAAATTTCAAAGATGTCAATTCTTTCATTCCCTGCACCAAAAAAAAAAGAAGAAACAAAGTCTGAACAAATTTTTGTGCTAACTTTTCATTTCATTGTACATGATCTCTGCCTGGGCCCGCTCAGGATCTAGGCTGATTCGCCGAAGTTCTAACCATTGTGAACGTTTTCTGTTAGTGATACTGTCATCCTTGTCTACACCAGATTTATTCTCTGCTATACGTTTCAGCAATATGTCTGAAATTCCGAACAATGGGCACCCACAGAACTCTACCCCTCCACCTGATCCAATGACTTAGCTCCGAGGCCTTGTCTAGGCTATGCTTGACCGACAGGATAATATTGAGCAAACTGTGTTGGGCATAATGCGCCAAAGCGCCCAGATGCCTCCCCCTCCTCCTCCCGAGTCGGAAGTAGCTTCACCTTTTCGCCTTGAGCCTATGAACGATGAGAGAGAAATTCCCACTAAGCTCGAGGAAGAAGTAGTTAAGCTCAAGGAAGTCCTAAAAGGCATGACGAAGGCTGAACCATGGATGGACATTCATGGGTTAACACTTTTCCCAAAGGCACGGTTACCTCATGGTTTCAAAATGCCTAATCTGACAAAGTTTGATGGGACAGGCAGCCCAACCAATTTCCTGAAGATGTATGTGGGGGCAATGAGTCCCTGGGGAGTGGAAGAATCTTTGATGGATAAACTCTTTCAACAATATTTAGATGGTGCTGCAGCACATTGGTTCCTCAACCTTGAAAACACAAAGAAATCAACTTGGGCTGACATAGTCAGAGAGTTCCCAAACCGGTACAAGTATAATGAAGAAATTGATGTTACTAGAAGGGATCTAGAGACCACTTCTCAAAACCTTAATGAGACATTTTCTTCATTCATTACTCGGTGGAGAAACAAGGCTTCCAAAATGATGAGTAGGCCTAATGAGTAGGAACATCTGCAAATGGTTGTGAAGAATCTTCTTCCTGTTTATCAGAAGCATATGGCCAACCAATATTTTTCGACTTTCAAATCTTTGATTGCTACGGGAACTCTAGTTGAGGATGCTGTGAAAAGGGGGCACATCAAGAAAGATGAACCTACTGGCGACACTACTTATGATGCAAAGTTTGGAAATAACAAAAGAAATCCAAACAATGATTCAGCGGTTCCTAAAACAACTAATGCGATTCATACCATTGGCGCATCGTCTGCATTCCAGTTGCGACCACAAAGGAACTTTACTCCTTTGAACATGACTTATTCCCAAGCTCTCTCCAAGCTAAAAAAGGCCAATCTCATTCAACCCTTGAATCCCTGTCCACCTCCTAAAAATCCTTACCCTGGTAATGACCCAAACCAAAACTGTGAATATCATCAAAGCCCGGGGCATAATACTGAAAACTACACGGCTCTAAAGCATGAAATTCAAAACCTTGTGATGATGGAAAACTCGCTTTAGGATCCACTTCCAATAAACCAAACGACTCTCAGCCCAACATCACAAAAAGCCCCCTTCCTAATCACAACCCTCATTTGCCATTAATGTCATCTCTGCTGCTTCAGATGGATGCGATCCAATCCAGTTAATCCACAAGACAATTCCTCAAATGTATGAAATGCCAATAGCTGCACGTTACAAGTGTCTGGTCTATGACTATTCCACTCAAGAAAAAGTCAAAATGATGCCTTGTAAAGACCCCAGTTTCACTCTCAACAAGGATTATGGTGGTGCCTTCTTCATTTTGGACTCTGATGCCGATGAAGATGCCTCTTCCGTCTTGACAATTATGGAGAAAAACACTGGCGGACATTCCACCACTCCGAATACATATCGGCGCCCTGTCTGTCTCGACGATCTTAGTGATGAGGAATACATGGATATATCTCATTTGACTAGAGCAGGTCGCCATTTTAAACCATCCCATTTGGAGGATGAAAGTCCTTTGGGAGTATTGAGAAGGAAAGAAAAGGGCAAGGAGCCAATGACAGAGGATAGTAACAAGGAAGATGATGCTATCAAGCGCATGAAAGAAGTAAATGCTAATGTTTTCATCTAGAAATTATTAATGCATTCCCAACCTCATAGGGTAATTGTTCTAAAGCATCTCAATGAAGCCTCTGTAATCTCTTCCAAAACACCTAACCTGATGGTGGGGCTCATTCATGGGGTAGATCGAACTCTCATGTTCACAGACCATGATCTCCCTGACAATATCAACCACAACAATTCGTTGCATATCACTATACGCTGCAATGGATGGGAGATACATAGGGTATTGATTGACAACGGCTCTGCAATCAATGTTTGCCCTCAGCGTGTGCTAACAAGACTCGGTTATTCAAAAGAAGATCTGGTACCATCCAACTTGGTGGTCAGAGCATATAATAATGCCAAGAGGGAAGTACTGGGTTTAATCTGCCTCCTCATTGAATATGGTCCCGTGGCAAGGAAGGTGGAATTCATGGTCATTGACATTCAAGCATGTTTCAACCTTTTATTAGGAAGGTCGTGGCTGCATGAAAATAGAGCAGTAGCCTCTACTCTACATCAGAAGGTAAAGCTTCTCACTAATCAGGGTGTTGTGACTATTTCTGGTGATCTGGAAATTATGACCATCTCCAACACCGGAAAATCGGTATTGTATTTGAACGAAGTAGAGGGCACTAGGTTGGATAGTTATGCTATCCACTGTATTCTAGCAGCACCTGAAAATTCATGGATGAATGAGGTCCCAACAACCACACTAGATGTAAGTGCTGAAGAAACAGAACCGGAATCCTTTGTCGGTAATCCTCAAGATGATAATAATGACTCAAAAAAGAGATCTAGAACTGATGATTTTGACCTGGACTTTAATGTAGTAGGTCCTATCCGAGAAGTTCACACTGAATAAATGATTCTCTTTCCTGGATTTCAACACGAGGATCATTATCGTGAGTTACCACAGTTCCGGAAATTTGACGGGAACGGTGATCCTTTGGTCCACTTAGTAGGATTTGTGAATGCCATGCACCCATGGGGCATACCAGAGGAAGATTACCCCATGCTGTTTGACAAGAATTTAGAAGGACCAGCTTTGGACTAGTACTATTCTTCAAATTGTGTAGATAGAGCCAGTTGGGATAATCTTAGCCAAGCCTTTGTTAATTGGGCTCTCGAGCATAAACAGACTGATGTCAAGAAGCTGAAGGTAGTCAGTTTGCGTCAGAGCGCCTTAGAAACTTTCTCGCACTTTTGTTCGAGATGCACTCATATTCGCACACAGCTTCGTTTCCTTATTACTGAATGCTCCTATTACTGCGGAACCTGAACGATTTCTATTATCGTCACATGGTTACTATCAAGTACACCTCCCTCAGCCACATGGAACAACATGGCTTTGACATCGATGCTCTGAAATTGCAAGAAAAACGACCTCAAGAAGATCTTGAAACTCCCAACACAAATCCAAGGGTATATGCTAAGATAGATGAACCATTGAGTATGGTATATGATCGTCTTCGGAGCCAAGGTATAATCCAAGCCTCAACATATGTGCATTGTTTTCCCCTTCATGTAACAGAAATGAGCAAACTCTGCGCTTATTGTCGCCAATTTGGGAATGAAACTGATCGATGCCATGATCTTTACTACAAAGTTCAAAACCTGGTTGATCGAGGCATCATTAGTCCAACCAATAAGGAAGTTCCCGCAAGGAAAGTGTCGGCGATCCCTCAACCGCATTCACAAGTGGATATTTTCCGTAAATTAGTCGAGCATGGTCTGATACATCCACTTCCTAGACACCCAGGGGCAAGTCCCGTAGGGTCAGATCTCCACAAGTACTGCCAATATCATCAGTTGCATGGTAACGGCAAAAACCAATGTCATGCTCTCAGTTATTGCATCAAGCAAATCACCAACATAGCTCTTGTCTACCGCAAAGCTACTTGATCATCTCACAGAAGGGGAAAATCTTCGGTAAATGTCTTTTAGGGGATTAGCCCATCGAAAAAAAAGAAAAAATCTCTTTCAGCTAGTTAGTATCAGAGAACTACGTGAAGCTTGAATCCCTATTATCACGTACACTTGCACTGTGAGATCACTCCACCTATGTAACACCTGGTGTACGTAGGTAGCTCCATATGAGTGCAACTGTTTATTAAATAAAAAACTTTAGTTCCTTAAAAAAAATGAACTACGCTGAGTTTGATTCCCCATAAAATGCACCTGGAGCAATGGGGATATGTAGGCAGCCTTCGGGTTCGACTCAAATGTATTAACCATTGTATTTCAGGCAATGTGATCAGCACTCAAGATGACAGTCATCACAGGAGCAATTTCAGAATGTTGAATTGACACATCAATGGGGATACAGGCCCTAATCTCTATATTTTTTGTCTTTGTTCAACACTAAAGCAGTAAATGGAAGAATGAAAAAATATTTATTATCAACCCCAATGACAGTAAAATCATTCAAGAAAATAAAAAATATATATATAAAAAAAAAACCAGAATCATAAAGGTGGACCATTCCAGTCAAAATATGGCGAAATCGTTTTCGAAAATTTTCTTTATTATGCAATGCATTCTGCAATATGTAGCTTTTTTCCTCTTTTCTTTTAATTCTTTTTTCTTGACCTTTAGGTCCAAAAAGAAGAAATTTTATTGACCTCTAAGGATGACCAATTACCATCAGAAAACAAAAACCTCAACCATATCCACAAATGCAGTCAAAGAGCCTGTAGGGTTTGCCATGCAACATCTGTCCAAAGGATTTCAAATCATGATGAAGATGGATTATACTCAAGGAACCGGAGTAGGGCGTGATGGTAGGGGAATAAAGCAACCAATCCCATAGTAGACAAACAAAACCAACATGGATTAGGATATGATCCGGGCAGCACTTCTCACAACATCAAATAACCTTCTTTTACCCTCAACGGCCAATTCATCCTACAAGGAGATACTAAGTTGTACTATGAGTTTCCAGAACCTTGGCTTAGTAGGAAGGAACAGAAGATTATACTGGGATTGGAGACATTCTTCAATGAGGGTAGAAATCTGGACTTAATCAAAAGTTGGTTTGTCCAAAAATAAAAAATGAAAAAAGAAAATGACTAGGTGGATAATCTGGAACATGGAGTCCTTAAGAAGCTTTTCACTTCTGAGTCCTCTGAGGAAGGGGATTTTGATCCGGTGTCTTTGATAATACCTTTTGGCGAAAGCATTAAACATAAGTGGAGTATTGAGTGTCAGACAAAAGACGGGCCTATAGAATTTAAAATGTTTTTAGGAAACCATCCTCCACATCCATCTCATAAAAATACCTTTTCACCCCTTTCAGATGGATATCATACTGATAGCTCATCTTCCAGCCAATCTACCTTGCATACCCAGTCAGAAGACTCTGATAGTGAGGAAATTGAATGTGAACCTTTATCTAAATACATTTGCATGCAAGATGTTATTTCTGACAGTGAATTTAATAATGATGAATCACTTGATACAACTGAAACAGATATAAAACCCATGGAAGAGTCCATTGTAATTAATATTGGTACAGAAAATGCTGTAAAAGAAGTCAAAATAGGTTCATCCCTCTCTCCAACTGAACAGTCTGTGTTTATTGCATTGTTAAAAGAGTATGTAGATGTGTTTACATGGTCTTATGCTGATATGCCTGGTGTTAATAGAGAAATTGCGGAACATCGCATTCCGTTACATCCTGAAACCAAGCCTAAGCAGCAAAAGCTCCGCCGAATGAAACCAGAGATTAGTCTGAAAGTGAAAGAAGAAATCCAAAAATAGCTTGATGCCAAATTCATCCAAGCTGTAAAGCATCCGAGTTGGCTCGCCAATTTAGTGGTCGTACCTAAAAAAGATGGAAGAGTTCCGGTATGCATTGATTTCCGTGATTTGAATGCTGCATCACCAAAAGATTGCTTTCCTCTACCCCATATCGATGTCCTCGTGGATAGTACAACCGGTCATACAATGTTTTCCTTCATGGATAGATTCTCAGGGTATAATCAAATACTCATGGCCCAAGAAGACATGACAAAGACGTCTTTCATCACTCCGTGGGGCACTTTCTGTTACCGAATTATGCCTTTTGGTCTCAAGAATGCTGGAGCCACATACCAAAGGGCTGCAACCACTATTCTTCATGACCTCATCCACGACATTATAGAGGTCTATATAGATGACATGCTCGTGAAAAGTGAAGATCGTGAGGGGCATATTCCTGCACTATAGTCCTTCTTTGAAAGAATCAGGAAGTACAATCTAAGGCTAAATCCTCAAAAGTGTGTGTTTGGTGTCACTACGGGGAAGTTGTTGGGATTCATTGTCAGTCAAGACGACATTAAAGTGGACTCGAAAAAGGTAAAAGCTATTCAAGAGCTACCAACTCCAAAGACAGAAAAAGAAGTAAGAGGATTTCTCGGCAGAATTCAATATATCAGCAGGTTCATCTCACAACTCACTATAAGATGTGAACCTATATTTAAGCTGCTCTTAAAAGGGGCATCCCATGAGTGGAATGAGGAATGTCAGGATGCTTTCGATTCCATAAAAGAGTACCTTTCAAATCCACCTGTTATAATGCCACCTAGACTAGGAGAACCTCTGATTTTGTACCTCACTATCACAGAAACGGCTATGGGAGCTCTCTTTGCCCAATATCAAGAGGGAACAACGAAGGAAAGTTGCCATATACTATCTCAGCAAGAAATACCTGGAGTATGAGACAAAATATACCCCACTGGAAAAAAGCATGTATTTCTTTGGGCTATGCCACGAAGAAGTTGAGGCATCATCTTCAAGCTCATACCACCTATCTGATCTCAAGACTTGATCCAATCAAGTATCTATTCGAAAAACCCATTCTTAGTGAAAGATTGGCAAGATGGCATGCTATGCTTTCTTAGTTTGATATTCAATGTGTCAGCTAGAAATATGTTAAAGAAACAGCCATATCTGAAACCTTAGCAGAAGGACCAGTGTCAGGAGATGAATATGATGATGCATTCCCTGATGAGTACTTATGCTTCATTGACCAGCCACAATGGTGCATGTATTTTGATGGAGCTTCTGATAGGAGAGGTAATGGAGCAAGGGTTTTGTTAGTAGATCCCGATGGAGTCCATATTCCATTTGTTGTCAAGCTGGATTTCCCAACAAAAAATAATACAACTGAGTATGAAGCATGTATATATGGAGTAAAAGTCGCTTTGGTAGCATGGGCAAGACATCTCACTGTATATGGAGATTCTAATCTCATCATATCTAAAACAATAGGAATTTGGAGGGTTAGAGATGAGAAATTTCAGCTCTACACAGAATATCTTCAGGAGTTAATCCCTTATTTCGATGATATCAGCTTCAAACATCTTCCTCGAGAACAAAATAGTTTCACTGATGCTTTAGCCAATCTCACTGTTAATTTAACATGGGAAAATGGTACAAAGATCCAGTCAGTTTTAATTGAAGAAATGAAGGGGCCTACAGTTACGCTAGCACAAATTGTCTCCACACTGGCTCAACAAGATGATGATGATGTCTAGTACAATGATATCAAGACTTTTCTGGAAACTATGCAGTATCCAGAGGGAAGTGGCAAGAAGGACCGCATAGCCATCAGGATGCTAGCTACTCATTTTCTCATTCTAAAAGGCAGACAATATCACAAAGGGTTTGATGGTACTCTGCAACTCTGCGTGAATGATAGTGAAAAACAAGCCATCATGGAAGAAGTTCATGCGGGTGAATGTGGACCCCATATGAACGGAAGAATGTTGGCTCGTAAAATTTTGTAAGCAGGTTTCTATTGGAGAACTCTATAAGGTGATTGCATTAGCTTTGACCGCGCTTGCAAGCAATGTCAAATATTTGCTAACCTCAATCATATGCCACCTGTGTCACTTCATAATATGACTTTTCCTTGGCCATTTTCAAGTTGGGGGATAGACATAATCGGACAAAGTCGAGGTGGAGATACAATCTCTCAGGGTCATAGCAGAAAGTGAAATCTCGGAAGACCAATGGTACAAAACTCGTTATGATGAGCTTGCATTTGCAGATTTGCGCCGACTACAAGCTTTGCATAACATTCAACTCTATCATCGGAGAGTTGCTCGTGCATTTAACAAAAAGGTTCGAGATAGGGACATTCAAGAAGGTGATATAGTATTAAAGGAAAATAGAGCTCCATTGCATGATCCTAGAGGAAAGTTCAAGCCTAACTGGTCTGGACCATTCCTAGTCAAGCATGTCACCACGGCTGGAGCAGTAAAGCTAATGGATTTTGATGGAAATGAATTCACCCATTTCACTAACCTTGATCAGTTGAAGAAATACTATGCTTAGGCATCAAACACTAGTAGAAAACACCTCAAATGCTCCGGTTTTTTAGGCCACAAATGCTCCGTATTTGACGAGTAGCAGACGTCGCCCGAGCATTTGAGACTTTTTCAAATTCTCCGGTTTTATCTTAAAAACCGGAGCATTTATGTTACAAATGCTCCGGTTTTTAAGATAAAACCGGAGCATTTGAGCCCCAAAAAAAATGAAAAAATTTATTTTTTTTTTCTTTTTTAATCCTAAATTGATGGACAATCATTCACATATAGATAAAAGTTTCATTTCTAATATTTTTGTTCATAAATACAAGATATAGTATAAATAAATAACAATTAACATTAAGGTAAACTAATATTTCCATATGAACATATTCCTTAAATGTTATAGGGACATCAGATTTTCTAGAATCCCATGCACCAAACTGCAGCACCAGCCTGCAATGCAATCCAAATACTGCAATAAGGTGCAACTGTAGCTGAAGTAAGCAACAAGCACCCAGGTGTTCTGCATTAAGCTAATCATACTATTGTAAATAAAGGAAAGGAAAAAGAGAAGAAAACTGGGCATCCAGCAGACACTAAAATTGAGGAATCTGCATATTCTGTTAGTTCCATACTTCTGAAAAATTGCGAGGAAACGAACCCAGTTAGCGAGACAACCCCTAAAAACTTCAATTGAAAACCCTAGGAGAGAGAAAATTGAGGCGATTATGATGATGATTGAACAGTAAGAGTGAAAAAAACGAATATGATGGAGTAGAGATAAAGAGTTCGAACCGTTTCACGATATACCAATAGATCACAATTTCAATACCTCGGGTTAGGAGAGATACAATCCACTAAAATCGACCTTAGGGGAGAGAAAAAGATAGAGGAGAGAAAACATCACCATTTCTGTTAGTTCGAAGCAGAAGTCGAATGGGGAAGAAGAGGAGAGAGTGTGTGTGTGTGTGTTGAGGAGATTAACAAAAACCCTAATGGGAAGCGAAGTGGGAGTGAGGGAATGAGGGAAGGAATCCCAAATCAGAACAAGAGGAGAGAGAGAGAGTTGAAGTCATTCGTGGGTTTTTCTATTGATACGTGGTGGAGCGAGGGAAGAAGTCATAAATGATCCGTTTATGTAAACACACGGATCACTTGATCTCAAATGCTCCGATTGACTAAACAACCGGAGCATTTGATAAGTAGCAAAAGCACTTTTTTCCACTAGTGAAAGTAATTGTAATTGTCATGGTTAAGTAACCAAGCAGTTTCTAGATTTTGTATCCTATTTGGTTATTCTTATTAAACATGCCATGTGTTTCTAGATATTCATATAATGTAAATAAAAAAACAGAGACAAAAAAAAATAGGAAAAAAAAGAAAGACAAAAAAAAAGAGAAAAAAAAAACGAAAAAAAAAACGAAAAAAAACGAAAAAAGAAGAAAAATAAAGAGAAAAAGGAAAATGATGAAACATGCTTTTGATTGTTAAGGTTTCATGTGTTATGCTTTTATGTGTCATATGATTGATTAATTATGATTTGCATGTCATATTTAATATTAAAGTGTGCACGTGTTTAGAATTGTGTTCACATTGAATTTCTCACAAGCAGATAATTCTCACAAACAGATCTTTTTATTCATCCCAACTGGGGTACTTCATTTCATACATAAAAAGACATAAAGCCTTCATTCCAACAAACTAAAAAAAAAACTAAAAAAACAACATGATATTTCTCCCAAACCCTTCTCCTCTTTATGGTAGGCCCGTCTGAATCATTGTCTTGACCAATATCCGCCAGAAGCCATTGAAGGTAATCTTCATCAATCAGTGGAAAGTGAGGTTTCGGTAGCGCGAATATAATTTTAGCCCCCTGCCATATAGTAGGCATTCTCTGAATACCACTCATATATATCAGCCTCATAAGTGGTACATGTTGGAAGAGTCTAGAGGGCAGGAATGTGTTGTTGTCTCCAACCAATTTGCCTTAGACACCTCCATGGAAGGTAGAAAGTGACTTGGCAAAGTCCGGGTAATTGTACACCTCTGCGACCGGAATTGCAATATACAACTGCACTAATGCCAAGGTGGTTTGTAATCCACTTTATGTCTTGCTGCATGAAAAAATCCTCCCTCCCACCCACCATTTTTGCTAAGTTGATAGAAGGAAGGAAGAAGACCTCTCTCCCGGACATAATTAGTTTTGTCAGTAAGACTCTTGTGAGGTTTCATGAGAGAAATTTTTTCCAACAACCATAAGTGAAGGGGTAATGGACATCCCTTCACAAAACTTTGGCGTTTTCTTTGGAGTTCATCTAAGCCAAGAAACATTTCCCCTAAAATAAGTGGTCCAAGACGACCCCCACTAACAATTTGAGGAATGAGTGGAATACACCAAACATGGCATGTGTTTAAACACCATTTAGTGAGGGTACTTCCCAAAATCATAAGAATGCAAGCATTTTCTCTAGCAATCCTATAGTTGGCATTATTAGAGAATTCCCAAGTGCCGAATTGGAAAGTCAACAATAAGTTAAGAAGAAGTACCCCACCATATTGTAGGTAGTTGCCATGAAGATTTTCAGGAAGATATAAAATTGTTGATAAATCTCCTGAGATTCATGTAGGAGATCTAGGTGTAATAACTGGACCACTAGATGGTAAGCCTAGCAAACCCTCGACCTCTTCAACAACAGGCACAATCTCCTGGTCTCCAAAGCGGAAGATATGACAAGTTTCATCCCAAAATTAGGAAGCAGCATGAATCATCTCATAACAGATAGAAAGTGAAAGCAAAGGCATGAGAGCCTTAGTGAAGCGGGAAGAAGAAGAAGATTGCCTTGGTTGCACCAAATTCTTTGTAAGCCCTGAGAGTTGTTTTTTCTCACGACTCCCCATTTCATTAGCTTCTTCATAGTTAGGAGCCATTTTTTTGTGAAATAAGAAAGTTAGAGAAGAGATTAGAGTAGTGAAGATGGTGCATTTGGAAATGAAGAACCATGCCCCTTTTATAGATGGAAAAGATGATCATCCATGATTTATACCATGGATAATAAGTTTGAGTATTGTCCATAGGATTATAAGGAGTGTCCTTCACCATGGCCAATGACCAAGCATTTGTCAATGATGAATCCTTCACCATGACTAAAGCCGGATAAAAAAAACAGTGTCAATGATGAATCAAGAACGTTGATACAATCCTTTTTCTAATAATCATCCAAAATAATGACCATGATCAATCTATTTTATATAGTGATCATCATTTTCCGATTAAGCGAATAAGCATTATGCATGAAAAAAAATTCCTGAAATATTTTTGAAAAACAGATAAATTTTTTTGCCATATGATGATTGGTCCACTATAGTTTATCTAGAGGGTAATAACCTTAGGTCAACTCTTTTAGGTGACACGACCTGACAATGTCCTAATTTAAGGTGTTATGATAACACATGGAGTCATAAAAAGTAAGTGATGGTGATTTGACAATTTGCTTGTCATCAAGGCCATGAAAAGCTGAAAAAAAAAAACTGGAGTCAACCTGTACGTGTCGGAGTTTCTCACATTAACAAAAGACAAATTCATAAGACTAAAAAAGACGGCAATAAAGTCGCATTTTCAAAATTTGGAAAATTAATTGGAATTTTCTACTAAAGACGACAATAAAGTCGCATTTTCAAATGTTTTAGAATGTTAATTGGGATTTTCTATCTAAGACGACAATAAAGTCGCATTTTCAAATGTTTAGAAAATTAATTGCTATTTTCTATCTAAGACGACAATAAAGTCGCATTTTTCAAATGTTAGAAAATTAATTGCGATTTTCAATTTAAGACGATGATAAAGTCGCATTTTCAATTGTTTAGAAAATTAATCGGGATTTTCTTTCTAAGACGACGATGAAGTCGCTTTTTCAATTTTAGAAAATTAATTGGGATTTTCTACATCAAGCAACGCAAATTATAGCACTGATGAAAACTATTTTCTATGGAGAATATGTTATCTCAAAAGAAATTTTCTGTCAAAATTTTGTGTCTTTTCAAACATTGGCCATCATTTCCTCCAAAATTCGGCCAATGTGGGGCATTATGTAGACACCAAATTTTGAACCCCTTTTTAGGGTAAATAAAGATTTTGAAAAGAAATAAAAATAACGAAAACCGTCATGCATCGTGGAGCGCGAGTTTCATTCCGTCGTATGGTTTTCCATTTTTTTGTATTAGCCATGCAGTTTCGGCTTAGAAATAAAATTTTCCGTGAGTCGTAGTCAATAACTACAACCACCGTTTTAATAAAATGATTCGTAGTATAATCACGCTCGTTTTTACTAATTTGACGAGTTTTCGTTAATTGTTTTAAGTTAGTTTTTTCGAAAAACAAAAAAAAAAAAACGAGTCGCGATTAGGCGCCGAAATTTTAATCGTCTCCCAAAACCGGTAATAATCAGTTTTCTTGATGGTCAAGTCATTGTTCATTGGATAAAGAATAAGAATATATTCTTTAACCACTAATCACATCCTTTATCCAATAGTTAGAGAATAATAATCATGAAAAGGAGTGAGAACAAGAATCAAATCTCATGTGTAAGAGGCAAAAATCCGGATTTTTTTCCACCAGATTTCAGTTGTGCGCCAGGCACACGACCATGCGCCAGACGCATGATTGTACGCCTAGCGCACAACAACATCCTGCGCCAGACACAGGGCCTTGCGCCTAGCGCACGGAGCTGTGCCTAGCGTACACTCCTGCGTCTGGCGCAGTGATCTAATCAGTTTTGTTTTGCACGTTTTTCGATGTAATTTTTACGTATTAGGATGTATTTAGGGAAGAATATTTTCTGAAAAACTGATTTTGCCTCATTGATGAGAAAATCTAAAAAGAATAAGAATATTTGTATTTCCAAAGAGATTTGATGATGTCATTAAGGTGAGGTCATTAGAGTGATGTCAGTAGGGTGATTAAGGATGGGAAAAAACAGATTTTTTGGGTTAAAATCTGATTTTCGACTTCGTTGAAACCCTAGTTCATCTCCCTCATTTCCCTATAAATACCCTCCTTTTTTTTACTTCAAACCAAGTTGAACAAAAATCAACTTAATTTCACTACTTCTCAATACTACTCTCATCTCTCCACTTCCTTCCTCTAAAAATCACATTCAAGAAAAAGAAAGTAAAAGTTAGGAAAGTAATTAGTAAGTACAGAAGTTCATCAAAAGAAAAACAAAAAAAATGGTTTAAGTTAGTAATTAAGTGGATTTAGAAACTCACTTAGAAATTAAGAAAATCACAAAAAAAGGTAGAAAACTTTGCAAAAAGGAAGTGCATCATAGAGCTAGCAAGGTAAAGTTGAAGCTCTTGTTATTTTCTTGATTATCTTCTTAATCACTTACTAACTTTCTCCTTGTTTCTTCTTCTCATTTTTTTAATTTTTGGAGTGATTTGGGTATGTGGAAGTCCTAATAGGTTCCCAACCTTAAATCACCCCACCTAGAATAGTCAACTCTAATGGGGAGACTCTTAGGAAATAATATTTATATGTGATTTTCATCATCAAAAACATGTTTTCATAAAAAAATTCAAGAAGAGTTGTGCATAAACATCTCCATAAAAAAAATCTGATGCTGTAATTATAATAATTTCGTAATTTATTTCATTTTTCGTCTGTATTAACTAAATAGTTGATAGGATGTAATATTTTTCCTATGATTTGCAAGATGTTTCCAGCAACTGGACTTTGGAATTTCTATAAAACGAATTTTGTATAAATAAATTAAAATCATACAACTTTATTGTGCAAAAGTGATTTTGTCCAGTACCACATAAGCTTGTTCAGTCAATAATAGTTTAAAATAAACTCATTTAGATAAAACTAAAAACATCAAGTTTGAATAAAACATCAGTAGCTTTCCAAGAATATAAAAATCATGTTCATATGAATTTTATGCAATTTTATATCATTTTTACAAAAATGTTCATGTAAATCACTAAATTCTAGGAAATTGATTTTCTCTTGGTTAAGAAAATAAATAAAAAAGGTCTTAAAAGCGTCCAATTCAAGTGAAAATGTCCATACCAAAATTAAATTCAAAATATGATCAATAAGTTGGATTTCAAATTACAAATTTAATAAAGTTCATGTTTTGACCAGTTTGAGTATAAAATTTACCATAATTCAAGTTGTCACTAACAGTTTGTGAAATTTTGAAACAACATAAAGAACTCACTGACCTATCCATAGGTGTATCACATGTTCAATTTAACGCTTTATACAAACTCAAGTACAAGAATAAAAGTGCAATCTGAAAAATGAAATAAAGTGATTAACTCAAGTTTCATAAAAAATATTTTCTTTTCACACGAAAAATGTTAATTAAAAATTATGAAATTTTTAAGTTTTTCTTAAAATGACTCATTTTATCATGTAAATAAAAATCAATAAAATCATCATAAAAAATCAAAATCAAAGAAGCTAAATTAATCTTTAACTTTCATAAATTCACAAATAAACATGAATTCCAAAGCCCATTCAAGGAGATGAAGATCAAGGAGCATCATGGTGAAGATCAAGATTGAAGATTTATATAGATCATAGATTTTGTACATATTGTTGTAATAATAATTTCTTTGTAAATAGTTATTACATCACTCAATTAATGAAAAATATGGAGATGTTTATGCATAATTTTCATAAATAATTCCACAAATCTTTTTAAATAAAATGAGCAACCAATGTTACAATTGTTGCATGTTCGGCCCAATATATCATAGTATATGAATCAAATGACCCAATCTCAATTAAGAGGAAAAATTACAAATCTAACTAATTTAAATTGTATGATGATCCATCTTACATTTTAAATTTGTTCTCCATCTTCAAATTGATTAATCATATAATTTGACATAATTAGATTGGTAATTATGATCTCCGAATTGATTTTAGACCGTTTTACGTGTCTCACTTTAAATGGCCAAATTCCAAATAGCCAAACACAATCTCCAAATTTGATCTCAAATTGAACATTTCTCTCTAAATGACTAAATAATCTTTAATTAAGATTATTTCTCAAAAAAAACCTTCAATTAGGAAGCAAATCTTTTTCCTAAGACCTCTTGAAAATCATAAACGTGATCACTAATTAAGGTGGTTATTTCAATCCTCGATTAATCGCTAATTAGAGCGATTAACTCAAACTTTTCATTTAATCACTAATTAGGGTGATTATCTTAAACCTTGGTTCATCACTAATTAGGGTGATTAGAATAACCTTTCATCATATTTTATCACTAATTAAGGTGATTATCCTAACCTTCATTTTAATCGCTAATTAAGGTGATTAATTTAACCTTTCATATTTAATCTCTAATTAGAGTGATTATCTTAAACCTTAATAATCATTAATTAGGACGATTATTCTTCTCATTTAGTCACTAATTAGAGCGATTATCTTAAACCTTAATAATCGTTAATTAGGGCGATTATTTTTCTCATTTAATCACTAATTAGAGTGATTATCTTAAGCCTTGAATAATCACTAATTTGGGTGATTACTTCTTTCCATCATTATTAATCACTAATTAAGGTGGGTATCTTAATCCTTCATATTTAATCACTAATTAAGGTGATTATCTTAACCTCATTTCAATCACTAATTGGAGTGATTACCCCATTTTCTAATAGATATGTTTAATTCTAAAGGTGAGTTATTCATAATCTCTCCCCTTTTCTTCCCCAATGGAATTGGCCATTTAGGGTGATACATAAGATCGACCTACGATGGTTTTGATCCATGAGTGGATTCCAATACCACAATGATTGGTACGTAGTGCAACTTGAGTGCTCAAATCTACCATGTACAAATGATATATTGGTCCTAAATAAAAATGGTTGATGTGTATATGTGCAAATTATATGATTTTCATTTTTTTTAATAGCCATGATTACTTTCAAATGGAAAATAACGCATTTAGTAAGAGCCCGTTCTATAGAACGGAAGAGGAGACGAGTTCCAGACGTTCGCACCTCTTAACCTAAACCCCGAACCCTATCTCATGGTATGAAAGACCAATTTTCAATAAAGCCTTATCCATATGAAGTCATCATCGTTTTAAATGATATTTCTTGATATTGATTTTAAAATAATTTATTAAATAAATCTATCCCTATTCAGATATTAATAGGGTGGCGACTTCAAAGTTTTCTAAAACTCATAGTCCAATGAGAGACTTTTGTGGGATTCAGACCGTTAATTAAGACAGTAAAAAATCGGGTACCACAGTAGATGCCTCGTAGAGTCGTAAAAATAGGAGGAAAGTTGTGATGATATAAGATGTCATATCAGAGCGCGAAGCGGAACTGTGGAAGTCCATAGCTCGTGAAGCATAAGTTTTTCACGTGTCCTAAAAAATAGAGGTGATTCTCGCTTATTTCTAAATCTAAATATTTGTTTTCGAGTTTCGAGGATGAAACTGTTTTAAGGGGGAGTGTTTGTAACACCCAGAAAACGAGGTAGAGTTTTCTAGTGTAACACCCCTAGGTGTGCAGGAGCCCATTAGTAGATATTGTTCTCTTTGGGCCCTAACAGGCAAGAATTTGCTTTAGTGCAGTACTGAAGTCCTACCCAAAAGGCCTCTACTAGGTTGAGGTGCCCACCTCTATATAAAGAAGGTTTCTTTCTCCTCAACTTCCGATATGGGATAGCCAATATCTTAGGCACCTTCTCCCCTCCATTAAAGAGCCTGCGTCCCCGTAGGTACTACAGGACACCGGAATGGGTCCTGCCTCTGATACTTTCTGTAACACCCCTTGGTGTTCAGGAGACCACTAGTAGATATTGTCCTCTTTGGGTCCTAACTCGCAAGGTTTTGCTTTGGTTTAGGACCAAAGTCCTACCCAAAAAGCCTCTACTACGTGGAGTTGAATGTAGAGTGACGTTTTGTCAATGTCAACCTGAGTTTGAGTTTTGTTTGAGTGTATTCGAATGAGGGTTGAGAAAGCTTGAATCTCAATCGAATGTGTTTGAGTGTATCTCAACAACCGGCACAAATTCGTTGTGTTTGTTGACTTTTTGCAGAGACAATTCCAAGAGAATTTTATGAGCTCTTGAGAATAATGATTTTCTGGTCCCCTCAACTGAAGGAGGTGATGTTTATTTATAGGGAATGGAGATCCCCTCATGGACTTGGTAATTTATGGACTTGGGGCCGTTTATGACTTGGAAGTCTCTTTTTTTTTTCTACCTTTGCCATTTGACCATCCTATTTGGACTATAATATTGACTGGCCCAAATAGTTGACAACCCAAATTATATCTGTTTGATTTAATTTGGATATTTTATTGAGGTGGGCTGAATTAATTAAATTAGGCTAATTATATTTATTTTAGCTCAATAATAATTAATCCATTTTAATATAAAACGCTAATAAATTTTTAGTGTCTACAAATTGCCCCCTCGAGAAAGTGTCACGTACACGATTTAGAGTGTTTAATCGTGACAAGGTCTCGAATTTGAGTTTGGTTTAGCAATTAGGTGACAATCACCGTGCTGCTGAGATTTGTTGCCTACAGTCATCAACTACTTACAACTCTACTAAGTTTTGGACTCGGAAAAATAATCCTAATCGAATAGGTATTAGGTTTTTTTTTTCTTCACCAAAATGAATAAATACACACCTTATTATTTTTAATCTGCACATTAGCATACGCCCCTTTTGCGAATTAAGGTAAGCCACCGTTTTCTTGTTAGTTTTTTTCTTGGACTTTCGAATAGCTCACCGTCCAATACTGCCTCCTTTTTTCTTATTTTGTATTGATACTCTGATTAGTCTGATAGTGTTAAAGTGCCATCATCATATATCAAAATTATAAAGAAGTCACTGGCTTCTCAATTTGCATCCAGCAAGAGACTAGAATTTATATCAATCGTGATGCATGATTACAGAACAATATCTCACGTCGTAGGATGCTATTACCATAATTCCCTTTTTGTCGGAGTTATGAGATTGTGATTGCAATTATCTCGATTCGTGGACTTGATCAAATAGTATTCATATGCTGAATTTGTCCTCTTCGAGCATTACAATAAGCATAGCTTAATTATTTGTCGCAAATCATACCATGTGTTTCGCTATGTTTTTCTTTTGTGTATAATCAATTTTGATCATCAGTTTTCATTACCAGTAATGGACTATTTTTCTCCTTGTCTTTTCTCTTTCTCTTCAATATTTTTTTTTGAATTTGGGTTGACATATTTTTTGTGAATTGTAGTACATCAGATTTTTGAGATACTAAACTGCTAGGCTATCTTTGGAGCAATCACATAAGCTCTAGACTAGTAAGGTGGTGATTTTTTTATTTACACCTTTAGTCTTTTTTTTTTGTTTAGCCATTTTTTTTGTGTGCAAGTGTTGTTTGTAATATCTTGCAGGCACAAAAAAAATTTTACAACACTTGCCACCGGAAGACAATCAAGAACACTACATAAGTTTTCATTGCGATGGGTCAGTGATGACCCATCGGAGTTGTTAGCTCATCATGCTAGTCGTGATGAACCTAGCAATTAATGATGACACTTTTGGAAGTTCATTCGAAGACAATCAAGAATACACATAAGTGTTCATCGCGATGGGTCTATGATGAACCCATTGGAGTTATTAGCTCAGCATGCTAGTCGTGATGAACCTAGCAATTAAGGATGACACTTTTGGAGTGTATTCGAAGACAATCAAGAACACACATAAGTTTTCATCGCGGTGGATCAGTGATGAACCCATCGGAGTTGTTAGGTTAGCATGCTACTCATGATGAACCTAGCAATTCAAGATGACACTTTTGGAGTGCCTTCGAAGACAATCAAGAACACACATAAGTGTTCATCGCGGTGGGTCTGTCATGAACCCATCGGAGTTTTAAGGTAAGCATGCTAGTCATGATTGTTGAGCCAATATGGTTTTGATGATGACAAACTAAATTAATAACTAACAAGGTTTATAAGTTTTATGTTTGCAAGGTTCATGAATTAATAATGGTGCTTTATGATGATAATAAGTGAAGTTCCTGAGTGGGAACTCCAAGTGAAGAATGAAGTTCTTGAGTTGCAACTCCAAGAGAAGAAAAGCTTAGTTACATAAGGGTGTAATTAGGTTTCTTATGTAAGAAACAAAGATCATCATAAGGTAATGAATTGGAATTATGGAGCCGTTCCTTTGAATAAAGGAATTGTTCCTATGGAACTATGTTAGTGGAACATGTATAGGAAACGTGTGTCTAAAACTGATGAACTAGCACTAATGAGTTAGGTTAAAGGAACTAACGAATTAAAAGGAACTAGACATATGTTAAATGGTGCAACAGTTAATTTGTGTCGATTGAGTGATTAAAGCCTAGAAAGTAGGAAACCATTTTTTGTTTGTTAAAAATCTGATTTTAAGTAAAATATTATTAAAGGAAAGATTTAATCTTTAATGGAAATAAAATACATTTCGGTTTTTAGAGAAAAATATTTTAAAAGATATTATTTTGTTAAAAGGATTTAAATTTTGGCTTTATTAATTAAAATACTTTTTAATTAAAAATTAGATTTAAGATTGTTGCATAAGTGGTTGCTAAAATTAAGTAAGCAATATAATTCCATAACACAAATCAGATTTAGGATTGTTGCATAAGTGGTTGCTAAAATTAAGGAAGTAGTATAATTCCATAACACATGTTCAACTAAGATCGTGGAGATCATGGGTAACAAAAGGAACATTTTCCTCTAATTGAGGAACATCATGGGAAAATGGTTTAACACATGTTTTAATCCCACGTTTTATCTAATCACTGCTATATATAATTATGTCTAATTAAGTTCCAAAGTGTGTTTGACAAAGTAATAATTATCTACAAAGGTATTAATTTGAGTATCACGTTTATTGAGTCAGTACCACCAAAGTTCAAAGTTCAAAGTTCCAAGTTCCAAGTTTCATTACCATATGAGTTCATTGTTTTATTAGTGCTTTGTATCATTCTACTATTCTGTATTTCGAGTTGAGAAAAGAGTTGAAAAGAACTCTTATAGTTTGAGTTTGGGGAAGGGGTTTGAGTGAACTCCTGTAAAGTGTGAGGCTTTGACTGAAGCAAAGAAAGAGAAAGGAACTTCGAGTGAAGTTCGAGAGGAACAACAGTTAGAGGGTAATGTTGTTGGGACTTGAGTTTGTAGAGGAACTCAAGGAGTGCCCCAAGAGATAATAGGTCTATAACAAAGGTGTTTTGGCCTATTATAGTGAAAGAGTTGAGTTTAAAATCCCTAGTGGTCGAGGTTGTTTCTTCTTGTTCGGCCCAAGAAGTTTTTCCTCTTAAAATCTCTTGTGTCTTTCTCTTGTTCCTTTCATTGTTTTATAATTCTGCAAAAAGTTACGTTCATTTCCCACACAGACAATTCCCCCCCCCCTCTTGTAGTGCTCCTATAGAAATAACAATGATGAACCTTGCAATTACATATGACATTTTTGGAGTGCATTCGAAGACAATCAAGAAAGGGCCTAAGATCTTAGCTATCCCACATCAAAAGTTGAGGAGAACGAAGCCTTATTTATTTAGAGGTGGACATCTCAACCTAGTAGAGGCCTTTTGGGTAGGACTTTGGTCCTAAACCAAAGCAAAAACTTTGGGGGCTAGGGCCCAAAGAGGACAATATCTACTAGTGGGCACCTGAACACCTAGGGGTGTTACAGATGGTATCAGAGCCAGGGCCCATTCTGGTGTCCAATAGTGCCTAGAGGGACGCAGGCTCCTTAAAGGAGGGGAGAAGGTGCCTAAGATCTTGGCTATCCCACATCGGAAGTTGAGGAGAACGAAGCCTTATTTATATAGAGGTGGACATCTCAACGTAGTAGAGGCCTTTTGGGCACGACTTTGGTCCTAAGCCAAAGCAAAAACCTTGCGGGCTAGGGCCCAAAGAGGACAATATCTACTAGTAGGCTCATGAACACCTAGGGGTGTTACATCCAGTATATTTTCCCGTAAACTATTCTTTCTAGTTAAACTGGATAGTTTTTACTCCTAAAAATTATTTAAATTGCTATTATTTAAAGCTTTAAGGTTATTTATCTTTTTTCATTATTAAAATTATTCCTATTAATTTTGGAGCTTTATTTTAGGACATGCTTTTAAATTGTTCTTGTGAAAATCGGTTTACATTTAGTAAATCAGTGTATTACTTTATTTATAATTTCTGGTATACTTTAAATACTTATATAAAAATTGTTAGTACTTAGCATTTGAATATTATTCTGTTTACTAACTATTTATTATGAGTTTTAGTATTTTAAACTAACTGGACTTGTTAGAGTTGATATAGGTCATAAAGGGTGATTCCTTGCCTTGAATGTCAATTTGATAAGTTTTGTATGTACTTACATAATTTATACTTATTTTCATTATTTAGCGTATTGGAATTGATATGAGTCATCATGGGTGATTCCTTGACTTAATTATGAATCTGATAAGTTTATACTATTTATAATTTTAGATATATTTTAATATTAAATATAATTAAGTTGATATTTAAATTTTTGATGGGTGATTCCATCAAATCTTTTGTCAATTTGATGAATCTGATGTTATTAATGTATTGTTAAACTTTAATACTTCTAAAATCTATTATATTGTATTTGTTATTGTTTGTTACTTATTTTTGTGTAATTATGATTTAATTAAATTATTTTCACTTAAGCTTTTATTTTAAACCGTATGAAAATACCTAGGTATCTTATTTTGAAGTTATAGTATTATTTATTATATTTAAATATAGTTTATATTTATTTTATAGTTTATGTTTCTGTTGTAATATTTGTTTTCATTAAATAATGTTTTTATGTTAAAATTAAATAATTTATTATATAAATTATTTTGGACTGTGTTATTAACATGCGTGTATTATATTTTAATGTTTATAATTTATAACTATAAATTATGTTATTTGTTTAGATAGTATTACGTTTGTTTCTATTATTGCGCCTTTAGGATGCAGTTTTGTTATATATCGATATTGATCGGAACAAATGACTCCTTGAATTCAATTTACTATGTTCAACAAGAAGAATGCAAGCAATTGGAGGTTTTCAAAGGTAACTAGTAATTTTCCTAAAACGATAGAAATCACGATAGTTTTTAGAATAAGGTTTAATTATTTGGAATTGTTTAGGTTTATATATTATTTAGTTAAAGTTAGAAGTTTGGTGAAAATAATAATGTTATTGTGTGTGCCGTATGGTTTATGTGTGTTAGAAGAATGAATTTTGGTTGTGTTGTTGTTAGAATAGATTATGTAATGTTCATATGATTAGTATTTCTTATACTATGTTAGATTATGTTTTATGATCTTGTTTTCATGTGCCAATTGTATTTTTCATATGTGGATTGTCATGTGAATTTTAATTATGTAATTCCTTGTGTTAAGTTTTGATGAAAATATTGTGTAAGTATTGAAATATTTGATTTGGTGCTGTTGGATTTTTGTTTTGTATATTATGATAATCGTTTTGTGAATTCTAGGATTTTTTTTTGTTGGGTTTCGGACTGACTGGGTAATTTCACCCTGTTGCATCGGACGCACCGGAGATGCGTCAGACGCAACGTCAGTGCGTGAGACACACGAGCATTGCGCCACACACACGCTCCTCCTTGGTGTGCATGCACCGCCGTGGCAGTTTCGTTTGGTCAGTTTGTTCGCTGCATTTGGATGGGAAATTTGATAACTTTGGGTTACGTGAAATGTGATGGTTAATTTGTGGTAATTTTATGAATTTATTTGTGATATAGAATTTGTTAAGTTGTGATGCTATTCATGTTTTATTTCCTTTGTAGATAAAATGGTGATGAGAGTTGGTAATATTTATTTATATTATTATTGTATGTTGTAGCTATAGAAATGATGAATCATGTTTGAGTATGTTGTTATGAGATTTGGTTGTTTCATGATGATTATAGGATTGTTATATTTTTTATGAGATGTATGTATATGTTGATGTTTTGAATTTGAATTACTTGGGGTTGCGATTCTTGTTTTTCTGCTGATTTGAGTGTAAGGCCATTGTGCATCCCTATTCATTTAGTTTGGTCATTCATAGCCACAGACAGTAACGCAAGCCCATAGGCTGTCTGGAAGTTGCGATCTGACAAACCTGGGAAGTGGGTTGCAATCCACTGGCGTTATGCTCTTTTTCTCATTACTTCTTCTATATTATAATATATTGTTTTTTGTTATGGGGAACTGTGATCATGAGAATGTATTGGTGATTATTCTTTATCTATTTGTGAATTCATGCTTAGAATCTATGTTTTCATATGAGTTAGATAGTGTCGAGTTTCATATGATTTATTAAGTGAATTATGTTGTGTAGTAGTGGTTGTGATCACTTTCTTGATTATTAAAGCTTATTTCTAATGCTATCTTGATTCTAATTGTTCTGAGAGAACTGCTAGTTACTCCGTACTGATTTTGGATGTTTGTTGATATATTTTGCAGGTATTTTTAAGGCGTGAATTATTTTCATTTTTGGGAATTGGGAGAGATTTTATTTAGGATATTGAGACAATTTAATAAATTATTGTTTTAGGTTTTCTACTTTTGGATTTTGAGGTTGTTCTGCCTCTTTATGGATATTTTGGGATATTTCATTTGGGTTTTATTTTCTTTAGTTTATATATATAACCTTTATTTAGAGTGACATTTCCGACAAACTATAATTCCGCTATCGTTATTTTTTTAATTAAATGTTCTATTTTGTTTAAATTATGTTTATAAAAGGATGGAGTGTTATACATCATCCTAACCAATGGTTTTGCTTTTTCTGGAGATTAGGGTGGAGGATGGTTGTTCTGAACCTGATGGAACATCAAGGTTCTGGGTAGGAGGTGAGTTAGGTTCGGAACTTGGTGGTGGAGGTGATGGATAATCCGTGTTTAAGGGTTCGACGATGATGGGTTTCCGTGATGTTAGGGTTTGGTTCAGTGGTGATGGTTGGTGGTTCAATGGAGGTTGGTGGAGCTTCTAATGTCAAAGGAACATTAGTAGTTGGAATTTCGGATGAAGGTTAGGTTGATTTTGATGCATCCATGGCTGAGTTTTGGGTTGCGATTGTGGTTGAATTGGAGTTTGAAGGAGAAGATGGGTTTTTGGGTTTTTAGGAGAGAGAGTGTGTTTGATATGATGAAAGTTATTGAGATTTAAGCGGGCATTTATAATGGCGGTTTCGGTTTTGGATGGGAAATTATCTTGAAGGAATTTGAGGGGTTGAAGGATGAAAATAAGTGTTTCTCTAGAAACATTCCATTAAACAAAAGACACACTATTTGCACTTATCCTAATATGGGAGGAACATGAAAATATAACATATAATCTTTTTGGATTTTAGATTTAATGTGGAAAATAAAAGGATAGATCAAAAGATAGAACATATGCAATTTCAACATATCTCAATTTACCACTTGTAGACACTAAATTTTGAACCCCTATTGCGGATAATAATTCTAAATATTTTTTTTTGAAAAGAAACAAAAAATAACAAAGCCATCATACGTCTTGAGCGCGCGCCCCGTCAAAGGCACGTTCCGTCTCGGAACGCAAGTTTCATTACGTCAAATGGTTTTCCATTTTTTTGCTTTAATCATAGGATTTTGGTTTAAAATGTAATATATTCATAAGTCGTAGTCAATAACTCAGTTACCGATTTTGTTGTTGGAGAATCACACTCGTCTGTACTAATTTGACGAGTTTTCGTTAAATGTTTTAAGTTACTCTTTCGAAAAACAATAAAACGAATCGCGTTTAGGCGCCCAAATTGTAATCGTATCTTAAAACTGGTATAAAGCAGTTTTATTGATGATGAAGTACATTAAATCAACCAATTACATCCTTTTATCCATTGGTTAAGAAAAAAGATTAAGAATAAGCATCTAAATCTAATAGGTGTAAGATGATTAGAAGGACTAAAGATTCGATTGTCTGCGGCTAATCCAGGCAGTGCGCCTAAAGCACAACCGTGCGTGGGATGCACAGGTTGTGCATCCCGCGCAATCCTGTGCGCGCCGCGCAGTTGGCCAGTGAACATTGCTTTCAAGTTTTTTGATGCTCTTTCATATTTAGGATATATCTAGGCTATGTAGGAAGAGAATATGGACTGAAAAATCCGATTTTGCTTCATTAGTGTAAAAATCAAAATCAAATCCAAAGAGAATAAGAATATTTAGATTTTCCATAAATTTGATGATGTGAGGCAATCAAATAAGACTTTTTATCTGACTTTCTACCTCTTTCAAATCCTAATTCATCACCCTATTTCTCCTATAAATACTCCTTTTCATTTTCACCTCAAACACACTTCATTTCCATATTTTCTCCTACTCAAAAAACCTCATACAATAGAAAAAGAGAGCAAAAGTAAAAATTAGTAGAGTAGTTAGTGAGTAAGTAGTTCATAAAAAGAAGCGCAAAAAAAGTGTTAGTTAGTAATTAAGTGAATTTAGAAACTCACATAGAAATTAAGAAAAATCAACAAAGTAGAAGCCTTTGCAAAGGAAGTGTATCATTGAGTTAGCAAGGTAAATTTGTGTTTATGTCAATATTTATAATTATTTTCTCAATCACATACTAACTCTCTCTTTGTTTTCTCTTATCATTTTTTTTTTATTTTTGGAGTGATCTGAGTATGTGGAAGTCCCAATGGTTTCCCAACCTTAGCTTAAATCATTGCACCTAGAATAGTCAACTCTATTGGGGAAACTCTTAATCAACTTGTTATTAATCACCAAAAACCATTTTTTTATAAAATTTTAAGTAAAAGTGTGCCTAAACATCTCCATAAAAAATGAAAATAAGATGTAGTAATTATAGTCAGTTTCAATCTCATACTTAATCTCATTTTCAGCCGGAAAAAGGAGATTCTCCACCTCGGGCCACATTGTCCTGGTTGTTGTCCAAGAAGTCTTTTGGCTCGGTGATCGTGTGCGACAGACTGGTCGGTTCATTGAACAATTGAGGAGCGACCCTAGGCACCTTGCTCGAAGGCACGTTGGAGTGTTCATTCTCGACTTGGACGATGACCTTGGGATCG